>JAECWL010000185.1:0-5000 GCA_018150545.1 Drosophila ercepeae | reverse complement strand
CCACCACCCACACCACCACCACCACCACCACCACCACCACCACCACCACCCACCACCACCACCACCACCACCACCACCACACCACCACCACCACCACCACCACCACCCACCACCACACCACCACCACCACCACCACCACCACCACCACCACCCACACCACCACCACCACCACCCACCACACACCACACCACCACCACCACCACCACCACCCATTAACCACCACCACCACCACCACCCACCACCCACACCACCACACACCACCACACCACCCACACCACCACCACCACCACCACCACCCACCACCACCCACCACCACCACCCACCCACCACACCACACCACCACACCACCCACCACCACCACCACCACCACCACCACCACCACCACCACCACCACCACCACCCACCACCACCCACACCACCCACACCACCCACACCACCACCACCACCCACACCACCCACCACACCACCCACACCACCACCCACCCATACACCACCACCCACCCACACCACCACCCACACCACCACCCCACCACCACCACCCACACCACCCACCCACCACCCACCCACCACCACCCACCCACCCACCCACCACCACACCACCACCCACCACCCACACCACCCACCCACCACAATACCACCACCACCACCACCACCACCACCACCACCACCACCACCACCACCCACCACCACCCACCACCACCACCACCCCACCACCACACCACCCACACCACCACCACCCACCACCACCACCACCACCACACCACCACCACCACCACACCACCACCACCACCACACCACCACACCACCACCACCACATTACCCACCACCACCACCACCACCACCACACCACCACCACCACCACCCACACCACCACCCACCACCCACCACCCACCACCCACTACCACCACCACCCACACCACCACCACCACCACCACCCACCACCCACCACCACCACCACCACCACCACCACCACCACCACCACCACCACCACCACCACCACCACCACCCACCACCCACCACCACCACCACCACCACCACCCACACCACCACCACCACCACCACCACCCCACCACCCACACCCATACCACACCACCACCCACACCACCACCCACCACCCACACCACCACCACCCACCCATTACCACCACCACCACCACCACCACCCACCACCCACCCACCCACACCACCACCACCACCACCCACCACCACACATTACCCACCACCACCACCACCACCCACACCACCACCCACCACCACACACCCACACCACCCACCACCACCACCACCCACACCACCATTACCCACCACCATTACCACCCACCACCACCCACACCACCCACACCACCCACACCACCCACCACCACCACCACCCACCACCACCCACCACCACCCACCACCACCCACCACACCACCACCCACCCACCCACACCACCCATTACCCACCCACCACCACACCATACACCACCACCCACCCACACCACCACCCATTACCCACCCACCACCCACACCACCACACCACCCATTACCCACCCCACCACCACCACCACCACCACACCACCACCACCACACCACCACCCACACCACCACCCACCACACCACCACCCACACCACCACCCACACCACACCACCACCACCCACCACCACCCACCCCACCACCACCACACCACCACCCACACCACCACCACACCACCACCACCACCCACCACCACCACCACCACCACCCACCACCACCACCACCACCACCACCACCACCACCACATCACCACCACCACCACCCACCACCACCACCACCACCACCACCACCACCACCACCACCACCCACCACCACCACCACCACCACCCACCACCACCACCACCACCACCACCACCACCACCACCACCCACAACCACCACCACCACCACCACCACCCACTACCACACCACCACCACCACCACCCACCACCACCACCACCACCCACACCCATTACCCACTACCCACCACCACCACCACCACCCACCACCACCACCACCACCACCACCACCACCACCACCACCACCCACCACCACCACCACCACCACCACCACCACACCACCACCACCACCACCCACCCACACCACCACCACCACCCACCACCACCCACTACCACCACCCACACCCCACCACCCACCACCCACACACCACCACCCACACCACACCACCACCACCCACCACCACCACCCACCACCACCCACCACCACCCACCAACCACCACCACCACCACCACCACACCACCACCACCACCCACACCACCACCACCACCACCACCACCACCACCACCCACCACCACCACACCACCACCACCCACCACACCACCACCACCACCACCACCACCCACCATACCCACCACCCACCACCACCCACCCACCACCACCACCACCACCACCACCACCACCACCACCACCACCCACACCACCACCACCCACCACCACCACCACCACCACCACCACCACCCACCACCACCACCACCACCACCACCACCACCACCACCACCACCACCCATTACCACCACCACCACCACCACCACCACCACCACCACCACCACCACCACCACCACCACCACCACCACCACCACCCACACCACCACACCACCACCACCACCACCACCACCACCACCACCACCACCACCCACCCACCACCACCACCCACCACCACCACCACCCACCACCACCACCACCACCACCACCACCACCACCACCACCACCACCACCACCACCACCACCACCACCACCACCACCACCACCACCACCACCACCACCACCACCACCACCACCACCACCACCACCACCACCACCACCACCACCACCACCACCACCACCCACACCACCACCACCACCACCACCACACCACCCACCCACCACCACCACCACACCACCACACCACCACACCACCCACCACCCACACCACCACACCCACACCACCACCACCCACACCACCCACCACCACCACCACCACCACCACCCACCACACCACCCACCACCACCACACCACCCATTACACCACCACCCACCCACACCACCACACCACCCACCCACCACCCACCACCACCACCACCACCACCCACCACCCACCACCCACCACCACACCACCACCCACCACCACCACCATCACCCACCCCACCACCCACCACCCACCACCCACACCAACCCACACCACCCACCCACCACCACCACCACCCACCACCACACCACCACCACCCACACCCACCACCACCACCACATACCCACCACCACCCACCACCACCACCACCACCACCACCACCACCACACACCCACCACCACACCACCACCACCACCACCACCACCCACACCACCACCCACACCACCATTACCCACCACCCACCACCACACCACCACCCACCACCACCACACACCACCACACCACCCACCCACTGCACACCACCACCACCCACCCACCCCACCACCACCCACACCACCCACCACCACCACCACCACCCACACCACCCACACCACCACCACCACCACCCACCCACCACCCACACCACCACCCACCACCACCACACCACCACCCCACCACCACCCACCACCACACCACCCACACACCACACACCACCACCACCACACCCACCACCCACACCACCACCCACCACCACCCACCACCACCACACCACCCACACCACCCACCACCACCACCACCACACCACCACCACACACCACCACCACCACCCACCACCACCACACCACCACCACCACCACCCACCCACCACCCACCACCACCACCACACCACCACCACCACCACCACCACCACCACCCACACCACCACCCACACCACCACCACCACCACACCACCACCACCACCCACCACCACCACCACCCACCCACACCACCACCACCACACACCACCACCACCCACCACCCACACCACCACCACACCACCACACCCACACCACCACCACCACCACACACCCACACCACCACCCACACCACCCACACCACCCACCACCCATTACCCACCACCACCCACCCACACACCACCCACACCACCACCACCACCCACCACCCACACCACCACACCACACCACCACCACACCACCACCACCCCACCACCACCACCCACCACCCACCACCACCACCACCACCACCACCACCACCACCCACCACCACCACCACCACCACCACCACCACCACCACCACCCACCCACCACCCACACCACCACCACCCACCACCACCACCCACCACCACCACCCCACACCACCACCACACACCACCACCACCACCACCACCCACACCACCACACACCACCACCCCATACCACCACCACCACCCACCACCACCACCACCCATTACCACCACCCACCACCACCACCCACTACCACCACCACCACCACCACCCACACCACCCACCACCACCACCACCACCACCACCACCACACCACCACCACCACCACACCACCACCACCACCACCACCACCACCACCACCACCACCCACCACCACCACCACCCACACCACCACCACCCACACCACCACCACACCACCACCCACCACCACCCACCACCCACCCACACACCACCACCACACCACCACCACCACCACCACCACCACCACCCACCCACACCCACACCCACCACCCACACCACCACCCACACCACCCACCACCACCACCACCCACCACCACACACCACCACCACCACCACCACCACCACCACCACCACCACCACCACCACCCATTACCACACCCACCCACCACACCACCACCCACTACCACCCACCCACTACCCACACCCACTACCACCCCACACCCACCCCATTACCCATTACCCATTACCCATTACCCACCACCCACACACACCACCCATTACCCATTACCCATTACCCACCACCCATTACCCACACCCATTACCCATTACCCATTACCCATTACCCATTACCCATTACCCACCCATACCCATTACCCATTACCCATTACCCATTACCCATTACCCATTACCCATTACCCATTACCCATTACCCATTACCCATTA
>JAECWL010000183.1:0-540112 GCA_018150545.1 Drosophila ercepeae | reverse complement strand
GATCCGGACCAAACTTTCGCAAATCGTGTATGGTTATGTCAAATGAATTAATTTTGAATTCCGGATGCAATAGCTTGGAAAAGAAAAAGTTTTCCATACAAAGACTTGTTTTCATATCGGTCGGTTGTATGGCGGCTATATGATAAAGTGGTCCGATCCGAAACATAGTTTCACAAATCGTGTATGGCTATGTCAAATGAATAAATGTTGAATTCGGTTTCGATAGCTTAGAAAACAAAAGTTTTTTCCATACAAAGACTTGTTTTCATATCGGTCGTTTGTATGGCAGCTATATGATATAGTGGTCCGATCCGGATTTAGCTTTCAAAAATCATGAATAGCTATGTCAAATGAATAAATGTTTAATTCGGTTGCAATATTTTGAAAACTAAAAAGTTTTCCATCCAAGACTTGTTTTTATATCGGTCGTTTGTATGGCACCTATCTGATATAGTTTGCCGATCCGGATCAAACTTTCGCAAATCGTGTATGGTTATGTCAAATGAATTAATGTTGAATTCCGGATGCAATAGCTTGGAAAGGAAAAAAGTTTTCCATACAAAGACTTGTTTTCATAGCGGTCGGTTGTATGGCAGCTATATGATAAAGTGGTCCGATCCAAGTATTGTTTCACAAATCGTGTATGGCTATGTCAAATGAATAAATGTTGAATTCGGTTTCGATAGCTTAGAAAACAAAAAGTTTGCCATACAAGACTTGTTTTCATATCGGTCGTTTGTATAACCGCTATATGATATAGTTGTTCGATCGGACCAAACTTTCGCAAATTTTGTCCGGTTATGTCAAATAACTAAATGTCGAATTCGGATGCCATACTTGGAAAGGAAAAAGTTTTCCATACAAAAGACTTGTTTTCATATCGGTCGTTTGTATGACAGCTATATGATATAGTAGTCCGATCCGGACCAAACTTTAAAAAATTATGTTTGGCTTTGGAACGAATAAATGCTGAATTCGGTAGCGATAATTTGGAGAACTAAAAAGTTTTCCATACAAGACTTGTTTTCATATCGGTCGTTTGTATGGCCTTTATATGACATAGTGGTCCGATCCGGACTTAACTTTTAAAAATCATGTATGGCTGTGTCAAATGAATAAATGTGGAATTTGGTTGCAATAGCTTGGAAAAGAAAAAAAGTTTTTCATACAAAGACTTGTTTTGCATATCGGTCGTTTGTATGGCACCTATCTGATATAAAGTTTGCCGATCCGAGATCAAAACTTTCGCAAATCGTTTGTATAGTTATGTCAAATTAATAAATGCTAAATTCGGTTTCGATAGCTTGGAAAACAAAAAAGTTTTCCATACAAAGACTTGTTTTCATATCGGTCGTTTGTCTGGCAGCTTTGTAACACAGTAGTGTTCGATCGAGGACTAAACTTTAAACAATCATTTATGGCTATGTCAAATGAATAAATGTTGAATTCGTTGCGATAGTTTGGAAAAGAAAAAGTCTTCAATACAAAGACTTGTGTTCATATCGGTCGTTTGTATGGCACCTATCTGATATAGTTTGCCGATCAGGACCAAACTTTCGCAAATCGTGTATGTTTATGTCAAATGAATAAATGTTGAATTCGTTTGCAATAGCTTGGAGAACAAAAAAGTTTTCCATACAAAGACTTGTTTTCATATCGGTCGTTTGTATGGCAGCTATATGATATAGTGGTCCGATCCGGAACAAAGTTTCACAAATCGTGTATGGCTATGTCAAATGAATAAATGTTGAATTCGGTTTCATTGATAGCTTAGAAAACAAAAGTTTTCCATACAAAGACTTGTTTTCATATCGGTCGTTTGTATGGCAGCTATCTGACATAGTGGTCCGATCCGGATTTAACTTTCAAAAATACATGAGGCCATGGCTATGTCAAATGAATAAATGTTGAATTCGGTTGCAATAACAAAGAAAAGAAAAAGTTTTCCATACAAAGACTTGTTTTCATATCCGGTCATTTGTATGGCACCTATATGATATAGTTTGCCGATCCGGATCAAACTTTGTCAATTCGTGTATGGTTAAGTCAAATGAATTAATGTTGAATTCGGATGCCATAACCCGGAAAAGAAAAAGTTTTCCATACAAAGACTTGTTTTCATATCGGTCGGTTGTATGGCAGCTATATGATAAAGTGGTGCGATCCGGAACAAAGTTTCACCAAATCGTGTATGGCTATGTCAAATGAATAAATGTTGAATTCGGTTTCGATAGCAAGGAAAACAAAGTTTTCCATACAAAGACTTGTTTTCATATCGGTCGTTTGTATGGCAGCTATATCGGCATAGGAATCCGATCGGATTTAACTTTTTAAAAATCATGAATGGCTAGCGTCAAATGAATAAATGTTGAATTCGGTTGCAATAGCTTTGAAAAAGAAAAAACGTTTTCCATACAAAGACTTGTTTTTATATCGGTCGTTTGTATGGCACCTATATGATATAGTTTTGCTGATCCGAGATCAAATATCACCAAATCGATAATATCGTTTTGTCAAATGAATAAATGTTGAATTCGGATGCAATAAACTTGGAAAGAAAAAAAGTTTTCCATACAAAGACCTTTTTTTATATCGGTCGGTTGTATGGCAGCTATATGATAAAGTGGTCCGATCCAGAAACAAAGTTTCACAAATCGTGTACGGCTATGTCAAATGAATAAATAAAACTGAATTCGGTTTGAATAGCTTAGAAAACAAAAAGTTTTCCATACAAAGACTTGTTTTCATATCGGTCGTTTGTATGGCCTTTATATGATATAGTGATCAGTTTTTTTTTTTACTTTTAAAAATCCTGAATGGCTATGTCAAATAGAGTAAATGTTGAATTTTTTAGTTGCAATAGCTTGAAGAAAAAGTTTTCCATACAATGACTTGTTTTCATATCGGTCGTTTGTATGGCACCTATATGATGATAGTTTTGCTGATCAGGACCAAAGTTTTCACAAATAATTATCGGCTATGTTAAATGAATAAATGATAAATTCGGTTGCGATAACTTGGAAAACTTTTGGTTACCATACATGGCTTCATTTTCCTATCGGTCGTTTGTATGGCAGCTATATGACACAGTGATCGGATCCGGACTAAACTTTAAGCAATCATGTATGGCTATGTCAAATAAATAAATGTTGAATTCGGTCGCAATAGCTTGGAAAAGAAAAAGGTCTTCCATACAAAGACTTGTTTTCATATCCGGTCGTTTGTATAGCACCTATATGATATAGTTTGCCGATCCGGACCAAACTTTCACCGCTCGTGTATGGCTATGTCAAATGAATAAATGTTGAATTCGGTTGCAATAGGTTGGAAAACCAATTTTCCATACACAGACTTGTTTTCATATCGGTCGGTTGTATGGCAGCTATATGATAAAGTAGTCCGATCCGGAACAAAGTTTCACAAATCGTGTATGGCTATGTCAAATGAATAAATGTTGAATTCGGTTTTGATAGCTTAGAAAACAAAAAATTTTCCATACAAAGACTTGTTTTCATATCGGTCGTTTGTATGGCAGCTATATGATATAGTGGTCCGCTCCGGACCAAAGTTTTACAGATCGTGTATGGCTATGTCAAATAATTAAATATTGAATTCGGTTGCGATAGCTTGGAAAACTAAAAAGTTTTCAATACAAAGACTTGTTTTCATATCGGTCGTTTGTATGGCACCTATATGATATAGTTTGCCGATCCGGACCAAACTTTCGCAAATCGTGTATAGTTATGTCAAATAAATAAATGTCGAATTCGGATGCAATAGCTTGGAAAAGAAAAAAGTTTTCCATACAAAGACTTGTTTTCATATCGGTCGTTTGTATGGCACCTATATGATATAGTTTGCCGATCCGGATCAAACTTTCTCAAATCGTGTATGGTTGTGTCAAATGAATAAATTTTGAACTCGGATGCAATAGCTTGGAAAAAAGTTTTCCATACAAAGACTTGTTTTCATATCGGTTCTTTTGTATGGCAGCTATATGACATAGTGGTCCGATCCGGACTTAACTTTAAAAAATCATGAATGGCTATGTCAAATGAATAAATGTTGAATTCGGTTGCAATAGCTTGGAAAAAAAAAGTCTTCCATACAAAGACTTGTTTTCATATCGGTCGTTTGTATGGCACCTATATGATATAATTTGCCGATCCGGACCGAAGTTTTACAAATCGTGTATGGCTATGTTAAATGAATAAATGTTGAATTCGGTTGCGATAGCTTGGAAAACTAAAAAGTTTTCCATACAAAGACTTGTTTTCATATCGGTCGTTTGTATGGCAGCTATATGATACAAATCATGTATGGCTATGTCAAATGAATAAATGTTGAATTCGGTTGCAATAGCTTGGAAAACAAAAAAGTCTTCCATACAAAGACTTGTTTTCATATCGGTCGTTTGTATGGCACCTATATGATATAGTTTGCCGATCCGGACCCAACTTTCGCAAATCGTGTATGGTTATGTCAAATGAATAAATGTCGAGCTCGTTTGCAATAGCTTGGAGAACAAAAAAGTTTTCCATACAAAGACTTGTTTTCATATCGGTCGTTTGTATGGCAGCTATATGATATAGTGGTCCGATCCGGACCAAACTTTCAAAAATCATGTATGGCTATGTCAAATGAATAAATGTTGAATTCGGTTGCAATAGCTTGGAAAAACAAAAATCCCCAAATGGTAACCCAAAAAAAAGTTTTCCATACAAAGACTTGTTTTCATATCGGTCGTTTGTATGGCAGCTATATGATATAGTGGTCCGATCCGGATCAAACTTTCAAAAATCATGTATGGCTATGTCAAATGAATAAATGTTGAATTCGGTTGCAATAGCTTGGAAAACAAAAAAGTTTTCCATACAAAGACTTGTTTTCATATCGGTCGTTTGTATGGCACCTATATGATATAGTTGTCCGATCCGGACCAAACTTTCACAAATCGTGTATGGCTATGTCAAATAAATAAATGTTGAATTCGGTTGCAATAGCTTGGAAAACAAAAAGTTTTCCATACAAAGACTTGTTTTCATATCGGTCGTTTGTATGGCACCTACTATGAATAGTTTCCGGACCAAACTTTCAAAAATCATGTATGGCTATGTCAAATGAATAAATGTTGAATTCGGTTGCAATAGCTTGGAAAAACAAAAAAAAAAGTTTTCCATACAAAGCCTTGTTTTCATATCGGTCGTTTGTATGGCAGCTATATGATATAGTGGTCCGATCCGGACCAAACTTTCACAAATCATGTATGGCTATGTCAAATGAATAAATGTTGAATTCGGTTGCAATAGCTTGGAAAACAAAAAAGTTTCCCATACAAAGACTTGTTTTCATATCGGTCGTTTGTATGGCAGCTATATGATATAGTGGTCCGCTCCGGACCAAAGTTTCACAAATCGTGTATGGCTATGTCAAATGAATAAATATTGAATTCGGTTGCGATAGTTTGGAAAAAAAAAAAGTTTTCCATACATAGACTTGTTTTCATATCGGTCGTTTGTATGGCACCTATATGATATAATTTGCCGATCCGGACCAAACTTTCGCAAATCGTGTACGGTTATGTCAAATAAATAAATGTTGAATTCGGTTGCAATAGCTTGGAAAAAAAAAAGTTTTCCATACAAAGACTTGTTTTCATATCGGTCGTTTGTATGGCACCTATATGATATAGTTGTCCGATCCGGATCAAACTTTCGCAAATCGTGTATGGTTATGTCAAATGAATAAATGTTGAATTCGGATGCAATAGCTTGGAAAAGAAAAAAGTTTTCCATACAAAGACTTGTTTTCATATCGGTCGTTTGTATGGCAGCTATATGATAAAGTGGTCCGATCCGGACCAAAGTTTCACAAATCGTGTATGGCTATGTCAAATAAATAAATGTTGAATTCGGTTGCAATAGTTTGGAAAAGAAAAAAGTTTTCCATACAAAGACTTGTTTTCATATCGGTCGTTTGTATGGCAGCTATATGATATAGTGGTCGGCTCCGGACCAAAGTTTCACAAATCGTGTATGGCTATGTCAAATGAATAAATATTGAATTCGGTTGCGATAGCTTGGAAAACAAAAAGTTTTCCATACAAAGACTTGTTTTCATATCGGTCGTTTGTATGGCACCTATATGATATAGTTTGCCGATCCGGACCAAACTTTCGCAAATCGTGTATGGTTATGTCAAATAATTAAATGTCGAATTCGGATGCAATAGCTTGGAAAACAAAAAAGTTTTCCATACAAAGACTTGTTTTCATATCGGTCGTTTGTATGGCAGCTATATGATATAGTGGTCCGATCCGGACCAAAGTTTCAAAAAATCATGTATGGCTATGTCAAATGAATAAATGTCGAACTCGTTTGCAATAGCTTGGAGAACAAAAAAGTTTTCCATACAAAGACTTGTTTTCATATCGGTCGTTTGTATGGCAGCTATATGACATAGTTGTCCGATCCGCACTAAACTTTAAAAAATCATGTATGGCAATGTCAAATGAATAAATGTTGAATTCGGTTGCAATAGCTTGGAAAAGAAAAAGTTTTCCATACAAAGACTTGTTTTCATATCGGTCGTTTGTATGGCACCTATATGATATAGTTTGCCGATCGGGACTAAACTTTCGCAAATCGTGTATATTTATGTCAAATAAATAAATGTTGAAAAAAATAATGTATGGCTATGTCAAATGAATAAATGTTGAATTCGGTTGCGATAGCTTGGAAAACAAAAAGTTTTCCATACAAAGACTTGTTTTCATATCGGTCGTTTGTATGGCAGCTATATGATATAGTAGTCCGATCCGGACCAAAGTTTCACAAATCGTGTATGGCTATGTCAAATGAATAAATGTTGAATTCGGTTGCGATAGCTTGGAAAACAAAAAAATTTTCCATACAAAGACTTGTTTTCATATCGGTCGTTTGTATGGCAGCTATATGATATAGTGGTCCGATCCGGACCAAAGTTTCACAGATCGTGTATGGCTATGTCAAATAAATAAATGTTGAATTCGGTTGCGATAGCTTGGAAAACAAAAAAGTTTTCCATACAAAGACTTGTTTTCATATCGGTCGTTTGTATGGCACCTATATGATATAGTTTGCCGATCCGGATCAAACTTTCGCAAATCGTGTACGGTTATGTCAAATGAATTAATGTTGAATTCGGTTGCAATAGCTTGGAAAAGAAAAAAGTTTTCCATACAAAGACTTGTTTTCATATCGGTCGGTTGTATGGCAGCTATATGATAAAGTGGTCCGATCCGGACCAAAGTTTCACAAATCGTGTATGGCTATGTCAAATGAATAAATGTTGAATTCGGTTGCGATAGCTTGGAAAACAAAAAAGTTTTCCATCCAAAGACTTGTTTTCATATCGGTCGTTTGTATGGCAGCTATATGATATAGTGTTCCGATCCGGATCAAACTTTCACAAATCGTGTATGGTTATGTCAAATAAATAAATGTTGAATTCGGATGCAATAGCTTGGAAAACAAAAAAGTTTTCCATACAAAGACTTGTTTTCATATCGGTCGTTTGTATGGCACCTATATGATATAGTGGTCCGATCCGGATCAAACTTTCACAAATCGTGTATGGTTATGTCAAATAAATAAATGTTGAATTCGGATGCAATAGCTTGGAAAACAAAAAAGTTTTCCATACAAAGACTTGTTTTCATATCGGTCGTTTGTATGGCAGCTATATGACATAGTGGTCCGATCCGGACTTAACTTTTAAAAATCATGAATGGCTATGTCAAATGAATAAATGTTGAATTCGGTTGCAATAGCTTGGAAAACAAAAAAGTTTTCCATACAAAGACTTGTTTTCATATCGGTCGTTTGTATGGCACCTATATGATATAGTGGGCCGATCCGGACCAAAGTTTCACAAATCGTGTATGGCTATGTTAAATGAATAAATGTTTAATTCGGTTGCGATAGCTTGGAAAACAAAAAAGTTTTCCATACAAAGACTTGTTTTCATATCGGTCGTTTGTATGGCAGCTATATGATATAGTGGTCCGATCCGGACTAAACTTTCACAAATCATGTATGGCTATGTCAAATGAATAAATGTTGAATTCGGTTGCAATAGCTTGGAAAAGAAAAAGTTTTCCATACAAAGACTTGTTTTCATATCGGTCGTTTGTATGGCAGCTATATGATATAGTTGTCCGATCCGGACCAAACTTTCACAAATCATGATGCAATAAAAATAACAAAAAGTGCTTAAATGGCTTGCAAATGAATAAATGTCAATAAGATTTTTCAGATCCGTGTACTGGCTTAAAACTTTTAAGAATCATGTATGGCAATGTCAAATGAATAAATGTTGAATTCGGTTGCAATAGCTTGAAAAAGAACAAAGTGAAGGTATACCTTAAAAACAAAAAATTGTTTTCATATCGGTCGTTTGTATGGCAGCTATATGATATAGTGGTCCGATCCGGATCAAACTTTCAATAATTATGTATGGCTATGTCAAATGAATAAATGTTGAATTCGGTTGCAATAGCTTGGAAAAGAAAAAAGTCTTCCATACAAAGACTTGTTTTCATATCGGTCGTTTGTATGGCACCTATATGATATAGTTTGCCGATCCGGACCCAACTTTCGCAAATCGTGTATGGTTATGTCAAATGAATAAATGTCGAACTCGTTTGCAATAGCTTGGAGAACAAAAAAGTTTTCCATACAAAGACTTGTTTTCATATCGGTCGTTTGTATGGCAGCTATATGACATAGTTGTCCGATCCGCACTAAACTTTTAAGAATCATGTATGGCAATGTCAAATGAATAAATGTTGAATTCGGTTGCAATAGCTTGGAAAAGAACAAGTGAGAAAAGTTATCTTCGGCTTGCCGAAGATGGTATACCCTTAAAAACAAAAAAGTTTCCCATACAAAGACTTGTTTTCATATCGGTCGTTTGTATGGCAGCTATATGATATAGTGGTCCGATCCGACCGATTCTTAAACTTGATCTGCGTGCAACAAAAATAATGATCTGGTAAAAATTTCAAAACGCTAGCTTTAAAACTACTGTCTATTTTTTGCATAGAAACAGACGGACAGACGGACATAGCTGTATCGACTCGGCTGTTGATGCTGATCAAGAATATATATACTTTGTGGGGTCGGAGATGCTTCCTTTAATGCGTTACACATTTCTGGACAAAATTATAATACCCTTTTTCAAGGGTATAAAAAAGTTTTCCATACAAAGACTTCTTTTCGTATCGGTCGTTTGTATGGCACCTATATGATATAGTTTGCCGATCCGGACCGAAGTTTCACAAATCTTGTATGGCTATGTTAAATAAATAAATGTTGAATTCGGTTGCGAAAGCTTGGAAAACTAAAAAGTTTTCTATACAAAGACTTGTTTTCATATCGGTCGTTTGTATGGCAGCTATATGACACAATGGTCCGATCCGGACTAAACTTTAAACAATCATGTATGGCTATGTCAAATGAATAAATGTTGAATTCGGTTGCAATAGCTTGGAAAAGAAAAAAGTCT
The DNA here is from genome assembly GCA_018150545.1 of Drosophila ercepeae. Taxonomy (NCBI): domain Eukaryota; kingdom Metazoa; phylum Arthropoda; class Insecta; order Diptera; family Drosophilidae; genus Drosophila; species Drosophila ercepeae. Next base: position 530,566 of record JAECWL010000183.1, on the reverse strand, counting down.
TCCATACAAAGACTTGTTTTCATATCGGTCGTTTGTATGGCACCTATATGATATAGTTTGCCGATCCGGACCCAACTTTCGCAAATCGTGTATGGTTTTGTCAAACGAATAAATGTCGAACTCGTTTGCAATAGCTTGGAGAACAATAAAGTTTTCCATACAAAGACTTGTTTTCATATCGGTCGTTTGTATGGCAGCTATATGAAATAGTGGTGCGATCCGCACTAAACTTTAAAAAATCATGTATGGCAATGTCAAATGAATAAATGTTGAATTCGGTTGCAATAGCTTGGAAAAGAAAAAAGTTTTCCATACAAAGACTTGTTTTCATATCGGTCGTTTGTATGGCACCTATATGATATAGTTTGCCGATCGGGACTAAAGTTTCGCAAATCGTGAATAGTTGTGTCAAATAAATAAATGTTTAATTCGGATGCAATATCTTGGAAAACAAAAAAGTGTTCCATACAAAGACTTGTTTTCATATCGGTCGTTTGTATGGCAGCTATATGATATAGTGGTCCGATCGGAACCAAACTTTAAGAAATCATGTATTGCTATGTCAAATGAATAAATGTTGAATTCGGTTGCGATAGCTCGGAGAACAAAAAAGTTTTTCATACAAAGACTTGTTTTCATATCGGTCGTTTGTATGGCAGCTATATGACATAGTGGTGCGATCCACACTAAACTTTAAAAAATCATGTATGGCAATGTCAAATAAATAAATATTGAATTCGGTTGCGATAGCTTGGAAAACTAAAAAGTTTTCAATACAAAGACTTGTTTTCATATCGGTCGTTTGTATGGCACCTATATGATATAATTTGCCGATTCGGACCAAACTTTCGCAACTCGTGTACGGTTATGTCAAATGAATTAATGTCGAATTCGGATGCAATAGCTTGGAAAAGAAAAAAGTTTTCCATACAAAGACTTGTTTTCATATCGGTCGTTTGTATGGCACCTATATGATATAGTTTGCCGATCCGGATCAAACTTTCGCAAATCGTGTATGGTTATGTCAAATGAATTAATGTTGAATTCGGATGCAATAGCTTGGAAAAGAAAAAAGTTTTCCATACAAAGACTTGTTTTCATATCGGTCGGTTGTATGGCAGCTATATGATAAAGTGGTCCGATCCGAAACAAAGTTTCACAAATCGTGTATGGCTATGTCAAATGAATAAATGTTGAATTCGGTTTCGATAGCTTAGAAAACAAAAAATTTTCCATACAAAGACTTGTTTTCATATCGGTCGTTTGTATGGCACCTATATGATATAGTGGTCGGCTCCGGACCAAAGTTTCACAAATCGTGTATGGCTATGTCAAATGAATAAATGTTGAATTCGGTTGCGATAGCTTGGAAAACTAAAAAGTTTTCCATCCAAAGACTTGTTTTCATATCGGTCGTTTGTATGGCACCTATATGATATAGTTTGCCGATCCGGATCAAACTTTCGCAAATCGTGTATGGTTATGTCAAATGAATAAATGTCGAATTCGGATGCAATAGCTTGGAAAAGAAAAAAGTTTTCCATACAAAGACTTGTTTTCATATCGGTCGTTTGTATGGCACCTATATGATATAGTTTGCCAATCCGGATCAAACTTTCGCAAATCGTGTATGGTTATGTCAAATGAATAAATGTTGAATTCGGATGCAATAGCTTGGAGAACAAAAAAGTTTTCCATACAAAGACTTGTTTTCATATCGGTCGTTTGTATGGCAGCTATATGACATAGTGGTCCGATCCGGACTTAACTTTAAAAAATCATGAATGGCTATGTCAAATGAATAAATGTTGAATTCGGTTGCAATAGCTTGGAAAAGAAAAAAGTCTTCCATACAAAGACTTGTTTTCATATCGGTCGTTTGTATGGCACCTATAATGATTGCCGGTCCGGACCGAAGTTTCACAAATCGTGTATGGCTATGTTTAATGAATAAATGTTGAATGCGGTTGCAATAGCTTGGAAAACTAAAAAGTTTTCCATACAAAGACTTGTTTTCATATCGGTCGTTTGTATGGCAGCTATATGACACAATGGTCCGATCCGGACTAAACTTTAAACAATCATGTATGGCTATGTCAAATGAATAAATGTTGAATTCGGTTGCAATAGCTTGGAAAAGAAAAAAGTCTTCCATACAAAGACTTGTTTTCATATCGGTCGTTTGTATGGCACCTATATGATATAGTTTGCCGATCCGGACCCAACTTTCGCAAATCGTGTATGGTTATGTCAAATGAATAAATGTCGAACTCGTTTGCAATAGCTTGGAAAACAAAAAAGTTTTCCATACAAAGACTTGTTTTCATATCGGTCGTTTGTATGGCAGCTATATGACATAGTGGTCCGATCCGCACTAAACTTTAAAAAATCATGTTTGGCAATGTCAAATGAATAAATGTTGAATTCGGTTGCAATAGCTTGGAAAACAAAAAAGTTTTCCATACAAAGACTTGTTTTCATATCGGTCGTTTGTATGGCAGCTATATGATATAGTGGTCCGCTCCGGACCAAAGTTTCACAAATCGTGTATGGCTATGTCAAATGAATAAATGTTGAATTCGGTTGCGATAGCTTGGAAAACTAAAAAGTTTTCCATACAAAGACTTGTTTTCATATCGGTCGTTTGTATGGCAGCTATATGACATAGTGGTCCGATCCGGACTTTACTTTAAAAAATCATGTATGGCAATGTCAAATGAATAAATGTTGAATTCGGTTGCAATAGCTTGGAAAACAAAAAAGTTTTCCATACAAAGACTTGTTTTCATATCGGTCGTTTGTATGGCAGCTATATGATATAGTGGTCCGCTCCGGACCAAAGTTTCACAAATCGTGTATGGCTATGTCAAATGAATAAATGTTGAATTCGGTTGCGATAGCTTGGAAAACAAAAAAAGTTTTTCATACAAAGACTTGTTTTCATATCGGTCGTTTGTATGGCAGCTATATGATATAGTGGTCCGATCCGGACCAAACTTTCAAAAATCATGTATGGCTATGTCAAATAAATAAATATTGAATTCGGTTGCGATAGCTTGGAAAACTAAAAAGTTTTCAATACAAAGACTTGTTTTCATATCGGTCGTTTGTATGGCACCTATATGATATAATTTGCCGATCCGGACCAAACTTTCGTAACGAAATCGTATACGGTTATGTCAAATGAATAAATGTCGAATTCGGATGCAATAGCTTGGAAAGAAAAAAGTTTTCCATACAAAGACTTGTTTTCGTATCGGTCGTTTGTATGGCACCTATATGATATAGTTTGCCGATCCGGACCAAACTTTCGCAAATCGTGTATGGTTATGTCAAATGAATTAATGTTGAATTCGGATGCAATAGCTTGGAAAAGAAAAAAGTTTTCCATACAAAGACTTGTTTTCATATCGGTCGGTTGTATGGCAGCTATATGATAAAGTGGTCCGATCCGAAACAAAGTTTCACAAATCGTGTATGGCTATGTCAAATGAATAAATGTTGAATTCGGTTGCGATAGCTTAGAAAACAAAAAATTTTCCATACAAAGACTTGTTTTCATATCGGTCGTTTGTATATCACCTATATGATATAGTGGTCGGCTCCGGACCAAAGTTTCACAAATCGTGTATGGCTATGTCAAATGAATAAATGTTGAATTCGGTTGCGATAGCTTGGAAAACTAAAAAGTTTTCCATACAAAGACTTGTTTTCATATCGGTCGTTTGTATGGCACCTATATGATATAGTTTGCCGATCCGGACCAAACTTTCGCAAATCGTGTATGGTTATGTCAAATAAATAAATGTCGAATTCGGATGCAATAGCTTGGAAAAGAAAAAAGTCTTCCATACAAAGACTTGTTTTCATATCGGTCGTTTGTATGGCACCTATATGATATAGTTTGCCGATCCGGACCGAAGTTTCACAAATCGTGTATGGCTATGTTAAATGAATAAATGTTGAATTCGGTTGCAATAGCTTGGAAAACTAAAAAGTTTTCCATACAAAGACTTGTTTTCATATCGGTCGTTTGTATGGCAGCTATATGACACAATGGTCCGATCCGGACTAAACTTTAAACAATTATGTATGGCTATGTCAAATGAATAAACGTTGAATTCGGTTGCAATAGCTTGGAAAAGAAAAAAGTCTTCCATACAAAGACTTGTTTTCATATCGGTCGTTTGTATGGCACCTATATGATATAGTTTGCCGATCCGGACCCAACTTTCGCAAATCGTGTTATGGTTATGTCAAATGAATAAATGTCGAATTCGTTTGCAATAGCTTGGAGAACAAAAAAGTTTTCCATACAAAGACTTGTTTTCATATCGGTCGTTTGTATGGCAGCTATATGACATAGTGGTCCGATCCGCACTAAACTTTAAAAAATCATGTATGGCAATGTCAAATGAATAAATGTTGAATTCGGTTGCAATAGCTTGGAAAACTAAAAAGTTTTCCATACAAAGACTTGTTTTCATATCGGTCGGTTGTATGGCAGCTATATGATATAGTGGTCGGCTCCGAACCAAAGTTTCACAAATCGTGTATGGCTATGTCAAATGAATAAATGTTAAATTCGGTTGCGATAGCTTGGAAAACTAAAAAGTTTTCCATACAAAGACTTGTTTTCATATCGGTCGTTTGTATGGCAGCTATATGATATAGTGGTCGGCTCCGGACCAAAGTTTCACAAATCGTGTATGGCTATGTCAAATGAATAAATGTTGAATTCGGTTGCGATAGCTTGGAAAACTAAAAAGTTTTCCATACAAAGACTTGTTTTCATATCGGTCGTTTGTATGGCACCTATATGATATAGTTTGCCGATCCGGACCAAACTTTCGCAAATCGTGTATGGTTATGTCAAATAAATAAATGTCGAATTCGGATGCAATAGCTTGGAAAAGAAAAAAGTTTTCCATACAAAGACTTGTTTTCATATCGGTCGTTTGTATGGCACCTATATGATATAGTTTGCCGATCCGGATCAAACTTTCGCAAATCGTGTATGGTTATGTCAAATGAATTAATGTTGAATTCGGATGCAATAGCTTGGAAAAGAAAAAGTTTTCCATACAAAGACTTGTTTTCATATCGGTCGGTTGTATGGCAGCTATATGATAAAGTGGTCCGATCCGAAACAAAGTTTCACAAATCGTGTATGGCTATGTCAAATGAATAAATGTTGAATTCGGTTTCGATAGCTTAGAAAACAAAAAATTTTCCATACAAAGACTTGTTTTCATATCGGTCGTTTGTATGGCACCTATATGATATAGTGGTCGGCTCCGGACCAAAGTTTCACAAATCGTGTATGGCTATGTCAAATGAATAAATGTTGAATTCGGTTGCGATAGCTTGGAAAACTAAAAAGTTTTCCATACAAAGACTTGTTTTCATATCGGTCGTTTGTATGGCACCTATATGATATAGTTTGCCGATCCGGATCAAACTTTCGCAAATCGTGTATGGTTATGTCAAATAAATAAATGTTGAATTCGGATGCAATAGCTTGGAAAAGAAAAAAGTTTTCCATACAAAGACTTGTTTTCATATCGGTCGTTTGTATGGCAGCTATATGACATAGTGGTCCGATCCGGACTTAACTTTAAAAAAACATGAATGCCTATGTCAAATGAATAAATGTTGAATTCGGTTGCAATAGTTAGGAAAAGAAAAAAGTCTTCCATACAAAGACTTGTTTTCATATCGGTCGTTTGTATGGCACCTATATGATATAGTTTTCCGATCCGGACCCAACTTTCGCAAATCGTGTTATGGTTATGTCAAATGAATAAATGTCGAATTCGTTTGCAATAGCTTGGAGAACAAAAAAGTTTTCCATACAAAGACTTGTTTTCATATCGGTCGTTTGTATGGCAGCTATATGACATAGTGGTCCGATCCGGACTAAACTTTAAAAAATCATGTTTGGCAATGTCAAATGAATAAATGTTGAATTCGGTTGCAATAGCTTGGAAAAGAAAAAAGTTTTCCATACAAAGACTTGTTTTCATATCGGTCGTTTGTATGGCACCTATATGATATAGTTTTCCGATCCGGACCCAACTTTCGCAAATCGTGTTATGGTTATGTCAAATGAATAAATGTTGAATTCGGTTGCAATAGGTTGGAAAACAAAAAATTTTCCATACAAAGACTTGTTTTCATATCGGTCGTTTGTATGGCAGCTATATGATATAGTGGTCTGATCCGGACCAAACTTTCAAAAATCATGTATGGCTATGTCAAATGAATAAATGTTGAATTCGGTTGCAATAGCTTGGAAAACAAAAAAGTTTTCCATACAAAGACTTGTTTTCATATCGGTCGTTTGTGTGGCAGCTATATGATATAGTGGTCCGATCCGGACCAAACTTTTACAAATCGTGTATGGCTATGGCAAATGAATAAGTGTTGAATTCGATTGCAATAGCTTGGAAAACTAAGAAGTTTTCCATACAAAGACTTGTTTTCATATCGGTCGTTTGTATGGCAGCTATATGACATAGTGGTCCGATCCGGACTTAACTTTAAAAAATCATGAATGGCTATGTCAAATGAATAAATGTTGAATTCGGTTGCAATAGCTTGGAAAAGAAAAAAGTCTTCCATACAAAGACTTGTTTTCATATCGGTCGTTTGTATGGCACCTATATGATAGTTTGCCGATCCGGACCCAACTTTCGCAAATCGTGTATGTTTATGTCAAATAAATAAATGTTGAATTCGGTTGCAATAGCTTGGAAAAGAAAAAAGTTTTCCATACAAAGACTTGTTTTCATATCGGTCGTTTGTATGGCAGCTATATGACATAGTGGTCCGATCCGCACTAAACTTTAAAAAATCATGTATGGCAATGTCAAATGAAAAAATGTTGAATTCGGTTGCAATAGCTTGGAAAAGAAAAAGTTTTCCATACAAAGACTTGTTTTCATATCGGTCGGTTGTATGGCAGCTATATGATATAGTGGTCGGCTCCGGACCAAAGTTTCACAAATCGTGTATGGCTATGTCAAATGAATAAATGTTGAATTCGGTTGCGATAGCTTGGAAAACTAAAAAGTTTTCCATACAAAGACTTGTTTTCATATCGGTCGTTTGTATGGCACCTTTATGATATAGTTTGCCAATCCGGATCAAACTTTCGCAAATCGTGTATGGTTATGTCAAATAAATAAATGTTGAATTCGGATGCAATAGCTTGGAAAAGAAAAAAGTTTTCCATACAAAGACTTGTTTTCATATCGGTCGTTTGTATGGCAGCTATATGACATAGTGGTCCGATCCGGACTTAACTTTAAAAAAACATGAATGGCTATGTCAAATGAATAAATGTTGAATTCGGTTGCAATAGCTTGGAAAAAAAAAAGTCTTCCATACAAAGACTTGTTTTCATATCGGTCGTTGGTATGGCACCTATATGATATAGTTTTCCGATCCGGACCCAACTTTCGCAAATCGTGTTATGGTTATGTCAAATGAATAAATGTCGAATTCGTTTGCAATAGCTTGGAGAACAAAAAAGTTTTCCATACAAAGACTTGTTTTCATATCGGTCGTTTGTATGGCAGCTATATGACATAGTGGTCCGATCCGCACTAAACTTTAAAAAATCATGTATGGCAATGTCAAATGAATAAATGTTGAATTCGGTTGCAATAGCTTGGAAAAGAAAAAAGTTTTCCATACAAAGACTTGTTTTCATATCGGTCGTTGGTATGGCACCTATATGATATACTTTTCCGATCCGGACCCAACTTTCGCAAATCGTGTTATGGTTATGTCAAATGAATAAATGTTTAATTAGGTTGCAATAGGTTGGAAAACAAAAAAATTTTCCATACAAAGACTTGTTTTCATATCGGTCGTTTGTATGGCAGCTATATGATATAGTAATCTGATCCGGATCAAACTTTCAATAATTATGTATGGCTATGTCAGATGAATAAATGTTGAATTTGGTTGCAATAGCTTGGAAAACAAAAAAGTTTTCCATACAAAGACTTGTTTTCATATCGGTCGTTTGTATGGCAGCTATATGATATAGTGGTCCGATCCGGACCAAACTTTCACAAATCGTGTATGGCTATGTCAAATGAATAAATGTTGAATTCAATTGCAATAGCTTGGAAAACTAAAAAGTTTTCCATACAAAGACTTGTTTTCATATCGGTCGTTTGTATGGCAGCTATATGACATAGTGGTCCGATCCGGACTTAACTTTAAAAAATCATGAATGGCTATGTCAAATGAATAAATGTTGAATTCGGTTGCAAGAGCTTGGAAAAGAAAAAAGTCTTCCATACAAAGACTTGTTTTCATATCGGTCGTTTGTATGGCACCTATATGATAGTTTGCCGATCCGGACCCAACTTTCGCAAATCGTGTATGTTTATGTCAAATAAATAAATGTTGAATTCGGTTGCAATAGCTTGGAAAAGAAAAAAGTTTTCCATACAAAGACTTGTTTTCATATCGGTCGTTTGTATGGCAGCTATATGACATAGTGGTCCGATCCGGACTAAACTTTAAAAAATCATGTATGGCAATGTCAAATGAATAAATGTTGAATTCGGTTGCAATAGCTTGGAAAAGAAAAAAGTTTTCCATACAAAGACTTGTTTTCATATCGGTCGGTTGTATGGCAGCTATATGATATAGTGGTCGGCTCCGGACCAAAGTCTCACAAATCGTGTTTGGCTATGTCTAATGAATAAATGTTGAATTCGGTTGCGATAGCTTGGAAAACTAAAAAGTTTTCCATACAAAGACTTGTTTTCATATCGGTCGTTTGTATGGCAGCTATATGATATAGTGGTCCGATCCGGACTTAACTTTAAAAAACATGTATGGCTATGTCAAATGAATAAATGTTGAATTCGGTTGCAATAGCTTGGAAAAGAAAAAGTTTTCCATACAAAGACTTGTTTTCATATCGGTCGTTTGTATGGCACCTTTATGATATAGTTTGCCAATCCGGATCAAACTTTCGCAAATCGTGTATGGTTGTGTCAAATAAATAAATGTTGAATTCGGATGCAATAGCTTGGAAAAGAAAAAAGTTTTCCATACAAAGACTTGTTTTCATATCGGTCGTTTGTATGGCAGCTATATGACATAGTGGTCCGATCCGGACTTAACTTTAAAAAATCATGTATGGCTATGTCAAATGAATAAATGTTGAATTCGGTTGCAATAGCTTGGAAAAGAAAAAAGTCTTCCATACAAAGACTTGTTTTCATATCGGTCGTTGGTATGGCACCTATATGATATAGTTTTCCGATCCGGACCCAACTTTCGCAAATCGTGTTATGGTTATGTCAAATGAATAAATGTCGAATTCGTTTGCAATAGCTTGGAGAACAAAAAAGTTTTCCATACAAAGACTTGTTTTCATATCGGTCGTTTGTATGGCAGCTATATGACATAGTGGTCCGATCCGCACTAAACTTTAAAAAATCATGTATGGCAATGTCAAATGAAAAAATGTTGAATTCGGTTGCAATAGCTTGGAAAACAAAAAAGTTTTCCATACAAAGACTTGTTTTCATATCGGTCGGTTGTATGGCAGCTATATGATATAGTGGTCGGCTCCGGACCAAAGTCTCACAAATCGTGTTTGGCTATGTCTAATGAATAAATGTTGAATTCGGTTGCGATAGCTTGGAAAACTAAAAAGTTTTCCATACAAAGACTTGTTTTCATATCGGTCGTTTGTATGGCAGCTATATGACACAATTTTCCGATCCGGACTAAACTTTAAACAATCATGTATGGCTATGTCAAATGAATAAATGTTGAATTCGGTTGCAATAGCTTGGAAAAGAAAAAAGTCTTCCATACAAAGACTTGTTTTCATATCGGTCGTTTGTATGGCACCTATATGATATAGTTTGCCGATCCGGACCCAACTTTCGCAGATCGTGTATGGTTATGTCAAATGAATAAATGTAGAATTCGTTTGCAATAGCTTGGAGAACAAAAAGTTTTCCATACAAAGACTTGTTTTCATATCGGTCGTTTGTATGGCAGCTATATGACATAGTGGTCCGATCCGGACTAAACTTTAAAAAATCATGTATGGCTATGTCAAATGAATAAATGTTGAATTCGGTTGCAATAGCTTGGAAAACTAAAAAGTTTTCCATACAAAGACTTGTTTTCATATCGGTCGTTTGTATGGCAGCTATATGATATAGTGGTCCGATCCGGACCAAACTTTCAAAAATCGTGTATGGCTATGTCAAATGAATAAATGTTGAATTCGGTTGCAATAGCTTGGAAAAAAAAAAAGTCTTCCATACAAAGACTTGTTTTCATATCGGTCGTTTGTATGGCACCTATATGATATAGTTTGCCGATCCGGACCAAACTTTCGCAAATCGTGTATGGTTATGTCAAATGAATAAATGTCGAACTCGTTTGCAATAGCTTGGAGAACAATAAAGTTTTCCATACAAAGACTTGTTTTCATATCGGTCGTTTGTATGGCAGCTATATGAAATAGTGGTGCGATCCGCACTAAACTTTAAAAAATCATGTATGGCAATGTCAAATGAATAAATGTTGAATTCGGTTGCAATAGCTTGGAAAAGAAAAAAGTTTTCCATACAAAGACTTGTTTTCATATCGGTCGTTTGTATGGCACCTATATGATATAGTTTGCCGATCGGGACTAAACTTTCGCAAATCGTGTATAGTTATGTCAAATAAATAAATGTTGAATTCGGATGCAATAGCTTGGAAAACAAAAAAGTGTTCCATACAAAGACTTGTTTTCATATCGGTCGTTTGTATGGCAGCTATATGATATAGTGGTCCGATCGGAACCAAAATTTAAGAAATCATGTATTTCTATGTAAAATGAATAAATGTTGAATTCGGTTACGATAGCTCGGAGAACAAAAAAGTTTTTCATGCAAAGACTTGTTTTCATATCTGTCGTTTGTATAGCAGCTATATGACATAGTTGTCCGATCCGGACTAAACTTTAAAAAATAATGATATAGTGGTCGGCTTCGGACCAAAGTTTTACAAATCGTGTACGGCTATGTCAAATAAAAAATGTTGAATTCGGTTGCGATAGCTTGGAAAACTAAAAAGTTTTCCATACAAAGACTTGTTTTCATATCGGTCGTTTGTATGGCAGCTATATGATATAGTGGTCGGCTCCGGACCAAAGTTTCACAAATCGTGTATGGCTATGTCAAATGAATAAATATTGAATTCGGTTGCGATAGCTTGGAAAACTAAAAAGTTTTCAATACAAAGACTTGTTTTCATATCGGTCGTTTGTATGGCACCTATATGATATAATTTGCCGATCCGGACCAAACTTTCGCAAATCGTGTACGGTTATGTCAAATAAATAAATGTCGAATTCGGATGCAATAGCTTGGAAAAGAAAAAAGTTTTCCATACAAAGACTTGTTTTCATATCGGTCGTTTGTATGGCAGCTATATGACATAGTTGTCCCATCCGGACTAAACTTTAAAAAATAATGTACGGCTATGTCAAATAAATAAACGTTGAATTCGGTTGCAATAGCTTGGAAAACAAAAAAAATTTCCATACAAAGACTTGTTTTCATATCGGTCGGTTGTATGGGAGCTATATGATAAAGTAGTCCGATCCGGAACAAAGTTTCAAAAATCGTGTATGGCTATGTCAAATGAATAACTGTTGAATTCGGTTTTGATAGCTTAAAAAACAAAAAATTTTCCATACAAAGACTTGTTTTCATATCGGTCGTTTGTATGGCAGCTATATGATATAGTGGTCGGCTCCGGACAAAAGTTTAACAGATCGTGTATGGCTATGTCAAATGAATAAATATTGAATTCGGTTGCGATAGCTTGGAAAACTAAAAAGTTTTCAATACAAAGACTTGTTTTCATATCGGTCGTTTGTATGGCACCTATATGATATAATTTGCCGATCCGGACCAAACTTTCGCAAATCGTGTACGGTTATGTCAAATAAATAAATGTCGAATTCGGATGCAATAGCTTGGAAAAGAAAAAAGTTTTCCATACAAAGACTTGTTTTCATATCGGTCGTTTGTATGGCACCTATATGATATAGTTTGCCGATCCGGATCAAACTTTCGCAAATCGTGTATGGTTATGTCAAATGAATTAATGTTGAATTCGGATGCAATAGCTTGGAAAAGAAAAAAGTTTTCAATACAAAGACTTGTCAGTTGCGATCTAACACTCAAAGAGTGCAGACGTGGCTGCGGATCGACACAAGTTCGACCTTCACTCCCACTATTCTGAAACTGTCACATAGTGTCTGATTGGTTTAACCTGCGCACCTAACGGTCTGCTACAAACTCTAACGCACATTCCAGAGTGCGTGTTATCTGCTGCCTACCAAATTCTCTGTAGATATTACAACTAAGCAGAAGCAAAGTCGGTTGGCATACCTGGCAAACGGTGCCAGTTCCCCATCCAAAGACTTGTTTTCATATCGGTCGACAACCTAGAGCATGGATTGATATAGTTTGCCGATCCGGACCAAACTTTCGCAAATCGTGTAAGGATAGGCTCTAAATGAATAAATGTTGAATTCGGATGCAATAGCTTGGAATAAGAACAAGTTTTCCATACAAAGACTTGTTTTCGGGAGATCGGTCGTTAGTATGGCACCTATATGATATAGTTTGCCGATCCGGAGCCAGACTTTACGCCAATCGCACCAGCGTTAGATCAAATGAATAGCAATGTTGAAAAACTCCTTTGCCCTCCTCTCAAACAAAGAAGATGACAATCATGACGAACCCAAAACTGCTTCAGAGGCAGTCGCATCTAAAACAGAAGAGAAACCAATCCCGATCCCGAAGACCCAAACCTCCTCCGATCTACATCCCAGACGTGACCGACATTACAGCGGTTGTCAAGATGATATCGGATTTAGTCGGATCGCGAAAAGGAAATTTCTCCTATAAAACAGAGAGAAATAATAACGTACGCGTAATGTATGGCAGACAAGGAAGTCCGACCCAGATCTAACTTTCAGCAAATCGTGTGCTATGTCAAATGAATAAATGTTGCACCTTCCAACCAAAGGATGAGAAAAATAAAGGGTTGTCCATACAAAGGACTTGTTTACTCATATCGGTCGTTTGACTGAAATCTAAATGATAGAACTTGACCAATCCGGCCCAAACTGTGGGGGATCGCACAATCCATTGTAGGGTTAAATTCAAATGAATAAGATGTTCTTTGTCAATTCGGAACCAATAAGCAAGAAAACAAAAAGTTTTTCAAATAAAGAGTTGTTTTGCAAATCGGTCGTTTCGTATGAGCCCCTATGAAATTAAGACGTTCCACAATGTTCCGGATGCCAAAGGTTTGGACAAACCCAGTGCTACTGCTTCCTGGCAACATCACTGTGAAATGTGGTGAATTCGCATGACTCTAGGTCATGCACAAAAAAAAGTTTTCCATACAAAGACTGCTGTTTTCATATCGGTCGTTTGTATGGCACCTATATGATATAGTTTGTCGATCCGGACCAAACTTTCGCAAATCGTGTATGGTTATGCCAAATGAATAAATGTCCTAAATTCAGACGCGATGAGCTTGGAAAACAAAAAAGTTTCATCCAGTACCAAACTATCATTAATGGTACAAGTTATCGGTCGTTTGTATGGCACCTATATGATATAGTTTGCCGATCCGGATCAAACTCTCTCATACCACTCGTGTAAGGCCCATGTCAAATGAATCAATGTTGAATTCGGATGCAATAGCTTGGAAGGCAATTGAAAGGATAAAAAGTTGATATCCAGATACAAAGACTTGTTCTCACAATATCGGTCAGTTCGTATGGCACCCATCCTCAACAAAAATAATGCAAATAAGCCTCAACATAGATTTTGGAACTTTAGCAAATCGTGAAATGGCTATGTCAAATGAATAAATGTTGAGATTCGGATGCAATAGCTTGGAAAAGAAAAAGTTTTCCACTTTTTACCAAGATCCTACTTTAAATTACGGGTACGAACTGTTACATATGATATACCATCCGATCTGGCAAAGCTTTCGCAAGATCGTGCTATGGTTATGTCAAATGAATTAATGTTGAATTCGGATGCAATAGCTTAGGAAAAGAAAAAAGTTTTCCATACAAAGACTTGTATTTCATATCGGTCGGGAGATATGGCACCTATATGGTAAAGTAGTCCGATCCGGAACAAAAAGAGTGACCCACCTCAACTTCGAGTCCCTTGGCCTGGTTTATAGCAAATAAATAAATGCTGAATGGTCGGTTTCGGAAAAAAAAATCTATAAAGCTTAGAAAAAAAAATTTTCCATACAAAGACTTGTTTTCATATCGGTCGTTTGTATGGCACCTATATGATATAGTTTGCCGATCCGGACCAAACTTTCGCAAATCGTGTATGGTTATGTCAAATAAATAAATGTCGAATTCGGATGCAATAGCTTGGAAAAGAAAAAAGTTTTCCATACAAAGACTTGTTTTCATATCGGTCGTTTGTATGGCACCTATATGATATAGTTTGCCGATCCGGATCAAACTTTCGCAAATCGTGTATGGTTATGTCAAATGAATAAATGTTGAATTCGGATGCAATAGCTTGGAAAAGAAAAAAGTTTTCCATACAAAGACTTGTTTTCATATCGGTCGTTTGTATGGCAGCTATATGACATAGTGGTCCGATCCGGACTTAACTTTAAAAAATCATGAATGGCTATGTCAAATGAATAAATGTTGAATTCGGTTGCAATACCTTGGAAAACTAAAAAGTTTTCCATCCAAAGACTTGTTTTCATATCGGTCGTTTGTATGGCACCTATATGATATAGTTTGCCGATCCGGACCGAAGTTTCACAAATCGTGTATGGCTATGTTAAATGAATAAATGTTGAATTCGGTTGCGATAGCTTGGAAAACCAAAAAGTTTTCCATACAAAGACTTGATTTCATATCGGTCGTTTGTATGGCAGCTATATGACACAATGGTCCGATCCGGACTTAACTTTAAACAATCATGTATGGCTATGTCAAATGAATAAATGTTGAATTCGGTTGCAATAGCTTGGAAAAGAAAAAAGTTTTCCATACAAAGACTTGTTTTCATATCGGTCGGTTGTATGGCAGCTATATGATAAAGTGGTCCGATCCGGAACAAAGTTTCACATATCGTGTATGGCTATGTCAAATGAATAAATGTTGAATTCGGTTTCGATAGCTTGGAAAAGAAAAAAATTTTCCATACAAAGACTTGTTTTCATATCGGTCGTTTCTATGGCAGCTATATGATATAGTGGTCGGCTCCGGACCAAAGTTTCACAAATCGTGTATGGCTATGTCAAATGAATAAATGTTGAATTCGGTTGCGATAGCTTGGAAAACTAAAAAGTTTTCCATCCAAAGACTTGTTTTCATATCGGTCGTTTGTATGGCACCTGTATGATATATTTTGCCGATCCGGATCAAACTATCGCAAATCGTGTATGGTTATGTCAAATGAATAAATGTTGAATTCGGATGCAATAGCTTGGAAAAGAAAAAAGTTTTCCATACAAAGACTTGTTTTCATATCGGTCGTTTGTATGGCACCTATATGATATAGTTTGCCGATCCGGATCAAACTTTCGCAAATCGTGTATGGTTATGTCAAATGAATAAATGTTGAATTCGGATGCAATAGCTTGGAAAAGAAAAAGTTTTCCATACAAAGACTTGTTTTCATATCGGTCGTTTGTATGGCAGCTATATGACATAGTGGTCCGATCCGGACTTAACTTTAAAAAATCATGAATGGCTATGTCAAATGAATAAATGTTGAATTCGGTTGCAATAGCTTGGAAAAGAAAAAAGTCTTCCATACATATGGCACCTATATGATATAGTTTGCCGATCCAGATCAAACTATCGCAAATCGTTTATGGTTATGTCAAATGAATAAATGTTGAATTCGGATGCAATAGCTTGGAAAAGAAAAAAGTTTTCCATACAAAGACTTGTTTTCATATCGGTCGTTTTTATGGCACCTATATGATATAGTTTGCCGATCCGGATCAAACTTTCGCAAATCGTGTATGGTTATGTCAAATGAATAAATGTTGAATTCGGATGCAATAGCTTGGAAAAGAAAAAAGTTTTCCATACAAAGACTTGTTTTCATATCGGTCGTTTGTATGGCAGCTATATGACATAGTGGTCCGATCCGGACTTAACTTTAAAAAATCATGAATGGCTATGTCAAATGAATAAATGTTGAATTCGGTTGCAATAGCTTGGAAAAGAAAAAAGTCTTCCATACAAAGACTTGTTTTCATATCGGTCGTTTGTATGGCACCTATATGATATAGTTTGCCGATCCGGACCGAAGTTTCACAAATCGTGTGTGGCTATGTTAAATGAATAAATGTTGAATTCGGTTGCGATAGCTTGGAAAACTAAAAAGTTTTCTATACAAAGACTTGTTTTCATATCGGTCGTTTGTATGGCAGCTATATGACACAATGGTCCGATCCGGACTTAACTTTAAAAAATCATGTATGGCTATGTCAAATGAATAAATGTTGAATTCGGTTGCAATAGCTTGGAAAAGAAAAAAGTTTTCCATACAAAGACTTGTTTTCATATCGGTCGTTTGTATGGCAGCTATATGATATAGTGGTCGGCTCCGGACCAAAGTTTCACAAATCGTGTACGGCTATGTCAAATGAATTAATGTTGAATTCGGTTGCGATAGCTTGGAAAACAAAAAAGTTTTCCATACAAAGACTTGTTTTCATATCGGTCGTTTGTATGGCAGCTATATGATATAGTGGTCCGGTCCGATTAAAAACAAAAAAAGTATTCCAAACAACGATTTGTTTCCATATCGGTCGTTTGTATGGCAGCTATTTGATATAGTGGTCCGATCCGGACCAAACTTTAAAAAATCATGTATGGCTTTATCAAATGAATAAATGTTGAATTCGATTGCGATAGCTTGGAGATGAAAAAAAGTTTTCCATACAAAGACTTGAAATCTGATTGATCGTTTGTATGGCAGCTATATGATATAGTGGTCCGATCTGATCGATTTTTAAACTTGATCTGCGTGCAACAAAAATAATGATCTGGTAAAAATTTCAAAACGCTAGCTTTAAAACTACTGTCTTTTTTTCATAGAAACAGATGGACAGACGGACGGACGGACATGGCTATATCGACTCGGCTGTTGATGCTGATCAAGAATATGTATACTATGTGGGGTCGGAGATGTTTCCTTTAATGCGTTACACATTTCTGGACAAAATTATAATACCCTCTGCAAGGGTATAAATATAAATAAAGCTACAATATAACTATTCTAGGAGGTATTCTATGATTTTTAGTTTATTAACATTAAGAGAGAGTTCCGGGGATAGAGTATGTGATAAAGGTTATAGTTCTTACAAATAGTGCAAAAGGAGTCGTGTTCAGCTTAGTTGGATCTGCAGATAGGTAACCATAGGGGTCGGAAGGACCTAGTTTTCCTATTAGGGATGGAAAAATATAGTTGGTTTAGAAGGTGTTTGGAATCAACCATGCCATATATTAGCATGTGTAGAAACATGACCCCAGCACAGGTTTGGCGCTCCTTCAATGGAGGTAATTTTAACAATTTAAGCCTGCAACGGTACGGCAGGAGACGAATATCAGGATCCCAGCTAAAGTTTTTTAGTGCAAATAGCAGAAACTGCTTTTGCACAGACTCAATACTATTTTGGTGAGAGGAGTATTGAGGACTCCAAACGCACGAGCAACATTCAAGGATAGGACGAACTACGGTGAATATAGGGATCTGGTGGAGAAAGGATCGTAAAATTCTTTAGACCAATGCTTAAAAAAGGCTAACATTCCTCTGGCTTTATTCACTGTCATAAAATTGTGATCATTAAACTTAAGTTTATAATCAAAAAGAACTCCAAGATCATTGATTGTGGAAACACGATCAAGGACGTGATCTCCGAGAGATTAAGATATGATAAGCGGCACACTGCGATGGAATGTCATAAGTTTAGAGCAATTTAGGAACAGAAGATTAATTGAGCACCACAAATAGAGTTCGTCAAGGTCTAGTTGCCGATGCCTATGCAGGAAATGTTCCGAGAAGGAATAGCATAACTTGACATCATCAGCATACATAAGCGTAGAGGCATAACTAATCACATTGGGAAGATCGTTCACAAAGAGTATAAACAACAGTGGTCCTATATGACTACCCTGAGGGACACCCGATGAGACATGGATGACCTTCGACTTGGTAGATTTAAATAGGACACGCTGAGTTCGATCTGAAAGGTAGGAAGCAACCTATATCAGGATATTTGGTGGAAAACCAATAAGCGAAAGTTTCCGTAGCAAGAGCTGATGATTAACTGAATCAAATGCTTTGCTGAAGTCAGTATAAATTACATCAGTTTGCAAGCGATGTTGAAAACCTCGGTTGATTTTCGACGAAAATTCTAGTAGATTAGTTGTTGTCGGGCGAAGCTTGATAAAGCCATGCTGTGCAGGTGAGGTTATGCTCTTGCATGCATGTTGCAGCTGCGATGTGATGAGTTTCTCAAGAAGTTTGGGAATCGAAGAAAGCTTAGCAATGCCGCAGTAGTTCTCAATTGAAGCCTTAGAGCCTTTTTTATGAATTTGTAATTTATGATTTTGTAAGGTATGATTCATTCCATAATTTAGGTAGGGAAGTTTGCTCCAAGGATAGGTTAAATAGGATAGTAAGAGGTAAGGTGAGAAGATCGGAGCACCTTCTAAGGATGCAGCTAGGTACGTTGTCTGGGCCTGGTGAAAATGAGATTTTAATTGATGAAAGAACCGTAAACACACCATGACAGTGGAATTTAGTAAGGGAAATGTTATTTATGTAGGGTAAATGATATGGATAGTTGGAGGAGGGATCAAATGAATTGGATGAGTAGGTTGACTGAAAAAATTACGCAAATAGATTAGCAATGCCGAGATGCGAAGAGTCGGAAGTATTATTATATGAGAGGGAAGGGGGGAAAAGATTGGATTTGCGTTTAGAGTTTACAAAAGAGTAAAAAGAGCTTGTATCGTTGCGAAAATTGAGTTTGTATTTAGAAATGTAATTTTTATATGGTTGATTGTTAAGGTCAACAAACTGGTTGCGGATTAGAAGATAATTAGAAAGATGTAACAAGGTTGGAGACTTCAATGACTTTTTGTAAGCTCTAGATTTCCTATTTTTAAGGAGAGAGAGGTGCTTTTTAAATCATGGAGGTTTAGACGTTGATGGAGATAACGTTTCAGGGACAGATTTATTTATGGCGATATGAATTACTTCATAAAAAGAGTCTGTAGATTTCTCGATATTGCTGAAACTAAAAAGATAAGTCCAGTCAATATTAGTCAGGTGATTTCTTATGTCACAATAGTTGGTTTTTTAAAGCATTTTTGACGAGGCTGCTCGCTATTTCTGAGACTAAGAATGTTGGGTGGTGAGAGTCCTCAGGAGTAGATAAGGAAGGAGACCTTGCTATAGTGGCTGAGGAGGTAGTATTAGAGAAAATTAGGTCAAGTGACCTGCCACGGGAGTTCCTTATAGGGTTAAGTAGGAAAACGGCAGAGTCGGCTAAGCCATCAAGGAAGTCATTTTGGTTAGTGGGTAAAAGCGAGTTATCCTCGTCCGAGTTGATCCATGAAATGAGGGGCAGATTGAAATCCCCCATAACTAGAATAAGATCGGCATCATTTAGCAGAGACTGTTAGTAAAAAATAAGTTCAGTTTTCCAAGAATACTGCGAACGTTTCGGTAGCAACAAGAACAAATCTTTTTGCTTAGTTTTTTTAAATATTAACTGGACTGGAACCTTGAGAATCTCTGGTCAAGAATTCATGGACAATGCTGTGCTCGGGCCAGGTAGCAGGATCTAAAGATTTAGCAAGGTTAGTAAGGTTTAGCAAGTTATTTTGAATGCGGATATGCTACATTAATGCTTAAAATTAAATTTGGTCACAAAAAGTTCTGAGGGAGCTATATTTAGATTGTTTGCAAGGTGAAACCTAACGTCATCTGCAGAGACATCAGGCATAAGCCGCGATACAAAGATGGATTTGCGGGGAGCCACAGCTCTCAGCGTAAGTCCAGAAGATCGCGTTTCGGTTGGAACACCCGTCAATGGCTTTGGTGATTTTACAACGTGTAGGCGGGTAGGTGCGGCGGCAGGCAGGCGTAGTGATGGAGCAGCAGGCTGGCTTGGTGATATGACGGTTGAAGATTTGTCAAGCATGGGACCAGGTGGGAGATTCCTACTGGCAGATTCCGGCGTATCAACTTTTGCAGTGGGAAGACCGGGTTTCTGAATAGCTGGGATGGGTGGCTGTTCGACAGGAGCATCAACCATAACATTGCTTACTGGCAAATGTGAGGCTGGAGTGGTACACATATTCATATTCTGGTTAGTGTTAGCGATTTTTCGGCGTGGTGATTCGCTTAATAGTTTTAGGCCCAGAAATAGAGATTCAAGGTTTAGGAACTGCTCATTTAATGTGGCAAATTATTTCCGAACCTCCCGGAAACCGTTTCGAGTTTGCCGCATAAACGTGCGCATCTCGCCTTCAATCTCTCGACAGGCCAAACAGGACCATGTCAAACCGATGCCTTTGCCCAGGAGATCAACAAGTCGGCCATAATGACCAACACCAGCGCATTTCATGTGCGAGCAATTGTCGCATAGCCAGCAAGTTAGATAGGAGTCGCCGGTACAAACCAAAGACATTCTGGGTAATGAAAGAGAGAATGCGCTCAAAAACAGAATGGCAGAACAGAATTTAAGGTCACACAATTACGACCGAGGGTATAAAACCTAATCCAAAGAAAATTGAGGCAATTATAAAATTCCCAATTCCAAAAACACAAAAAGAAATAGTCATTTTTAGGTTTGTGTGGATTCTATCGAATATTCATACCTAATTTTGCAAACATTGTTAAACCAATGACATCAAAGTCGAAAAATGGATCAACCATAAATATCAAAGATTCAAACTACATTAGAGCATTCGAAAAAATGAAAGTGCTTATCACTTCAGATCTAATATTAATTTATCCAGATTTTGATAAACCCTTTTTATTAACAACAGATTCAAGTAACACTGGGAGCAGTATTATCACAAAATCAAAGACCAGTATGCTTTGCAAGTAGAACTCTCAACGAGCATGAAATAATTTATGCCGCGATAGAAAACGAATTGTTAGCCATTGTATGGGCAACAAAATATTTAAAACCTTTTCTTTTCGGCAGAGAATTCCAAGTTCTCAGAGATGACAAGCCACTTCTTTGGTTACATAACATTAAAGAGCCAAACATGAAACTGCAAAGATGGAAAATCAAATTAATAGAATTTGATTGCCTCATAAAATATCTACCTGGAAAATAAACCTAAGTACCAGATTCTCTCTCCAGAGTTAAAATAGAAGAAACTATGCTAGGAGAAACTCTGAACAATTCCCAAAGTGTAAAAGCTACAATACAATAGTGGACCAGAAGATAACCAGAACTATATCTCATCTACGGAAAACCCTTTAAATTACTACGGTCGACAAATCGAATTAGTATAAGGTCAAACCGTCAAAATAGAAATATCATTATCTAACAGTAAACATTTCCAAAACCGAAGAAATTTAAAGAGGTAATTCACATTAAATATTTAATAGAAAAACTCAGTCGCGAAATAAACGGTATTAAAATTTTTGATCGCAACAAAAGAGGTCCAATTAACATAGTCGGAACAGCATACAAAAATCTTTTTGGTACATTAAATGAAAATGATAAAGAATTAAAAAAGAAAATACAAAAAAAAAAGAGGAAAATAGTATTCAGGTAAATGAATGAAATTTAATTTCAGCCTACAAAAATTCACAGAATATATTGAAGATATTGAATTTGTAATGCAAATGACAAGATTAGGAATATTTAACCAAAAATTACTAAAACATTACACTTTTAAATTCTGTAAACTCCGAAAATCTTTTAAACATCAAAACATCCACCTGGATAAAAACCGACTCGAACGAAATTCTTATTATTTCCCATATTCCAACCGAAATAATTAAAGACCCATTATTCGACATAATTCCGTATTCAGATGAGCAAAATACTATTTTAACAGACACAATTCAAGGTAAATACTATTTAGTAGACAATAAAACGTTTAGCGGGAGGTTAAAGAAACAAACAAAATGATTGTTTAACCGGTATAAAAAAACAAACTGCTACAAAATGTCACTACACTAAAACATACAACAATTTTTAAATAAATTACATAGAACTCAACATATTAATTACTATACTTGAAATATACCAAAAACAGAAGTAAATCAAAACTGATTTAAACATTTTTTAAACTGTGCTGTATTTATTGGATCTTCTCAGGAATTATGAGACTAACAATAAGTTTTCAAATCTTAATTTTAAGCGACACTCAACAGTCTTTTTAACTGTAGTCTGGAAAAAGGACCTATTGATCAGCGCGGCGAAGTCGGGATCGGTCGCAAACCCGTGTTAAACTTCTCGCAAGGTGTTTAGGGTGTGACGATAATTTTCTCATGTACTTTTGTTTTTGATGGGTTATTTCATCTTTGACGGATCTGATATTTAGGTCTCTTTGTATATTTTCGGATATACCAGGGTGCTCCAGGGATTGTTCTCAGTATCTTTGATTGGGCCCTTTGCACGATCTCAATGCTAATACTGCTGGCACTTCCCAAAAGTTGGGAGCCGTACGTCCAAATTGGTTTTAGTTCGGAGTTGTAGAGTAGGACCCTGTAGTCCAGACAGAGGGGTGACTGAGAGTTGATAAGCCAGTGGAGACTATTTGCCTTAAGCTTAAGGTGTGTTTTTTTGGCTTCGATCTGCCTGCGCCAGGTGAGACGTCGGTCGAGGTGCACTCCGAGATACGTCACTTTATTTGCTTTGGGTATTACGGGGACAGTCTTGCCGATTGAGTGTAAATGTTACATGCTTACATATTTGTTCGTTTATTTTGATTCGCCAGTCATCGGCAAACGTAGAAGTTGTTAGTAGTCTGCTTGTGGGTCGGTCGAAATACGCTACCTTGGGGAACTCCAGCGTTTATAGCATGGTCGTCGGACATGTCAGAGTTGCATTTCACAGCAAAGGTTCTGTTGTAGAGATACGACTTCGAGAGATTGTGGGTGTTTTGAGGAAGCATTGTTTTAATTTTTAACATTAATCTATCAAGCCAGACCTTGTCAAAAGCCTCACAGACATCCAGAAATATTGCAGTGCAATATTCCCGTTTTTCGAAATCAGATCGTTTTTCCGATGTGATTCGATTGACTTGTTTAATGCAGCTTTTGATTTCTCTTTGCTTGCTGGTGATCTGTTTTTTTGCCACTTTCGTCGTAAATGTCTTTTTTCTAAAAGAAGCTGTTGAATGTGCCTATTTGTACGGTACTGATGTACTACTTTTGGTTTCATTTGAGGTGTAGATACGCGTGCAGCAGTGGTGAGAATAAATTCAAAGGCACTTACAGAATTATCAATGTCATCCTCGTGGTGCAGTGTTGGGCTTAGCTCAATGTGTGAGCTTATATATTTTTTGTAGCGGAGCCAGTTTGTTTGGTTGGATGTAATAATAACAGGCCGTTTCAACGTTGGTGGTTGTTCGAACAGTTAAAGAAGGATAGGAGAGTGGTCCGAGGACAAGTCGGCTATTGCTTCTATCCGCATTAGTTGTTTTGGTATGTTTCGAGTTATAGCAAAGTCTATAAGATCCGGTTTTTTGTTTGGATCAGCTGGCCAATATGTAGGCCTACCCGTAGATATGAAGTCAAGTTTATTCGATCTTGTGATTAAAGCTTTGTATAATTGCCTTCCTTTTGGGTTTGTAAGACGGGAGCCCCAGTGCGTGTGTTTGGCATTATAATCGCCTGCTGATATGAAATGGGCACCTAGTTGGTTGAAATATTCCGTGAAGTCTTCTTCCGAAATATAAAACCGTGGTGGGCAGTATATTGAGGCAATACTAAGACTGCCGAAAGACACTTTAATACTTATTGACGTAGCTTGCAAGTAATTGGTTGCGAATGGTTGCAATTGGTGGTGCTTGATGCGTCGCTTGATAAGGATGCCTGTTCCCCCATGAGCTTTGTCGTCTGGATGATTCGTTGAGTAAAAAGTGTACTCACTAAGAAAGAAGTTATTTTTATTTGTGAGATGGGTTTCGGAGATTAACATTATATCAATGTCGTGTTCCTTTAGAAATTGAATAAGTTCGTTTTTTTGCTGTGAAATGACGTTAGCATTCCAGAAACATATCTTTAAAATAGCCATTTATGGTTTGGAGTGTTGGGATGCAAGCATTTCCATAAGTATGTTTTGATTTCGCATGAGGTCTTGCATTGTAGATTGCATAAACTGCATAAATTCCATCATGCTCTTATGAAGTGAGCTAATTAGTGATTCAATTTCAGTTGATGGCTGTTCTAAGATGTGGTGTTTCTCTGATGTTGATTGGGCAGCTGGTGTTAGGGAGATTGCCGACTTAGAAGCTGGCTTTACTATGCCTGTCAAGGCATTTGCAATGATACTCCTGGAATTGTGCATACAGGTTCAAAGGAGGACCTAGTTGCTTTGTGTGAAAGAGACTCCCGTTGTTGATTGAGATGGAGTTACAGAGTTCTGTTTGGGGAATGGTTGCTTAGAAACGCGACTTTTGAGGTCTTTGTAGACTGGACACCCTCCAAAGTTTGCTGTGTGGTTTAACCCACAGTTGTCGCATTTCCTTAGATTAGGGTCGTTTTTATTATTTGGACAGATGCCAGAGTCGTGCAAGTCTCCGCAACCTACGCACACTGGGCTTAGTGTACAATAGGTTCTAGTCCATACTCCTGGCAATTCGTGCATTGTACAGGAGCATTACGCTTATGTGGCTCCTCCACTGTTATTCTGCGGTGGAGTAGATACTGGAGTTTATAGATTGGATGGACGGAATTTTTGTTTTTGGGTTTGTTTTCGGGGCTTAATTCCACTTTGAAAAGAGGCTGTGGTATCTTAGCTCTATTTATAATATTGATAGCCGATTTCACCTCAAATCCTTTCTCTTGTAGAGCAGAGATGATTTCTGCAGTTGACATAGTTGGTTCGATGCCTTTGATTACCACTTGAAGACCCTTACTGCTCTTTAATTGGTAGGTATAGTAATTTTTCTTTGTAGCTCTTAGGTCTTTCTCAACAGTGCGGTAGTTATTTTCATTGTTAACTTGAAGCTTGACTTCGCGTATATTACCCTTATTTATATGGGTCACATAAAAGTTGTTGGTGCCTATTACCTCCGTAAGTTGTTCGACGATCGAAGAACAATTTGAGTCTCTTATGTAGATGGGAGGCTTGCAGGATGGCTTTGCAGGTTCTGTGGCCACTTCTTCGGGTTCGTCTTCAAGGTGTTCGCATGGATGGCTTTGCAGGTTCTGTGGCCACTTCTTCGGGTTCGTCTTCAAGGTGTTCGCCTAAAATTTTGAATCTATTATCGTTTAAAATGTTTTCTTGATTTGATTTTGATTCGGAGATTTTATTAAGCTTTGGATTATTACCAAACTTTTTATTGTGCGGGCTTAATTTGCGCTTGGTAACTTGTATGTGTCGATCCATTCCAGTCTGTATAGTTGGACGTCAGTTGAAAGTTGAGGTAGGTTGTTTGTGTAATTGACTCGGAAACTGCTGACTTTGCAGTATTGGCCGGTCGGGCATAGCAGCAGTGGTCATTGACGTTGCCGTTGATGTTGTTGTTGCAGTCACTGTGGACTGAGACAGGGAGAACGAAGGTTGCGTAGTTGTTGTTGATGTTGTTGGCAAAGAGAATGCCGCGCATTCTACACTCCAACTTTCTTTTGAGCCCAGGGGAGCGGGAGAAATAGATCCATCGCTTGCATTGCTTGTTGTTGCTGTTGGGGAAATTATTGACAGGTAGGCATTATTGCGAGCCACTGAGAGACGACGCTCGTCTTGCTCTCTTTTCCGTTGCATTCTGATTTCGTCTTAAATATTTTTGTTGTTGGCACTTTTACCGATTGCTTTTGGATTATTATACGTTGGCATTGTTGATTTTATGTTTTTCTTAGATTACTTAATAGAAGTAACACAAGGTTTTGTGTGCTTGCACATTGCACACAGTAGCGTCTTTTCGCTTAGTGGTGGTACACCACTTTATATGTTTTTATGTAGAGTTTTACACTGTTGAGATTGTTAAATTCACGGAGCACAATTGTGAGACGTCTGCACTCGCGTATCTTCCAATAACAATATAAAACCGAACTGATGCGCTGGAATAAGATTACGTGTCGTCAAGTAGTGGGTTATTCGGGTCATCAGACATTTTTCAAATAGTTTCGAGAGACAATAACATACTATAGGCTTATATGCCTGTAACATGAGGTAACTGAGTGGTCCTTGCCTGCCTTTGGTATAATTACTATGACCGATTATTTCCATCTCCCTGGATAGTACCCGAGTTTTGTGATAGCGTTAAAAAGCAAGCAAATAGTGCATATAGCGCAGTATGAAAGCTCGATAATCATTTTGGAGTTATTAATTCATATCCTGGGAACTTTTTTGGATTTACGTTATCCTTGATGATTTCTGAAATTTCATTTGATTGATATTCGATTGGCTCATGTGGTGCTTGGTCGTCGCCTATTACCGTGGGTAATACAAACGAGCTTGTAGCAGGGTTCGGGTGGAACACACGTTGAAGATGCGTTGCAAATGTGTGTGATATAGTTTCTGCCGGTGTGGTTAAACTGGGATGAGGTTTCCATTGTGAGTTTTTGCTGCCAGAAATTGAAAGTTGCTCTATGTAGCGAAGTTGGTCATTTTGACCTTCTTTCTTCGACGCATTGGAGAGATTTCGTGAGGCATTTTTGAATCTTTTCTTTGCGATTGGCGATCTATGAGCTTGCCACTCCCGTCGCATACGTCGTTTTTCGAATACTCAATGTCAACGTTTGTCATCCTGGGTCTGCTAGGTGCGCTCTCTATTTGAGGTGTTGAGATTCTGGCGGCTGTAACTAAGAGACTCTCCAGGGTATTGGCTGCTGATTCTATCTCGGCATCAAAGTGAGTCAGCTCAATGTGTGAACTTATGTATTTTCTGTATTTGGACCAGGTTGTTCTCTTTGATGTTAATCTGTTAGCTTGCATTGTAGTCTCAGGGCGTTGGAGAAGGTTGAGATTTAAGAGGCACTGATTCGGCACTGATGAGGTTACGAGGGATATTTTTAGGTTTAGCGAAGTCGATCAAGTCAAGAATTTTGTTCGGGTCGGCAGGCCAGTATCATGGTCTGCCTGAAGAGACATAGTCGAGCTTTCTGTTTGCCTTTATGATGGCGTTATACAACTGTTTTCCTTTAGGGGTGACGAGGCGTGATCCCCAGTGGGTGTGTTTGGCGTTGTAGTCACCTGCAGCAATGAAGTGGTCCCTTATGGTGTTGAAGAAGTCCAGAAATTGTTGTTCGGAAGCATTGAAACGAGGGGGATAATATACCGCTGCGATGGTAAGATTGAAAAACTGAAGAGAAATTTCTGACTCTTACACACTACTTAAGCAAAAATTTCAAAAACTACAACACCAACTAAAAAGTAGTAAGTTGCTCCAAATTGTTCTCAAGGGTATAGAGACTGACGTAACACCCTCAGAGATGAAGCAGGCATTAAACAATAAGCGTTTCAAGGCGAAAACTGTCTTTAACATCTTGAACAAAGACAGGAAACCGCAACCACTCTTTAAAGTCGAGCTGGAACCTGACACTAAAGCTATCTGGGAAAATAAAGTGCATCCTATTTACAAGCTACAGTTTCTTCTGCATCGTAGCATTATTCTAGAAGAACCACACAAGCGCAAGGGCCGCGTCAAATGCACTAATTGCCCAGAATATATATATATATTTTTTTTTATACCCTTGAAAGGGGTATTATAATTTTATCCAGAAATTTATAACTCATTAAAGGAAGCATCTCCAACCTCACAAAGTATATATATTCGTGATCATGTCCGTTTGTCCGTCTGTCCGTCTGTCCTTCTGTCCGTCCGTTTCTATGCAAAAAAAAAGACAGTAGTTTTAAAGCTAGCGTTTTGAAATTTTTACCAGATCATTATTTTCGTTGCACGCAGATCAAGTTTAAAAATAGGTCGGATCGGACCACTATATCATATAGCTGCCGTACAAACGATCAATCAGATTTCAAGTCTTTGTATGGAAAACTTTTTTCTTTACCAAGCTCTTGCAACCGAATTCAACATTTATTCATTTGACATAGCCATACATGATTTTTTAAAGTTTAGTCCAGGGACTCTCTCTTGAGATTCTGATCAATACGGATGTGATCAACAGAAGCAGCGCGAAAAAACCATAAACAACGGAGACAGCCCAGCTGGAACAAACCTAAATTGCACAGAGCCACACCGTGGGAACGTGTAAATGTTCGGCTGAGCGAACCAACCCAAAGCAAGTGTGTTAAAAAGGTAAAAAAACAATTTCTCATTTTTTCCTTTCCCGAGTGCACTATTTGCGGTGGGAGGCCCACCTGTTAAATGAGCCGGTGGAGCTGTCAACTCGTCGCAGACCAACAGTGCTGCCAGATCTGGTGATCAGGAACTAAATGGATAGAGCAGCGGGGGGCCCCGCCCCCACCGAGGATGACCCATTCAGGAGGAGCTCCAGAATGTCTATGTCACCAACAAAAGGAGGAGGAATCGCGGTGCAGGACGCCGGAACCCCTGCGCCGGCGGTAGTGCTGGAGGATTTACCAACTTGCCGCCGCAGTCATACAGCGTTGGACAACTCGGCCCCTGCAGCCAGCAGCGCCATCAATACGAGTAACCGGAAGGCAAAGGACGCCATCAGCGTGCCGTCACTCAGGAAAGCAAGGATATCACCAATCGGATCGACTATTGGGCCTTTAGACCTAGCCGCGGGAACCCCTACGCCGGCGGTTGTGGCGGTTGTGTTGGAGGATACACCGACTAGCCCCCGAAGTGCGGCAGAGCTGGACAACTCGGCCCCTGTAGCCAGCAGCGATACTAATGCGAGCAACCCGAAGGCAAAGGACGTCATCAGCGTGCCATCGAACAAAAAAGGAAGAAAATCTCCAACGGGATCGCCTATAAGGCCTTTGGACTTCGCCGCGGGATTCAAAAATGAAGATCTGCGGAATATCCTCGCTAGGATGGGAAACAAAATTAACGCGATATTATCCGCGTTCGAAATTCGGCGTCATGTTATCATAGAGGACAAGAGCGTACTCCTGGAACTCTCGGCTCAACAGGGCCATCGAGAATCTTTCTACGAACGCTTCAACCCAAACCGAGCCCCAAAAGCCTGGAAAAAAGGCTACACCAGCAAGGGAACTGCCAAAGGGACAGATGCCCAAAGTTCAGGAGCCTAAAGTACAGGCACCCAAACGCGGCAACCACCCCGCGGTGAGCTCAGAGGGTACAGAAAAACCCAAAGAAAATGCGCCCAAGCCGCGCAGCTATGCATCCGTCGCCAAGGAGGCTAGCACCGGAGGCGAGTGGACAAAAGTGCAGCCTAAACGCCTGAGGAAGAAGCCGGAGGCACTTATATTAAAGAAACGGGAGAGGCCTCGTATGCGGAAATGCTCCGGAAACTGAAAGTGGACCCGAACCTCGGCGAACTGGGCAAACATGTTCGCAAAGTCCGCAGAACTCAGCAAGGGGAACAACTGCTGGAAGTAGAGGCAAAAGTCTCAGACAGCGTCCCCAAATTTAAGACTGAGGTGGAAGCAACTCTAAAAGACATGGCTTCGGTACGTACGGGTACTCAAAGAATAGCACTACCCTGCAGATGATCTTCACAGCTGCCTGGTCTCCCAATTTCAAGGCATTCTGCTGAAACCAGAGGACATCAAAGGACTACGTAGGATGCGGGATGGGACTCAGATAGCCTCTGTCCTGATGAACGCGAATGATGCGATCGCAATCTTAAAGAAGGGCACGGTAACCGTGGGGTGGTCAAGGTGCCGCATCATCCAGGACGTCCGGCCCACGAGATGTTACAAGTGCCTGTGCTACGGGCATCGAGCAACGTCCTTCAAGGCGATCGACCGATCAGACTGCTGCCTGCGATGCGGCGAACGAGGACACAAGGCACCATTAAAGTGCCTAATATGCAGCGACGAAGTGGATAAAAACCACCCGACGGGCTGTTTCGCTTGCCCGACATACAGAGCCAGCCTCAAAGAAGCAAAGTCCCAGCATAATGCAGGAGCAAATTCAGATTGTCCAGCTCAATGTTAACCATTGCGCAGCTGCTCAGAGCCTCCTGGCCCAAACTGCGGCGGAGCGCAAGGTAGACATCATGCTTCTGAGCGAACCCTATTACCCGGTCCGAGGCAACCCCTCAATGATATTGGACGAGACCGGTAAAGCAGCCATCAAGTGTTGCAGCAACCTGCACATACAGAAATTGGCGGCCTCGCCGATGCGCGGAATAGCATATGCAAAAATAAAAGGAGTGCATTTTTACAGCTGCTACGCCCCCCCTAGCGACACCCCAGACCAGTTCGAGGATATGATGGAGGTGCTGGGCAGCCATGCGAGAGGGCGCGGCCCGAAGATCATCGCGGGCGACTTCAATGCATGGGCAGAAGAATGGGGCAGCAGGCTATCCAATCTCAGAGGCCGAGCAGTAATAAACACAATGCTTATGTTGGACCTGGTACTGCTGAACGACGGCTGCAAACCAACGTTCAACAACGATAGGGGTTCGTCCTATATCGACATCACCTACACCAGCAGAGGGTTAGTGGCTAACGCGAGCTGGACGGTCCACGACGTTGTAACGCTGAGTGACCACGCACTGATTTCCTTCTGCATCCTACCGAAGGGCACGACTGGGAGGCGGCAGAGAAGATCAGTCGGGCAAGCCTGGGACTCGAGGAAGATGGACGAGGATATGCTGGCATACCAAATCGACTCACTTCGGATCACAAATGGACACGCAGATTCAATGGCGGCCGACCTCATGAAGATGCTTGAGGCAACGTGTGACGCAACCATGCCAAGGAAGAAAAAAGAGCAGCGCAAGCCCCCAGTGTACTGGTGGAGCGCTAACTTAAGCAAGCTACGCTCGGAATGCCTAAGAGCAAGGAGAAGGGCGCAACGAGCCAGAGGCAGCACCCAGCACGCAGAACTCATGGAGGCCTTCAGAAGCAAACGCTCAGAGTTTAAGCACGGCATATTGGCAGCCAAAGCGCGGGCCTATAAGGAACTGCTAGAGACCGTGGATAGAGAGCCCTGGGGACTCGCCTACAAACTCGCAGCTAACAAGCTAAGGAAGAGAGAGGCAACTCCAACTGACCCGGATGTTCTGGCTAGCATAGTAGCAGAACTATTCCCAAGGCAGACCACTCTATGGCGGCCAACAGCAGTAGCTCCAGTAGCCAAGGCAACGCTGCTCTATGCTGCACCAATATGGAGTAACGCCACCAAGAAAGGCACTTACTTGAAAGGAGCACGAGCGGCGGTACGGTCTATGGCCCTTAGGCTCATTAGAGGCTTCAGGACCATATCTGGAGACGCAGCACTAGCACTGGCAGGCTTGCCGCCAATCGACCTGGAGATAAAGGCTATTTGTCAGGTCCGAGAAGGTGCTACCCGACTGGAGGCTCACGAGCGACTGATGGGAGAGTGGCAGACCAGATGAATAACATCGCAACGGGGGAGGTGGACCTACCAACTCATCCCCGATTTAACGGCGTGGGCCAACTGCCGCCACAAAAAACTGGACTACCACCTCACCCAGTTCCTCACGGACCATGGTTGCTTCCGGGCGTACCTACTCCGGTTCCACCACGTAGAGGCAGCTCAATGCCTCCACTGCCCCGATGCTGAGGAAACAGCAGAGCATGTACTCATGTACTGCTCCAGGTTCACGGAGGAGAGGGTGCAGCTAAGGGCGCTGATCGGTGCCCGCTCAGCCCTGGCGGCTTCGTCGGGGCCATGATGGAGAACAGCGAGTCGTGGGAGCGGGGACATAACATCATCAGGGATATGATGAAGCGGGTCCGAGCCGACGAGATGACCAACAGAACTGAAGGCTAATACAGGCGACGTATAGATCCGTATCCGTATAGATCCGTATAGATGTATACGGAGGCAGGAGGAAAACTACCCAGCGAAACCAGGGATGAAGGACGTGCGCCTCTAGGCCATATAACAAGGAAGGTAGTACAACCAGGCTCCAAATCCTGCTCACCGACGAAATAACTTGACTGGCAGTCCCGGTGAGCTTGTAAAGGACAGAAGAGCCTACGGAGGTTTTTGTTTTTAGTACGTAGGCATAATCTATACTAGGAGGGTTATGAATCGTGCATGCCACCTATGGACGGTAGGTGGTATCTTTGGAAGATTTTAATTTTCCTACCGTAAGGCATAATAAAAAAAAAAAAAAAAAAAAAAGTTTAGTCCGGATCGGACCACTATGTCATATAGCTGCCATACAAACGACCGATATGAAAACAAGTCTTTGTATGGAAAACTTTTTTGTTTTCCAAGCTATCGCAACCGAATTCAACATTTATTCATTTGACGTAGCCATACATGGTTTTTTAAAGTTTAGTCCGGATCGGATAACTATGTCATATAGCTGCCATACAAACGACCGATATGAAAACAAGTCTTTGTATGGAAAACTTTTTAGTTTTCCAAGCTATCGAAACCGAATTCAACATTAATTTATTTGACGCAGCCATACACGATTTGTGAAACTTTGGTCCGAAGCCGACCACTATATCATATAGCTGCCATACAAACGACCGATATGAAAACAAGTCTTTGTATGAAAAACTTTTTTGTTCTCCAAGTTATCGCAACCAAATTCAACACTTATTCATTTGACATAGCCATACATGATTTTGTAAAGTTGGGTGCGGATCGGACCACTATGTCATATAGCTGCCATACAAACGACCGATATGAAAACAAGTTTTTGTATGGAAAACTTTTTTGTTTTCCAAGCTATTGCAACCGAATTCAACATTTATCCATTTGACATAGCTATTCATGATTTTTGAAAGTTTGATTCGGATCGGACCACTATATCATATAGCTTCCATACAAAAGACCGATATGAAAACAAGTCTTTGTATGGAAAACTTTTTTGTTTTCAAGGGTATACCATCTTCGGCAAGCCGAAGATAACTTTTATCACTTGTTTTTATAACCATTCACTTCACTAGAATCAATTGATTTTATAGGAGCTCGATGAAAACACGTCTTCACGCGTAAGAATACGAATGGCGAATACTTTCCTTGCCTTTGTAAATTTCTTGACACAAACTTTGCTTTTTGCACATGTCTCACACACGTTTCCACTATTTAGTTTCGATTTTATGCCTTTTACCAAATTTTCTTTAAACATCTTGTTAAGACTACAAAAGTTTAAGTGTCCGAATCTGTTGTGCCACAAATGCGACAAAGATGCTTGTGCACTGAATCAGCTATTAGTCGCGTTTTCAAATACAAACAAATTTTCCGTTTTTGCGCTTCAAGAATAACGTGCCATTACTCACAAGTATGTATATTCGCATTATTTTTAGAGAAGTTAACGATAAGTCAATTGTCTATCGCCTTTGCTACCGACATAAAGTTACACTACAGTACTTCTATATACAGCACATCAACTAGTTTAATTACAAAATCATGCCATTTCACTCGCACTGTACCACGACCTTCACTTTCAATTCAACTTTTGTCTGCAAATAGTACATTCTCTTTATGTGGCTGGAAATCGGTAAAGTATGAACGATCACAACACAAATGAGCTGTAGCGCCGCTATCGAGACACCACGCATTTCTGGGAATTTCGCTCGCATGAGAGCCTAAGCACAAAACAGAATACGATTTTTTTCTTTTGCACTATTCTCGGACTCACTTTTCAAGTATTTTCTTTGTTAGCACTTTGCAGCTTTATGGTTGCCCGGTTGCCCGCATACCCAACACTGTAGCGATATTTTCGCGTTTCTCTGTTTCCCGCTAACTGGAGCGTTACTTTTCTTGTAGTTTGTTGCTTTCGCTTCTTTTGTATGTACTGCATTCACTTGTCTTTGATAAGACTGCAGATTCAGTATAATGAAAGCTAATGCTTTCTGATCCGATTTTGTCCACAGTTTTGCTTCTGCCTTAGGCTTTACAAAATCACCACACACGACGTCCCATAAATTATTTGTTATTAAAACGTTCTTCATCGATAATGCCCATATCATAATTTCCACCGCACAGTTTTTCAATTTACAATGACATATTCATTTTGAAATTGTTTCACACGACACAAATTATTTAAACTCGCTCTTAGGAGTCACTAAACAGAAAGTCCAGAATTACTTTTTCATAACGTCAAATTCACTTTTAACCGCACTAACACTCTAGTCTGGGCCCACAACCAGTTAAACGTGTTGATTCAGCAAAGGTTTATTAGTGACTGAATAAATGATTACAAAGCAAGCTGCATGTAGTCAACAAATAAGCATAAAGCGTAAGCACGAAAACACAAACGATGCTTACACATGTGTATGTATATGTGTATAGTAGTGTACATATATGTATAGTGCATTGTATTAAATTCATATTTCCAACACAAAGAAAAGTGACGCATCGGGAAAACCAAAATTTAGAATTGTGGTTGATTATCGCAATCTAAACGACATCACTGTCAATGACAAATTTCTAATTCCAAGAATGGACGAAATATTTGACAATTTAGGAAAATGAAATTTTTCTACCAAACATGGTCGCTTCGAATATACCCATGCCATTTGGATTGAAAAAGGATCCAGCAACATTCCAAAGATGTATCAACAATCTACTTGAAGATTTGATTTATGAGGATTGTCTGGTTTAATAAGACAATATAATAAAATTTTTCACTTCTTTAGAAGAGCATATTTTTTCGCTAAAATGAATGTTCACAAAATTACGTGAAGCAAATTTAAAACTCCAACTCGACAAAAGCGAGTTCCTAAAAAAGGAAACAGAGTTTTTAGGTCACATTATTACGACCAAGGGTATAAAACCTAATCCAAAGAAAATTCAGGTAATTATAAAATTCCCAATTCCAAAAACACAAAAAGAAATAAAGTCATTTTTAGGTTTGTGTGGATTCTATCGAAAATTCATACCTAATTTTGCAAACATTGTTAAACCAATGACATCAAAGTCGAAAAATGGATCAACCATATATATCAAAGATCCAAACTACATTAGAGCATTCGAAACAAGTAAGGAAGCAACAGTCGAGTTTCCCGGCTGCAAAATACCCTGTACCCTTAGACATGCTTACAATTTATTTATTTAGTATCAATAAATAAATGAAACAATATTCTATTATAAATACAAGACTACACAACAATTTAAATTTTGTATTATTTGTTAATAACAAATATGTAAAATTATTTTATATGTATATATATGTATATATTATTTAATATGTCTATATATAATATATAATAATCTAATATTGCTTAGAATTTATTTATTTAATATCAATAAATAAAAGAAACAATATTCTATTAGAAAAGGGTACCATAACAATATAAATTTGGTATGATTTTGGTTATGAAAATAAGTTTCGTGTGTCATAAAGCCATACACATTTCGCTGTCAACGTCGCGCAATGCGTGCTTTTCTGCGCTTCTGCTTCCCTTGCCATAGATTTTGCATGTGGCATAACTTCCGTGTTTTTTATCCGATTTGGTTCAAATTAGAATTAATCTAATTTAAAATTAGATAGCTTCTATAAGCACCAACGCATATGCCGAATTGCATAGCATTAGGACTCTCTCTTGAGATTTTGATAGATACGGACGTGTTCAACATACGCAGCGCGAAATCTCATAAAGACAGAGACAGCCCAGCCAGAACAAGTGTATATCGCACAGAGTTACATCGTGGTACGGCGTAATGGTTCGGCTGAGCGAACCAAACCAAGCAAGAGTGTAAATAAGGTTCAAAATATAATTTCTCATTTCTTCGTTCTCGCTTGCACTATTTGCGGTGGGAGGCCCAGCTGTTAAATCAGCCGGTGAAGCTGACAACTTATCGAAAACCAACAGTGCTGCCAGATCTGGTGATCGGGAATTAAATGGACAGAGCAGCGGGGGAGCTCCTGAATGTCGAGGTCCCCAACAAAAGGAGCAGCAATTGCGGTGCAGGAAGCCGGTACCCCTGCGCCGGCGGTTGTGCTGGAGGATATACCGACTTGCCGCCGCAGTGATACAGCGTTGGACAACTCGGCCCCAGTAGCCAGCAGCGCTATCAATACGAGTAACCAGAAGGCAAAGGACGTTATCAGAGTGCCGTCGCACAGGAAAGGAAGGAGATCACCAATCGGATCGCCTATAAGGCCCTTAGACCTAGCCGCGGGAACCCCTGCGCCGGCGGTTGTGTTGGAGGATATACCGACTAGCACCCGCAGTGCGCCAGAGCTGGACAACTCGGCCCCTGTAGCCAGCAGCGCTACTTATACGAGCAACCCGAAGGCAAAGGACGTTATCAGAGTGCCGTCGCACAGGAAAGGAAGGAAATCACCAACGGGATCGCCTATAAGGCCCTTGGACTTCGCCGCGGGATTCCAAAATGAAGACCTACGGAGCATCCTCGCTAGGATGGGAAATAAAATTAACGCGATACTATCCGCGATCGAAATTCGGCGCCATGTAGTCATCGATGACAAGAGCGTACTCCTGGAACTCTCGGCTCTCAGCAACAGGGCCATCGAGCTTCTACGACCGCTTCTACCCAAACCGAGCCCCAAAAGCCTGGAAAAAAGGCTACACCATCAAGGGAACTGCCAAAGGGACAGATGCCCAAAGTTCAGGAGCCTAAAACACAGGCACCCAAGCGCGGCAACCACTCCGCGTTGAGCTCAGAGGGTATACCTAAACCCAAAGAAAATACGTCCAAGCCGCGCAGCTATGCATCCGTCGCCAAGGAGGCTAGCACTGGAGGCGAGTGGAAAAAAGTTCAGCCTAAACGCCTGAGGAAGAAGCCGGAGGCACTTATATTAAAGAAACGGGAGAGGCCTCGTATGCGGAAATGCTCCGGAAACTGAAAGTGGACCCGAACCTCGGCGAACTGGGCAAACATGTTCGCAAAGTCCGCAGAACTCAGCAAGGGGAACAACTGCTGGAAGTAGAGGCAAAAGTCTCAGACAGCGTCCCCAAATTTAAGACCGAGGTGGAAGCAACTCTAAAAGACATGGCTTCGGTACGTACGGGTACTCAAAGAATAGCACTATCCTGCAGATGATCTTCACAGCTGCCTGGTCTCCTAATTTCAAGGCATTCTGCTGAAACCAGAGGACATCAAAGGAATACGTAGGATGCGGGATGGGACTCAGATAGCCTCTGTCCTGATGAACGCGAATGATGCGATCGCGGTCTTAAAGAAGGGCACGGTAACCGTGGGGTGGTCAAGGTGCCGCATCATCCAGGACGTCCGGCCCACGAGATGTTACAAGTGCCTGGGCTACGGGCATCGAGCAACGTCCTGCAAGGCGATCGATCGGTCAGACTGCTGCCTGCGATGCGGCGAACGAGGACATAAGGCAAGGGGATGTGTTGCACCACCAAAGTGCCTAATATGTAGCGACGAAGTGGACAAAAACCACCCGACGGGCTGTTTCGCTTGCCCGACATACAGAGCCAGCCTCAAAGAAGCAAAGTCCCACATAATGCAGGAGCAAATTAAGATTGTCCAGCTCAATGTTAACCATTGCGCAGCTGCTCAGAGCCTCCTGGCTCAAACTGCGGCGGAGCGCAAGGTAGACATCATGCTTTTGAGCGAACCCTATTACCCTGTCCGTGGCAACTCCACAATGATATTAGACGAGACCGGTAAAGCAGCCATCAAGTGTTGCAGCAACCATATGCAAGAATAAAAGGAGTGCATTTTTACAGCTGCTACGCCCCCTCCCTAGCGACACCCCAGACCAGTTCGAGGAGATGCTGGAGGTGCTGGGCAGCCATGCGAGAGGGCGCGGCCCGAAGATCATCGCGGGCGACTTCAATGCATGGGCAGTAGAATGGGGCATTCTTCGCAGGCGCCTCAGAAAAAAAGCATTTTGCGGTGCACGTCATACCTCAGCACTGGATCATCTGAAAGGAAATAACCAAAGTTTTTCCATCAATTCTTATGTTCCTCTAGGTATTTATGTCCAGTTTTTCCATTTTTTAAAATTTTTGAACTTTTTACAAGACTTGAAAGTGAAAATACCGATTTTTGGCCAAAATTCATGACTATTTTTGTTAATATTACAAAAATTAAAATCAAAAACAAAAAAATCTCGACATCGTTACCTCATAAATATTTAGGACGATCGGTTGAATAGATTTTGAGATACAGAGTGCACCGACTCAAAAAACATCGATTTGAGAAAAACGCGTTTAAAGTTTTTCGTAGCGAAGAGACCCTGATAAAACAGCTCAGGGTCGAGACCCGCCTACTTCCAAAGCTATATCTTTGTGAGTTTTGCTCCGATTGACTTCATATTTGCAGACAACATTCTTGAGTAACTATACTTTCATAATATGCAATAAAAAATCACTTGTTTTTGAACCCTCAAAAAATCCATTACGCAAACCAAGGCCAAGCTTGATAAATATTATGGAGACTCTGCGCCATGCATTTCCATGGTAAAAAAGTGGTTTACTGAATTCCGATGTGGCCGTACAAGCACGGAAGATGCCGAACGTTCTGGACGCCCAGTTGAGGTTTCCACATCCGAAACAATTGAAAAAATCCACGATATGGTTTAAGCCGATCGGCGATTAAAAGTGAGAGAGATTGTGGAGGCCGTAGGCATTTCACATGGCTCAGTGGTTTCAATTTTGAATGATCATTTGGGTATGAGAAAGCTTTCCGCAAGATGGGTGCCGCATTTGCTCACAATCGACCACAAATGCAACCGTGTGACAATTTCGCAGGAATGTTTAGCGTTGTTCAATCGCAATACGAACGAGTTTTTGCGCCGTTTCGTACCCATGGACGAAACGTGGATCCAACACAACACACCGGAGACCAAACAGCAGTCAAAACAGTGGGTTTCTCGGGGTGAATCGGCGCCAAAGAAGGCAAAGGTGGGTTTGTCAGCCAATAAAGTCATGGCCACTGTTTTTTGGGATGCACGCGGTATTATCCATATTGACTACCTTAAAAAAGGAAAAACAATCACTGGTGAATATTACAGCAACTTATTGGGTCGATTCGATGAGGCATTGAAAAAAAAGCGACCGCACTTGGCCAAGAAAAAAGTTCTTTTCCACCAGGACAATGCACGGGTGCACACATGTGCAGTTTCCATGGCAAAATTCCATGAAATGGGCTACGAATTGCTCCCTCATCCGGCCTATTCACCCGATCTAGCCCCGTGTGACTATTTCTTGTTCCCAAACTTGAAGAAATGGCTCGGCGGAAAGAGATTTGCCTCCAATGACGAAGTCATCTCACAAACAAATGCCTATTTTGAAGACCTCGACAAATCATATATTTAGGAAGGGATAAAAAAATTGGTGAATCGTTGGGCTAAGTGTATAGAGCTCAAAGGAGACTACGTTGAAAAATAAAATAACTTTTTATCTAAAAACCTGTGTTTCATTCAAATAGTCACGGACTTATTGACCCGCCCTCGTACCTACTGCGGTTCCACCATGTAGAGGCAGCTCAATGCCTCCACTGCCCCGATGCTGAGGAAACAGCAGAGCATGTACTCATGTACTGCTCCAGGTTCACGGAGGAGAGGGTGCAGCTAAGGGCGCTGATCGGTGCCCGCTCAGCCCTGGCGGCTTGATCGCGGCCATGATGGAGAACAGCGGCTCTTGAGAGAGGGGACATAACATCATCAGAGATATGATGAAGCGGGTCCGAGACGACAAGATGGCCAACAGAGCTGAAGGCTAATACAGGCGACGTTCACCTTTGCGGAGGAAAAATACCCAGCGAAACCAGGGATGAAGGACGTGCGCCTCTAGGCCATATAACAAGGAAGGGAGTACAACCAGGCTCCACATCACCGACGAAATAACTTGACCGGTGAGCTTGTAAAGGACGGATGAGCATACGATGGTTAGGGGGGTTATGAATTGTGCATGCCATCTATGGACGGTAGGTGGTATCTTTGGAAGATTTTAATTTTCCTACCGTAAGGCATAATAAAAAAAAATAAAATAAATAGCATTAGGTTAATAATTGTGGGCGTGACAGTTTTTGCGATTTGCGGGGGAGCGTGGGAGCGGGGGCGCGGGGGGTGATATCAAAATAAAAAAAGCAATTTTGTACTGCGTATGGTAATTACCTATCCACCGATATATGGGACATGTCTGTAGCTCTTTTAGTTTCTGAGATCTAGGCGTTGATACGGACAGACAGACGGACAGACGGACGGACGGAAAGACGGACATGGCTATATCGACTCGGCTGTTGATGCTGATCAAGAATATATATACTTTATGGGGTCGGAGATGCTTCCTTCTGTCTGTTACATACATTTGCACCATATTATGATACCCTTTTCACCCATTTTTAATGGGTACAGGGTATAACAAGTAAGGTAGCAGCAATCGAGTTTCCCTATTGCAAAATACCCTGTACCCGTAGAGATGCTTACAATTTATTTATTTAATATCAATAAATAAATGAAACAATATTCTATTAGAAAAGAGTACCATACAATTTAAACTTGGTATGATTTTGGTTATGAAAATAAGTTTCGTGTGTCATAAAGCCAAACACATTTCGCTGTCAACGTCGCAGTCGGCGTCGCGCAATGCGTGTTTTGCTGCGCTTCTGCTTCTCTTGCCATAGATTTTGCATGTTGCATAAATACCGTGTTTTTTATGCGATTTGGTTCAAATTAAAATTAATCTAATTAAAAATTAGATAGCTTCTATAAGCACCAACGCATATGCCGAATTGCATAGCATTAGGTTAATAATTGTGAGCGTGGCAGTTTTTGCGGTTTGCGGGGGGTGATATCAAAATAAAACATCAATTTTGTACTGCGTATGGTAATTACCTATCCAACGATATATGGCACATGTCTGTAGCTCTTGTAGTTTCTGAGATCTAGGCTTTGATACGGACAGACAGACGGACAGACGGACGGACGGAAAGACGGACATGGCTATATCGACTCGGGTGTTGGTGCTGATCAAGAATATATATACTTTATGGGGTCGGAGATGCTTCTTTCTGCCTGTTACATACATTTGCACCATATTATGATACCTTTGCACCCATTTTTAATGGGTACAGGGTATAAAAACGAAAGTGCTTATCACTTCGGATCTAATATAAATTTATCCAGATTTTGATAAACCCTTTTTATTAACAACATATTCAAGTAACATAACACTGGGAGCAGTATTATCACAAAATCAAAGACCAGTATGCTTTGCAAGTAGAACTCTCAACGAGCATGAAATAATTTATGCCGCGATAGAAAACGAATTGTTAGCCATTGTATGGGCAACGAAATATTTAAAACCTTTTCTTTTCGGCAGAGAATTCCAAGTTCTCAGAGATAACAAGCCACTTCTTTGGTTACATAACATTAAAGAGCCAAACATGAAACTGCAAAGATGGAAAATCAAATTAATAGAATTTGATTGCCTCATAAAATATCTACCTGGAAAAGAAACCTTAGTACCAGATTCTCTCTCCAGAGTTAAAATAGAAGAAACTATGCTAGGAGAAACTCTGAACAATTCCCAAAGTGTAAAAGCTACAATACAATAGTGGACCAGAAGATAACCAGAACTATATCTCATCTACGGAAAACCCTTTAAATTACTACGGTCGACAAATCGAATTAGTATAAGGTCAAACCGTCAAAATAGAAATATCATTATCTAACAGTAAACATTTCCAAAACCGAAGAAATTTAAAGAGGTAATTCACATTAAATATTTAATAGAAAAACTCAGTCGCGAAATAAACGGTATTAAAATTTTTGATCGCAACAAAAGAGGTCCAATTAACATAGTCGGAACAGCATACAAAAATCTTTTTGGTACATTAAATGAAAATGATAAAGAATTAAAAAAGAAAATACAAAAAAAAAGAGGAAAATGGTATTCAGGTAAATGAATGAAATTTAATTTCAGCCTACAAAAATTCACAGAATATATTGAAGATATTGAATTTGTAATGCAAATGACAAGATTAGGAATATTTAACCAAAAATTACTAAAACATTACACTTTTAAATTCTGTAAACTCCGAAAAACTTTTAAACATCAAAACATCCACCTGGATAAAAACCGACTCGAACGAAATTCTTATTATTTCCCATATTCCAACCGAAATAATTAAAGACCCATTATTCGACATAATTCCGTATTCAGATGAGCAAAATACTATTTTAACAGACACAATTCAAGGTAAATACTATTTAGTAGACAATAAAACGTTTAGCGGGAGGTTAAAGAAACAAACAAAATGATTGTTTAACCGGTATAAAAAAACAAACTGCTACAAAATGTCACTACACTAAAACATACAACAATTTTTAAATAAATTACATAGAACTCAACATATTAATTACTATACTTGAAATATACCAAAAACAGAAGTAAATCAAAACTGATTTAAACATTTTTTAAACTGTGCTGTATTTATTGGATCTTCTCAGGAATTATGAGACTAACAATAAGTTTTCAAATCTTAATTTTAAGCGACACTCAACAGTCTTTTTAACTGTAGTCTGGAAAAAGGACCTATTGATCAGCGCGGCGAAGTCGGGATCGGTCGCAAACCCGTGTTAAACTTCTCGCAAGGTGTTTAGGGTGTGACGATAATTTTCTCATGTACTTTTGTTTTTGATGGGTTATTTCATCTTTGACGGATCTGATATTTAGGTCTCTTTGTATATTTTCGGATATACCAGGGCGCTCCAGGGATTGTTCTCAGTATCTTTGATTGGGCCCTTTGCACGATCTCAATGCTAATACTGCTGGCACTTCCCAAAAGTTGGGAGCCGTACGTCCAAATTGGTTTTAGTTCGGAGTTGTAGAGTAGGACCCTGTAGTCCAGACAGAGGGGTGACTGAGAGTTGATAAGCCAGTGGAGACTATTTGCCTTAAGCTTAAGGTGTGTTTTTTGGCTTCGATCTGCCTGCGCCAGGTGAGACGTCGGTCGAGGTGCACTCCGAGATACGTCACTTAATTTGCTTTGGGTCTGTAAACAAATCACTCCTTTGAATAAACTTAATATTATAGGATTTCCCTCAGACCTTCTCACGTGGATTTCTAGCTACTTAGCTGGGAGAACCCAACGTGTCCTTATTAAAGATTTACACTCTCGCCTTGTTAGAGCTACATCGGCAGTCCCCCAAGGTAGACATCTTGGGCCGTTACTTTTCACTATTTTTATTAACGACCTACCCCTTGCTCTAACGAGCTCCATGGTTCCATGTTTGCAGACGTCGTTAAGCTTCGTCTTCAATATAATTCCTCTTCTGCCCAATATAAAGTTTAGTCTGATTTGGATAATTTTAAAAAATGGTGTTCAACCAATCTCTTAAAACTTAATGTGTCAAAATGTAAGCTTATGTCTTTTTATCGTTCGAGCCCTAACCAGGTCACATACTTTCTCTATGGGATTTCCTAAGAAAAATTAACCCAGGTTAACTATCATGGTGTCTAATTAGACTACAAACTCTTTTTTTCCATATGACTACGATGGTTAATGAAGCCAAGGGTGTGCTTCGCTTCATTAAAAGATGGTCAAAGAAATTCAATGACACTTATAAAACAACTTTTACGTATCTTCAGTACGTCCAATACTGGAGTGCGAATCGTGCGTCTGGAGCCCTCAGTACGTGGTTCATCAAGATCGCATTTAACCCGCTCAAAAACTCAACTGGGATGCAAATCTTCACCTCTCATCTTATTTTATCAGGCTCCTTCTAATCAGTTTACTGTCCCTAACCAATCGTAGAAAGATGCTGGGTGTCGTTTTCTCACATAACCTTGTTAATGGTAATGTATACAGCCAGCATCTACTAACACGACTAACATTTAACATTCCAAATAGGCGGACTAGAAATTTTAGTCCCTTGTTCTTAAGTTGTTGTAGATCTACATATGCCCAGCATGAGCCTTTCAGGGTTTTATGTTCTGACTACAATGATTTATACTCTATTACTTCACTCTGCACGTCCACTTCTATTAAATCCTCAATTCTCATCTACCCTTCAGAGAAACAAACGTACTCCACTTCTTCCTCGTAATATTTTTATACCTTATTCTCTCGGATCTATCCCCGTGATCTGAGCCGAACCAAATATAATGCTTAAATCGAACTGAAACTACCACACTTGTCTATACAAAATATGTAACTTTGAACCCACATATATTTTTATACAAACAATTAAGAAAACAAACAAAAAACAATCAAGAATCACAACAAGAAATATAACCGTCACAAATAATGTAAGCAAACAATATCCCAAGCGAGCGATCCCGCTCCCAAATTATGTAAACATTACACTGTCCAATTCAGATTTTGTACACAAGAGCTGAGATGAAAAGAATAAGGAGGTGAAAACTATTTTTCCCCTCTTTTTTTTTAGTCCCTGTTCCCATTAAAAATGGGTGAAAAGGGTATCATAATATGGTGCAAATGTATGTAACAGGCAGAAGGAAGCATCTCCGACCCCATAAAGTATATATATTCTTGATCAGCATCAACAGCCGAGTCGATATAGCCATGTCCGTCTTTCCGTCCGTCCGTCCGTCTGTCTGTCTGTCTGTCCATATCAA
This sequence comes from Drosophila ercepeae, assembly GCA_018150545.1. Classification (NCBI taxonomy): domain Eukaryota; kingdom Metazoa; phylum Arthropoda; class Insecta; order Diptera; family Drosophilidae; genus Drosophila; species Drosophila ercepeae. The sequence continues at coordinate 485,716 of JAECWL010000183.1, read as the reverse complement.
CGCCTAGATCTCAGAAACTACAAGAGCTACAGACATGTGCCATATATCGTTGGATAGGTAATTACCATACGCAGTACAAAATTGTTTTTTTATTTTGATATCACCTCCCGCTCCCACGCTCCCCCGCAAAAACTGCCACGCCCACAATTATTAACCTTATGCTATGCAATTCGGCATATGCGTTGGTGCTTATAGAAGCTATCTAATTTTAAATTACATTAATTTTAATTTGAACTAAATCGGAAAAGAAACACGGTAGTTATGCAACATGCAAAATCTATGGCAAGAGAAGCAGAAGCGCAGAAAATCACGCTTTGCGCGACGCCGACTGCTACGTTGACAGCGAAATGTGTATGGCTTTATGACACACGAAACTTATTTTCATAACCAAAATCATACCAAATTTATATTGTTATGGTACTCTTTTCTAATAGAATATTGTTTCATTTATTTATTGATATTAAATAAATAAATTGTAAGCATGCCTAAGGGTACAGGGTATTTTGCAATAGGGAAACTCGACTGCTGCTACCTTACTTGTTATTCTTAGCGTTGTCCTTAATCAACTGACGGGACACTAGTTCGACTTGATAAAACATAAACATTTTACTTTATATACATACAAATTATTAAGTTATTAATAATTCTACCAGATATTTACAGGTTAGAGATATATTTTATTATTCTTTGGTATTTTATTGTGAAGCGGGGCTTCTCAGAAAAAGCCTGGTGAGTTAGTTTTATATTTATTTTGAAATATGTATATAATTACGTTTAATGATTATTATTTGGAAATAAAATAAAACGCAATGAATTTATGTTTGGTCTTTATTGATTTGCAGCTGAAATCAGACTGACTTAATTTTTAACAACGAAATATACTTAAAGCTTTATTATTAGTGTGTATACAGCAGTGCTTTAGATCCCGTTAATTCTTTTCGTGAATATAGCGACTCGCAGTATGTGTAGAGTTTCATGGGACAGGGGGTGAGGTTATGTTGGCATGGTAACTCACGCATTAGAGTTACTGTTTAAGATTGACGCTTGTGCGCATTGGTTTCGTTTACATTATTGTTCTTATATACTATGGTTATATATGGTGCGTCAGCACATGTTCTTATATGCTATGGTTATATGTATGTTAGTTTATGCCAATATACATTTCGCAGTTTATTTTGCAATTAAAATTATAGCGAGCATTGCCGCCAGAGTGGCATGGCGTTTGCAATGTTCTTTCTCTCTGTATTCTCTCTCTGTATGCTTGAAGCGTGGAAGACAACTATTTCTAGTTGCTACCTAACGTAGTCTGACCGCGAGTAAGGGCGAAGGGGAGGGAGCGTATGTGGCGGAGACGTCTGTGTGAAAACGAGGTACCGATTAAGTACCGTTGATCATGCATTAGTATTGTGTGCATGAGCATGGTGAGATAACACTGTGTGATGGTATGTGTGCATGCAAAGGAATTGCATTTCATTATGATACGTGGTAGGTATATGCACAGAGTTGATTTCATCACTTGATGAAGAAAAGTAAAAGGAAACAGACATGCCACGCTCCCAACCAAATATCAAAAAAGAAAATAAAAAGAAAAATAAAAGAGAAAATTCAAATGCTCAGTCCTGGTGTTCAACAGTAGACTACATCCTGTCCGAAAATAAACTGCAGGGCAGCGCGCTTGTGATGACCCTCATCATGTCGCTGGAAGGAAGTGCTTCTTATTGGCTATCTCAGACGTGCTTTTCGTTTCGGCAACACTTTGCTGGAACGCAGACTTTGACTGCAACTGTTATGCATCTGCTAAACGGACGTCCCGCAGGAGGAGAATGCCTGTCATTATATGCATGCCCAATGGTGACTTCACTTATGGCCAGTTAGAAGCCCCTGAACGTGGAAAACATTGCAGTTTCCGTTTCGCTGGCACATGAAGCTGGAATCGACAAGCGATTGTGACGTTTGGTCTTCATTGCTGACATCAATACTCGAAACGAGCTGCATCAACAACTGAAAGCTTACCCGTTTGATACTAGACAGGACCAGTCTTCAAACGACAACACATCAGCGGCGCCGGGAAAACGAGCGAAGTCCTTTTCGCTCATCAAATGTTATAATTGCGGAAAGCCTGGTCATAGGAGGCAGGAATGTCGCTCAAGAGCGGCTGGTCAACACCAACAACCTAGCAAACAACAATCTGGCTATGCAGGAGGAAAGGACCGATCTACCGTCACCTGTTACAATTGCGGGAAAGAGGGGCATGTATAAGTTAACTAAAGTTAACGTCGCTACGGCGAGCGTGGGAAATACGGCAACAACGGCTTTCTGCAACGCAAGCTGTAGACCGGATGTCGTTACGTAGCCGACAGACACAGTATATTTGCGTGGCCGCAACGAATATGAAACCGCAACAATGTGTTTCGCTTTCAGTCTAGCGCTTAAATTGAATTTTTTATTTGTGTATTCAGTTCTTTTCTACCCTCATAAGCAGCAGCACTTGCTCTGCTCAATAAAGAGTTCTAAAAGTTACTCCGTCGTGTTTTATTGTGAAGCCACCGGCTTGCGGAAATCGGCGTAAAGTATTATAAACTCAACATACCAGGAAACTGGTTAAAGGCGCACGAACAAAAAATAACAAAAAAAAAATCAATCAAACTCAGCCACGTCAACAGGGCTGTAGTGATAAACACAAAGTGCTAAAAACAAAACAAGTGCTTGTGACCTTGTGACCACTGTTGCTAACAACAGAAAAATCCGACAAGTTGCTGCTGCTGACCTACGTCAACGCAGGCAACACAGCGACAAAGTCAGTAACCTCGCCCCTTGAATACGGTTGGCTGAGGTGCGCTATAGCGCAAATTTTAATTCCACGTTACACCGAAGCCGCTGAAGCTCTTCGGGCAGCGATTGTCGCCAGATCAGAGCGCAAGCTATCTGGACAGCGGAGTCGGCAGCACGGGAGGCAGAGTCAACACATCGCGCAACAGCAGACACCAGCGATAGATTAGAGCACCACACAACACCAAAAAATGTAAGTGGGCACCACTTTTTTAACTATTCTTTGATCTGCAAATTAGAAATACATAAACACACAAGTTTTGCAAGTATCATTACCAAGATAGGATTTAACAGTAAAAAGTGTTAACACGCACAACGACGCGTGAAAGTAGTGGTGGATTAGGTTGACGAAATAAACTATTGGCAGCAAAAATAATTTAATTTAAAAAAAGAAAAAAAACATTTCTTGAAGACTTATTAAAAGCAGCGCATCGAATGCACGCGCGCACAAAAGTTTTTCCGTCTGCCTTTATCTCGTCCGTTTTGTTATGTCGATTCAACATAATAAGATCCGCGGAATTTTGCAGCCTTGTCGTCTCCGTCCTCAAGCGTTGTGTTCGAAGTTTCGTTGTTTATACTAAAAGCATATGACTTCACCCTTCCGTCGCTATAGAACCCCCTGCCGTCGGTCTAGCGATTCGGACTCTGATTGTGATAATCACATTCGCGTTCCAGCGCCAAGACATTCAGTTGCGGTGCCCCCCGCTCCAAGAAACATGGATGCAGAACAGTTGACATTCATAATGCAGGCAGCTGTCACCGCTGCCTTAGCTGAGCAAGCCACTGCAAATAAGGCCTTGATTGACAAAGTCAACTCAATGCCTCAGCAGCTGGCGGCACCGCATATTACGCCGCCAGAGGTGCAAGCCTATGCACCCATAGAAATAAGTAATGATATCCGCTGCGATGAGCCGAAATGCTTGCCCGAGTTTGCAGGCGCACATGAATCATATGTTTCATGGAGACAGGCGTCTCTCGCAGCCTACCGTATTTTTAGGCCGTACGACGGCAGCTCGCGCCATTATCAAGCGGTTATAATTATAAGAAACAAAATCAGGGGGGCTGCGGATGTTGTTCTGGCCTCTTTCGGCACAGTACTTAACTTTGACGCGATTATAAGTCGCCTCGACTTCACATACAGTGACAAACGTCCAGTTCACGTAATCGAGCAAGAGTTGGGTACGCTGAGGCAAGGCAGTATGTCCCTACTGCAATATTACGATGAAGTCAGCAAAAACTTACATTGTTGACTAATAAAGTCAACATGTCATATGAGCCGGTCCTAGCAAGGGGACTCTGTGAAAAGTTCCGCGAAGATGCACTACGTGTGTTTGTTTCGGGACTCAAGCGTAGTCTCACAGATGTGCTTTTCTCAGCAAAGCCAAGGGACTTGCCGTCAGCTCTGGCGCTCGCGCAAGAGGTAGAATCGAACCATGAAAGATATGCGTTCGGTGCCAGCTTCGCGAGGAGCGTGGAGGAAAAAGAATACAAGGCAAGTGCCCAGCAGCGGGTCAAACCGCCCAACAAGCAGAAGCGCAGGCAAGCGGGTCAAAGAACCCACACTTTAGTAGGCAGCATAAGCAGCAGGGCGAATCCTGCCAGTGAAATGCCGAGCAGCAAACTCGCGCGGTGCACCAGAACCAATGGAGGTGGACCCTTCGCTGTCAAAGTTTGGACAGCCAATCCAGGCCTCCGTTGGTGTCAACAGGCCATGTCGGCCATGTCTGATCGCTCAAACGGTAGGAGCAGGCAACAAAGGGTCAATCATATAACCCAAGATGCTGGACAGGGACAGAACTCGTACGCCAAAGCCGCCAACGGCGCTGTGGCACAAATCGAAGACGACACTGAAAGCGATTCTGACGCCCTCAATTTTTTAGGGAAAATCCCTGCTACCCGTCATCAGGCGAAGAGTAGCAGGGCGGGATATGAGCTTCCTTATTGATACCGGCACGTCCAAGAATTACATCAGACCACACAAGGAGTTGCGTGGCGTCCGTCCGGTTAACTCGCAATTCAACTTGCGTTCGATCCATGGCTCAACCACCGTCACACAAAAATGCTTTGTTGCATTGTTCAACGTAAAAGCAACATTCTTCATTCTACCAGGCTTGTCGACCTTTGATGGGATAATCGGTCTCGATTTGTTAGCTCAGGCTGGGGCGTCACTCTTTTTGGCCTCCAGTCACCTCAAATGGGGTACGGAAGTAGAGAAAATCTCCTTCCACAAATGCGCTGATGTCAACTTCACCAATGTGGATTGTTCAGAAGTGCCCGAGTTACCTCCGGGGAACCGACGGTAGGTATTAATGCAGTTGTAGGTGGGGTTTTAATTGGCTTTTATTATTTTATTCAACCGATTACAGCTGCTACGCCCCCTCCCTAGCGACACCCCAGACCAGTTCGAGGAGATGCTGGAGGTGCTGGGCAGCCATGCGAGAGGGCGCGGCCCGAAGATCATCGCGGGCGACTTCAATGCATGGGCAGTAGAATGGGGCAGCAGGGTATCTAATCCCAGACGCCGAGCAGTAATAAACACAATGCTTATGTTGGACCTGGTACTGCTGAACGACGGCTGCAAACCAACGTTCAACAACGATAGGGGTTCGTCCTACATCGACATCACCTACATCAGCAGAGGGTTAGGGTCTTGAAGGCAGAAAAAAACATGTTTTTTCAGATTTTTTTTTGGGCGTACGGTGAAAGTAAATTTATTTCTGATTATTGTACATCAAAGAGTAGTATTTGAGCTATATTCTGTAAAATATTGGTTAAAAAATTTTGAAAACTGACCGAATGGCAGCAATTCTTCGCAGGCGCCTCAGAAAAAAAGCATTTTGCGGTGCACGTCATACCTCAGCACTGGATCATCTGAAAGGAAATAACCAAAGTTTTTCCATCAATTCTTATGTTCCTCTAGGTATTTATGTCCAGTTTTTCCATTTTTTAAAATTTTTGAACTTTTTACAAGACTTGAAAGTGAAAATACCGATTTTTGGCCAAAATTCATGACTATTTTTGTTAATATTACAAAAATTAAAATCAAAAACAAAAAAATCTCGACATCGTTACCTCATAAATATTTAGGACGATCGGTTGAATAGATTTTGAGATACAGAGTGCACCGACTCAAAAAACATCGATTTGAGAAAAACGCGTTTAAAGTTTTTCGTAGCGAAGAGACCCTGATAAAACAGCTCAGGGTCGAGACCCGCCTACTTCCAAAGCTATATCTTTGTGAGTTTTGCTCCGATTGACTTCATATTTGCAGACAACATTCTTGAGTAACTATACTTTCATAATATGCAATAAAAAATCACTTGTTTTTGAACCCTCAAAAAATCCATTACGCAAACCAAGGCCAAGCTTGATAAATATTATGGAGACTCTGCACCATGCATTTCCATGGTAAAAAAGTGGTTTACTGAATTCCGATGTGGCCGTACAAGCACGGAAGATGCCGAACGTTCTGGACGCCCAGTTGAGGTTTCCACATCCGAAACAATTGAAAAAATCCACGATATGGTTTAAGCCGATCGGCGATTAAAAGTGAGAGAGATTGTGGAGGCCGTAGGCATTTCACATGGCTCAGTGGTTTCAATTTTGAATGATCATTTGGGTATGAGAAAGCTTTCCGCAAGATGGGTGCCGCATTTGCTCACAATCGACCACAAATGCAACCGTGTGACAATTTCGCAGGAATGTTTAGCGTTGTTCAATCGCAATACGAACGAGTTTTTGCGCCGTTTCGTACCCATGGACGAAACGTGGATCCACCACAACACACCGGAGACCAAACAGCAGTCAAAACAGTGTGTTTCTCGGGGTGAATCGGCGCCAAAGAAGGCAAAGGTGGGTTTGTCAGCCAATAAAGTCATGGCCACTGTTTTTTGGGATGCACGCGGTATTATCCATATTGACTACCTTAAAAAAGGAAAAACAATCACTGGTGAATATTACAGCAACTTATTGGGTCGATTCGATGAGGCATTGAAAAAAAAGCGACCGCACTTGGCCAAGAAAAAGTTCTTTCCACCAGGACAATGCACGGGTGCACACATGTGCAGTTTCCATGGCAAAATTCCATGAAATGGGCTACGAATTGCTCCCTCATCCGGCCTATTCACCCGATCTAGCCCCGTGTGACTATTTCTTGTTCCCAAACTTGAAGAAATGGCTCGGCGGAAAGAGATTTGCCTCCAATGACGAAGTCATCTCACAAACAAATGCCTATTTTGAAGACCTCGACAAATCATATATTTAGGAAGGGATAAAAAAAATTGGTGAATCGTTGGGCTAAGTGTATAGAGCTCAAAGGAGACTACGTTGAAAAATAAAATAACTTTTTATCTAAAAACCTGTGTTTCATTCAAATAGTCACGGACTTATTGACCCGCCCTCGTACCTACTGCGGTTCCACCATGTAGAGGCAGCTCAATGCCTCCACTGCCCCGATGCTGAGGAAACAGCAGAGCATGTACTCATGTACTGCTCCAGGTTCACGGAGGAGAGGGTGCAGCTAAGGGCGCTGATCGGTGCCCGCTCAGCCCTGGCGGCTTGATCGCGGCCATGATGGAGAACAGCGGCTCTTGAGAGAGGGGACATAACATCATCAGAGATATGATGAAGCGGGTCCGAGACGACAAAATGGCCAACAGAGCTGAAGGCTAATACAGGCGACGTTCACCTTTGCGGAGGAAAAATACCCAGCGAAACCAGGGATGAAGGACGTGCGCCTCTAGGCCATATAACAAGGAAGGGAGTACAACCAGGCTCCACATCACCGACGAAATAACTTGACCGGTGAGCTTGTAAAGGACGGATGAGCATACGATGGTTAGGGGGTTATGAATTGTGCATGCCATCTATGGACGGTAGGTGGTATCTTTGGAAGATTTTAATTTTCCTACCGTAAGGCATAATAAAAAAAAAAAATAAAATAAATAGCATTAGGTTAATAATTGTGGGCGTGACAGTTTTTGCGATTTGCGGGGGAGCGTGGGAGCGGGGGCGCGGGGGGTGATATCAAAATAAAAAAAGCAATTTTGTACTGCGTATGGTAATTACCTATCCAACGATATATGGGACATGTCTGTAGCTCTTTTAGTTTCTGAGATCTAGGCGTTGATACGGACAGACAGACGGACAGACGGACGGACGGAAAGACGGACATGGCTATATCGACTCGGCTGTTGATGCTGATCAAGAATATATATACTTTATGGGGTCGGAGATGCTTCCTTCTGTCTGTTACATACATTTGCACCATATTATGATACCCTTTTCACCCATTTTTAATGGGTACAGGGTATAACAAGTAAGGTAGCAGCAATCGAGTTTCCCGATTGCAAAATACCCTGTACCCGTAGAGATGCTTACAATTTATTAATTAATATCAATAAATAAATGAAACAATATTCTATTAGAAAAGAGTACCATACAATTTAAACTTGGTATAATTTTGGTTATGAAAATAAGTTTCGTGTGTCATAAAGCCAAACACATTTCGCTGTCAACGTCGCAGTCGGCGTCGCGCAATGCGTGATTTTCTGCGCTTCTGCTTCTCTTGCCATAGATTTTGCATGTTGCATAAATACCGTGTTTTTTATGCGATTTGGTTCAAATTAAAATTAATCTAATTAAAAATTAGATAGCTACTATAAGCACCAACGCATATGCCGAATTGCATAGCATTAGGTTAATAATTGTGGGCGTGGCAGTTTTTGCGGTTTGCGGGGGTGATATCAAAATAAAACATCAATTTTGTACTGCGTATGGTAATTACCTATCCAACGATATATGGCACATGTCTGTAGCTCTTGTAGTTTCTGAGATCTAGGCTTTGATACGGACAGACAGACGGACAGACGGACGGACGGAAAGACGGACATGGCTATATCGACTCGGGTGTTGGTGCTGATCAAGAATATATATACTTTATGGGGTCGGAGATGCTTCTTTCTGCCTGTTACATACATTTGCACCATATTATGATACCTTTGCACCCATTTTTAATGGGTACAGGGTATAAAAACGAAAGTGCTTATCACTTCGGATCTAATATAAATTTATCCAGATTTTGATAAACCCTTTTTATTAACAACATATTCAAGTAACATAACACTGGGAGCAGTATTATCACAAAATCAAAGACCAGTATGCTTTGCCAGTAGAACTCTCAACGAGCATGAAATAATTTATGCCGCGATAGAAAACGAATTGTTAGCCATTGTATGGGCAACAAAATATTTAAAACCTTTTCTTTTCGGCAGAGAATTCCAAGTTCTCAGAGATGACAAGCCACTTCTTTGGTTACATAACATTAAAGAGCCAAACATGAAACTGCAAAGATGGAAAATCAAATTAATAGAATTTGATTGCCTCATAAAATATCTACCTGGAAAAGAAACCTTAGTACCAGATTCTCTCTCCAGAGTTAAAATAGAAGAAACTATGCTAGGAGAAACTCTGAACAATTCCCAAAGTGTAAAAGCTACAATACAATAGTGGACCAGAAGATAACCAGAACTATATCTCATCTACGGAAAACCCTTTAAATTACTACGGTCGACAAATCGAATTAGTATAAGGTCAAACCGTCAAAATAGAAATATCATTATCTAACAGTAAACATTTCCAAAACCGAAGAAATTTAAAGAGGTAATTCACATTAAATATTTAATAGAAAAACTCAGTCGCGAAATAAACGGTATTAAAATTTTTGATCGCAACAAAAGAGGTCCAATTAACATAGTCGGAACAGCATACAAAAATCTTTTTGGTACATTAAATGAAAATGATAAAGAATTAAAAAAGAAAATACAAAAAAAAAGAGGAAAATAGTATTCAGGTAAATGAATGAAATTTAATTTCAGCCTACAAAAATTCACAGAATATATTGAAGATATTGAATTTGTAATGCAAATGACAAGATTAGGAATATTTAACCAAAAATTACTAAAACATTACACTTTTAAATTCTGTAAACTCCGAAAAACTTTTAAACATCAAAACATCCACCTGGATAAAAACCGACTCGAACGAAATTCTTATTATTTCCCATATTCCAACCGAAATAATTAAAGACCCATTATTCGACATAATTCCGTATTCAGATGAGCAAAATACTATTTTAACAGACACAATTCAAGGTAAATACTATTTAGTAGACAATAAAACGTTTAGCGGAAGGTTAAAGAAACAAACAAAATGATTGTTTAACCGGTATAAAAAAACAAACTGCTACAAAATGTCACTACACTAAAACATACAACAATTTTTAAATAAATTACATAGAACTCAACATATTAATTACTATACTTGAAATATACCAAAAACAGAAGTAAATCAAAACTGATTTAAACATTTTTTAAACTGTGCTGTATTTATTGGATCTTCTCAGGAATTATGAGACTAACAATAAGTTTTCAAATCTTAATTTTAAGCGACACTCAACAGTCTTTTTAACTGTAGTCTGGAAAAAGGACCTATTGATCAGCGCGGCGAAGTCGGGATCGGTCGCAAACCCGTGTTAAACTTCTCGCAAGGTGTTTAGGGTGTGACGATAATTTTCTCATGTACTTTTGTTTTTGATGGGTTATTTCATCTTTGACGGATCTGATATTTAGGTCTCTTTGTATATTTTCGGATATACCAGGGTGCTCCAGGGATTGTTCTCAGTATCTTTGATTGGGCCCTTTGCACGATCTCAATGCTAATACTGCTGGCACTTCCCAAAAGTTGGGAGCCGTACGTCCAAATTGGTTTTAGTTCGGAGTTGTAGAGTAGGACCCTGTAGTCCAGACAGAGGGGTGACTGAGAGTTGATAAGCCAGTGGAGACTATTTGCCTTAAGCTTAAGGTGTGTTTTTTTGGCTTCGATCTGCCTGCGCCAGGTGAGACGTCGGTCGAGGTGCACTCCGAGATACGTCACTTTATTTGCTTTGGGTCTGTAAACAAATCACTCCTTTGAATAAACTTAATATTATAGGATTTCCCTCAGACCTTCTCACGTGGATTTCTAGCTACTTAGCTGGGAGAACCCAACGTGTCCTTATTAAAGATTTACACTCTCGCCTTGTTAGAGCTACATCGGCAGTCCCCCAAGGTAGACATCTTGGGCCGTTACTTTTCACTATTTTTATTAACGACCTACCCCTTGCTCTAACGAGCTCCATGGTTCCATGTTTGCAGACGTCGTTAAGCTTCGTCTTCAATATAATTCCTCTTCTGCCCAATATAAAGTTTAGTCTGATTTGGATAATTTTAAAAAATGGTGTTCAACCAATCTCTTAAAACTTAATGTGTCAAAATGTAAGCTTATGTCTTTTTATCGTTCGAGCCCTAACCAGGTCACATACTTTCTCTATGGGATTTCCTAAGAAAAATTAACCCAGGTTAACTATCATGGTGTCTAATTAGACTACAAACTCTTTTTTTCCATATGACTACGATGGTTAATGAAGCCAAGGGTGTGCTTCGCTTCATTAAAAGATGGTCAAAGAAATTCAATGACACTTATAAAACAACTTTTACGTATCTTCAGTACGTCCAATACTGGAGTGCGAATCGTGCGTCTGGAGCCCTCAGTACGTGGTTCATCAAGATCGCATTTAACCCGCTCAAAAACTCAACTGGGATGCAAATCTTCACCTCTCATCTTATTTTATCAGGCTCCTTCTAATCAGTTTACTGTCCCTAACCAATCGTAGAAAGATGCTGGGTGTCGTTTTCTCACATAACCTTGTTAATGGTAATGTATACAGCCAGCATCTACTAACACGACTAACATTTAACATTCCAAATAGGCGGACTAGAAATTTTAGTCCCTTGTTCTTAAGTTGTTGTAGATCTACATATGCCCAGCATCAGCCTTTCAGGGTTTTATGTTCTGACTACAATGATTTATACTCTATTACTTCACTCTGCACGTCCACTTCTATTAAATCCTCAATTCTCATCTACCCTTCAGAGAAACAAACGTACTCCACTTCTTCCTCGTAATATTTTTATACCTTATTCTCTCGGATCTATCCCCGTGATCTGAGCCGAACCAAATATAATGCTTAAATCGAACTGAAACTACCACGCTTGTCTATACAAAATATGTAAATTTGAACCCACATATATTTTTATACAAACAATTAAGAAAACAAACAAAAAACAATCAAGAATCACAACAAGAAATATAACCGTCACAAATAATGTAAGCAAACAATATCCCAAGCGAGCGATCCCGCTCCCAAATTATGTAAACATTACACTGTCCAATTCAGATTTTGTACACAAGAGCTGCGATGAAAAGAATAAGGAGGTGAAAACTATTTTTCCCCTCTTTTTTTTTAGTCCCTGTTCCCATTAAAAATGGGTGAAAAGGGTATCATAATATGGTGCAAATGTATGTAACAGGCAGAAGGAAGCATCTCCGACCCCATAAAGTATATATATTCTTGATCAGCATCAACAGCCGAGTCGATATAGCCATGTCCGTCTTTCCGTCCGTCCGTCCGTCTGTCTGTCTGTCTGTCCATATCAACGCCTAGATCTCAGAAACTACAAGAGCTACAGACATGTGCCATATATCGTTGGATAGGTAATTACCATACGCAGTACAAGTTTGTTGTTTTATTTTGATAATATCCCCCGCTCCCCCGCAAACCGCAAGAAACTGCCACGCCCACAATTATTAACCTAATGCTATGCAATTCGGCATATGCGTTGGTGCTTAAAAAGGTTTCTAATTTTTTTAATTTGAACCAAATCGGATAAGAAACACGGAAGTTATGCCACATGCTAAATCTATGGCAAGGGAAGCAAAAGCGCAGCAAAACACGCATTGCGCGACGCCGACTGCTACGTTGACAGCGAAATGTGTATGGCTTTATGACACACGAAACTTATTTTCATAACCAAAATCATACCAAATTTATATTGTTATGGTACTCTTTTCTAATAGAATATTGTTTCATTTATTTATTGATATTAAATAAATAAATTGTAAGCATGTCTAAGGGTACAGGGTATTTTGCAATCGGGACACTCGACTGCTGCTACCTTACTTGTTATACCCTGTACCCATTAAAAATGGGTGAGAAGGGTATCATAATATGGTGCAAATGTATGTAACAGGCAGAAGGAAGCATCTCCGACCCCATAAAGTATATATATTCTTGATCAGCATCAACAGCCGAGTCGATATAGCCATGTCCGTCTGTCCGTCCGTCCGTCTGTCCGTCTGTCTGTCCGTATCAACGCCTAGATCTCAGAAACTAAAAGAGCTACAGACATGTCCCATATATCGGTGGATAGGTAATTACCATACGCAGTACAAAATTGTTTTTTTATTTTGATATCACCTCCCGCTCCCACGCTCCCCCGCAAAAACTGCCACGCCCACAATTATTAACCTTATGCTATGCAATTCGGCATATGCGTTGGTGCTTATAGAAGCTATCTAATTTTAAATTACATTAATTTTAATTTGAACTAAATCGGAAAAGAAACACGGTAGTTATGCAACATGCAAAATCTATGGCAAGAGAAGCAGAAGCGCAGAAAATCACGCTTTGCGCGACGCCGACTGCTACGTTGACAGCGAAATGTGTATGGCTTTATGACACACGAAACTTATTTTCATAACCAAAATCATACCAAATTTATATTGTTATGGTACTCTTTTCTAATAGAATATTGTTTCATTTATTTATTGATATTAAATAAATAAATTGTAAGCATGCCTAAGGGTACAGGGTATTTTGCAATAGGGAAACTCGACTGCTGCTACCTTACTTGTTATTCTTAGCGTTGTCCTTAATCAACTGACGGGACACTAGTTCGACTTGATAAAACATAAACATTTTACTTTATATACATACAAATTATTAAGTTATTAATAATTCTACCAGATATTTACAGGGTAGAGATATATTTTATTATTCTTTGGTATTTTATTGTGAAGCGGGGCTTCTCAGAAAAAGCCTGGTGAGTTAGTTTTATATTTATTTTGAAATATGTATATAATTACGTTTAATGATTATTATTTGGAAATAAAATAAAACGCAATGAATTTATGTGTGGTCTTTATTGATTTGCAGCTGAAATCAGACTGACTTAATTTTTAACAACGAAATATACTTAAAGCTTTATTATTAGTGTGTATACAGCAGTGCTTTAGATCCCGTTAATTCTTTTCGTGAATATAGCGACTCGCAGTATGTGTAGAGTTTCATGGGACAGGGGGTGAGGTTATGTTGGCATGGTAACTCACGCATTAGAGTTACTGTTTAAGATTGACGCTTGTGCGCATTGGTTTCGTTTACATTATTGTTCTTATATACTATGGTTATATATGGTGCGTCAGCACATGTTCTTATATGCTATGGTTATATGTATGTTAGTTTATGCCACTATAAATATTTCGCAGATTATTTTGCAATTAAAATTATAGCGAGCATTGCCGCCAGAGTGGCATGGCGTTTGCAATGTTCTTTCTCTCTGTATTCTCTCTCTGTATGCTTGAAGCGTGGAAGACAACTATTTCTAGTTGCTACCTAACGTAGTCTGACCGCGAGTAAGGGCGAAGGGGAGGGAGCGTATGTGGCGGAGACGTCTGTGTGAAAACGAGGTACCGATTAAGTACCGTTGATCATGCATTAGTATTGTGTGCATGAGCATGGTGAGATAACACTGTGTGATGGTATGTGTGCATGCAAAGGAATTGCATTTCATTATGATACGTGGTAGGTATATGCACAGAGTTGATTTCATCACTTGATGAAGAAAAGTAAAAGGAAACAGACATGCCACGCTCCCAACCAAATATCAGAAAAGAAAATAAAAAGAAAAAGAAAAGAGAAAATTCAAATGCTCAGTCCTGGTGTTCAACAGTAGACTACATCCTGTCCGAAAATCAACTGCAGGGCAGCGCGCTTGTGATGACCCTCAGCATGTCGCTGGAAGGAAGTGCTTCTTATTGGCTATCTCAGACGTGCTTTTCGTTTGGTCTTCATTGCTGACATCAACACTCGAAACGAGCTGCATCAACAACTGAAAGCTTACCCGTTTGATACTAGACAGGACCAGTCTTCAAACGACAACACATCAGCGCCGCCGGGAAAACGAGCGAAGTCCTTTTCGCTCATCAAATGTTATAATTGCGGAAAGCCTGGTCATAGGAGGCAGGAATGTCGCTCAAGAGCGGCTGGTCAACACCAACAACCTAGCAAACAACAATCTGGCTATGCAGGAGGAAAGGACCGATCTACCGTCACCTGTTACAATTGCGGGAAAGAGGGGCATGTATAAGTTAACTAAAGTTAACGTCGCTACGGCGAGCGTGGGAAATACGGCAACAACGGCTTTCTGCAACGCAAGCAGTAGACCGGATGTCGTTACGTAGCCGGCAGACACAGTATATTTGCGTGGCCGCAACGAATATGAAACCGCAACAATGTGTTTCGCTTTCAGTCTAGCGCTTAAATTGAATTTTTTATTTGTGTATTCAGTTCTTTTCTACCCTCATAAGCAGCAGCACTTGCTCTGCTCAATAAAGAGTTCTAAAAGTTACTCCGTCGTGTTTTATTGTGAAGCCACCGGCTTGCGGAAATCGGCGTAAAGTATTATAAACTCAACATACCAGGAAACTGGTTAAAGGCGCACGAACAAAAAATAACAAAAAAAAAATCAATCAAACTCAGCCACGTCAACAGGGCTGTAGTGATAAACACAAAGTGCTAAAAACAAAACAAGTGCTTGTGACCTTGTGACCACTGTTGCTAACAACAGAAAAATCCGACAAGTTGCTGCTGCTGACCTACGTCAACGCAGGCAACACAGCGAACAAAGTCAGTAACCTCGCCCCTTGAATACGGTTGGCTGAGGTGCGCTATAGCGCAAATTTTAATTCCACGTTACACCGAAGCCGCTGAAGCTCTTCGGGCAGCGATTGTCGCCAGATCAGAGCGCAAGCTATCTGGACAGCGGAGTCGGCAGCACGGGAGGCAGAGTCAACACATCGCGCAACAGCAGACACCAGCGATAGATTAGAGCACCAAACAACACCAAAAAATGTAAGTGGGCACCACTTTTTTAACTATTCTTTGATCTGTAAATTAGAAATACATAAACACACAAGTTTTGCAAGTATCATTACCAAGATAGGATTTAACAGTAAAAGTGTTAACACGCACAACGACGCGTGAAAGTAGTGGTGGATTAGGTTGACGAAATAAACTATTGGCAGCAAAAATAATTTAATTTAAAAAAAAGAAAAAAAACATTTCTTGAAGACTTATTAAAAGCAGCGCATCGAATGCACGCGCGCACAAAAGTTTTTCCGTCTGCCTTTATCTCGTCCGTTTTGTTATGTCGATTCAACATAATAAGATCCGCGGAATTTTGCAGCCTTGTCGTCTCCGTCCTCAAGCGTTGTGTTCGAAGTTTCGTTGTTTATACTAAAAGCATATGACTTCACCCTTCCGTCGCTATAGAACCCCTGCCGTCGGTCTAGCGATTCGGACTCTGATTGTGATAATCACATTCGCGTTCCAGCGCCAAGACATTCAGTTGCGGTGCCCCCCGCTCCAAGAAACATGGATGCAGAACAGTTGACATTCATAATGCAGGCAGCTGTCACCGCTGCCTTAGCTGAGCAAGCCACTGCAAATAAGGCCTTGATTGACAAAGTCAACTCAATGCCTCAGCAGCTGGCGGCACCGCATATTACGCCGCCAGAGGTGCAAGCCTATGCACCCATAGAAATAAGTAATGATATCCGCTGCGATGAGCCGAAATGCTTGCCCGAGTTTGCAGGCGCACATGAATCATATGTTTCATGGAGACAGGCGTCTCTCGCAGCCTACCGTATTTTTAGGCCGTACGACGGCAGCTCGCACCATTATCAAGCGGTTATAATTATAAGAAACAAAATCAGGGGGGCTGCGGATGTTGTTCTGGCCTCTTTCGGCACAGTACTTAACTTTGACGCGATTATAAGTCGCCTCGACTTCACATACAGTGACAAACGTCCAGTTCACGTAATCGAGCAAGAGTTGGGTACGCTGAGGCAAGGCAGTATGTCCCTACTGCAATATTACGATGAAGTCAGCAAAAAACTTACATTGTTGACTAATAAAGTCAACATGTCATATGAGCCGGTCCTAGCAAGGGGACTCTGTGAAAAGTTCCGCGAAGATGCACTACGTGTGTTTGTTTCGGGACTCAAGCGTAGTCTCACAGATGTGCTTTTCTCAGCAAAGCCAAGGGACTTGCCGTCAGCTCTGGCGCTCGCGCAAGAGGTAGAATCGAACCATGAAAGATATGCGTTCGGTGCCAGCTTCGCGAGGAGCGTGGAGGAAAAAGAATACAAGGCAAGTGCCCAGCAGCGGGTCAAACCGCCCCAACAAGCAGAAGCGCAGGCAAGCGGGTCAAAGAACCCACACTTTAGTAGGCAGCATAAGCAGCAGGGCGAATCCTGCCAGTGAAATGCCGAGCAGCAAACTCGCGCGGTGCACCAGAACCAATGGAGGTGGACCCTTCGCTGTCAAAGTTTGGACAGCCAATCCAGGCCTCCGTTGGTGTCAACAGGCCATGTCGGCCATGTCTGATCGCTCAAACGGTAGGAGCAGGCAACAAAGGGTCAATCATATAACCCAAGATGCTGGACAGGGACAGAACTCGTACGCCAAAGCCGCCAACGGCGCTGTGGCACAAATCGAAGACGACACTGAAAGCGATTCTGACGCCCTCAATTTTTTAGGGGAAAATCCCTGCTACCCGTCATCAGGCGAAGAGTAGCAGGGCGGGATATGAGCTTCCTTATTGATACCGGCACGTCCAAGAATTACATCAGACCACACAAGGAGTTGCGTGGCGTCCGTCCGGTTAACTCGCAATTCAACTTGCGTTCGATCCATGGCTCAACCACCGTCACACAAAAATGCTTTGTTGCATTGTTCAACGTAAAAGCAACATTCTTCATTCTACCAGGCTTGTCAACCTTTGATGGGATAATCGGTCTCGATTTGTTAGCTCAGGCTGGGGCGTCACTCTGTTTGGCCTCCAGTCACCTCAAATGGGGTACGGAAGTAGAGAAAATCTCCTTCCACAAATGCGCTGATGTCAACTTCACCAATGTGGATTGTTCAGAAGTGCCCGAGTTACCTCCGGGGAGCCGACGGTAGGTATTAATGCAGTTGTAGGTGGGGTTTTAATTGGCTTTTATTTTTGTAATCGTCGCTGAGAAGTTTCGGGAAAAGAAAAGTCACTTGCTGTCGGGTTGGCTGTTGCCTATCGACTGACCGCCGTCTTTCTTTTACGACTTAAAATAAACTAACATGAATTTGTATGTGTGTTTAACAATGTTGTGTTTCTTAGAAATAAAGTGCGTCTTATTCTTCGCCTTAAAATAAGTTAACATAAATTTGTATGTGTGTATAACGATGTTGTGTTTCTTAGAACTAGAGTGCTTGCTGCAGCAGAAAGTGTTTATATGTATGTATGTATGTAAATGCATATGTTGCCCTATTTTCCGGGACAGAATGCGGTGTCAGGGGTGGTGTATGGTACCGATGAGTCGGTAACTCCTCCCCCCAGTTTGGAGCGACGGCCATAACGAAGGGGTTGGTGGAGCGACGATTGGTAGAACGTGGTCGGGTCCGGTATGGAAGATGTGGGTGTCTCTACGAAGTTTCCAGGTGGGTACTAGGGATATGATGAAGAGAATGTACAAGGTTGTCGAGTGCCGAGAGTTTCCTGCGGTGACGACCAGTAGCTTGTTGGATGTTGTGAGTGTGTCCAGGCGAAGTCTTTCTAAGGTAAGTACCTTGATAGTGGCATTTTTTTTATTAGTCTTCGCATTGGTGGTAGGAAGAAGTCGGGATGCTCTTCTGTAGACACTGCTGTGTTGTCGTAGTTTATTCCGTTGATTTGTAGTGTGCAATTTTTGTACCTTATTATAGCTGAGCCATTGATGTGGGTTGTGGTCTGGCTGGAGGAGATGATTGGGAGGTTGTTTCCGTTAAATATAAATATGAAGCCTTTTTCCGGTTCGAATACGTCAGTCGTGAGTCCCGTTTCTTTCATGTCGCAGTAGCTGGTTTTATTTTGGATCAAGTGTCCCAAGCAAGTGTTATTTCCAAGGTTATTGATGGACTCGATTTCGCAGACGAATTGTTCCTCTATTACAGGGCATTTATGCATAGTTGAAAACATACTACTACTTTTGTTATTATATATTAAGTACTTAGATGTTATTACAAATTGTGTGTAATTTATTGGAAGTGGAATTATTCTTGCCATTTCGTAGTTAGAATTTAGAAAAATAGGAATTTCGATACTGAAAATTATTTTGTCTTAGTAGTTTAGTGTGTTCAATTTTAACAGATTATAAATATGTTGTTCGGATTTTATAGTATAGTTTTGAGTTTTAAAGATTTGTTTGATTTTCATTATTTCTGTCTTATCTAAAATAAGTTTTGGAATAACATTGATTTTGGCAAGCAGTGTACTTTCTATAATGTCGCTTAGATGATTAAGTAATAAATCTATATTATAGTTAAGTCTATTTATATATTGTAGTTTCTTTATTTCTTCTTCATTGTTATATATCTTTGTGTAGATTGCGTTTTGCATGTTATCGAAGAAGTTTTTAATCAAATTTTGCTCATTATTAATGTGTTTTGTTATTTTTTTGAAACATAATTGAATTTCATCATTAAACAAGTTCTCTATTTTAAAGTTATCTGATTTTGTTTTTAGGTTGTTGATTTCTGTTTCTATGTTTTTTGCATCATTGGCATCCGTATTGCCGGTGACGACTTTAACTAGACTACCTAACCCGATAATAGGACCTCTTTTGTGGCGTGAGAAGGGTGTTAGTGCGTCGATTTTAGTTTGGGTTTGGGCAAGTTTAACGTTTAGTATAGATATGGAGTCAGCGAGTTTTTCATCGTATTTGGGCAGATCGATTATGTGGCTAATCTTTTTATAGTTTGCTATTACGAGTGTTTTTCCTAGTGGCACTTTTGCTAAGGGGTTGGTGCTATCGAAGTTGTAGATGAGGGTAGATTGGTATGCCCCATGGAAAGATCTGGAATGCAGGTGGAAAGGCTTAAGTCATTCGGAGGTTTGAATATTTTCCTAATTTTTGATTTGTGGATTTTTTGATTTCTTGTGGTTACTAGAGTTTTCCCTTTATCTTTTACTGTCCTGTGTAAGGAAAACCGCGGTGTTAATTTATTTCTCCTGTTTTCTTTTCTGAAAATTGTGCTGTTAGGTTGTATTGTTGTTGTTTCTACTCTGTTTGTGTTTAGCTTTTCTGTCCTTTGTTGGGCGTTTGTGGACAGTTTATCTTTTATTTCCGAGTTAAGTTTGTCTTGGAATGTGTTTAGTTTAATTAAATAATCATGCTCGTTATTAGGTATTATTGTTTTATTAAATAAATGGGTCCTACCATTAAATAATTCAAAAGGGGTGTGTTTAGTAGTGGAGTGGATTGCGTTATTATATGTTATTACGGTTTCTGATATTATTTCTTCGTGATCTGAAGGTAGTTTGTGTTTTTTACGTGTGTCAAAGATTATTCTGTAAATTTCTGTCAAAGAGGAATGTAAGCGTTCTACTGGCGAATTACTTGACGATTGTTGAAAGGATGTGACATAGAGTAGTATGTTATATTGAGAACAGAATTTGCGGAATATGTCATTGGAAAATTCTACTCCTTGGTCGTGTATTAGTTTTTTGGGTAGCCTAAATTGACTGAAGAAATTTTTGATTGATTTGATGCAGTTGATGCCGTTTCTATTTGGAATAGGGTAGACAGCTGCGAATTTCGAGAACTTGTCTATGATTGTCAGGTTAAAGTTATCGTTAATGGTATAGATGTCAATGTGTATTATGTCAAGGGGTTTTGTTGGGGTTTCTGGGGTTTCGA
Source organism: Drosophila ercepeae (assembly GCA_018150545.1). Taxonomy (NCBI): domain Eukaryota; kingdom Metazoa; phylum Arthropoda; class Insecta; order Diptera; family Drosophilidae; genus Drosophila; species Drosophila ercepeae. The sequence continues at coordinate 464,959 of JAECWL010000183.1, read as the reverse complement.
ATACAATGTTCTGTGGTTGCCCGTCGTATTTGAGCTATATACAGGTTTCGCAGTTTCTAATTAGTTGAGAGATTTTGTTTTTCATATTGGGGAAGTAAGTTTCCCGTTTGAGGTGAAGGAATGTTTCATCTATGCCTCTGTGGTTGCTCTTTATGTGGTATTCGTTAATGAATTTATTTTGTTCGGAGGTTCCCATGATTTCGTGGAGAAATGATTTACATCTGATAATTATACCCTTGAAAAAGGCTATTATAATTTTGTCCAGAAATGTGTAACGCATTAAAGGAAGCATCTCCGACCCCCCAAAGTATATATATTCTTGATCAGCATCAACAGCCGAGTCGATATAGCCATGTCCGTCTGTCCGTCTGTTTCTATGCAAAATAGACAGTAGTTTTAAAGCTAGCGTTTTGAAATTTTTACCAGATCGTTATTTTTGCTGCACGCAGATCAAGTTTAAGAATCGGTCGGATCGGACCACGGATCGGACTAGCCATACAAACGACCGATATGAAAACAAGTCTTTGTATGGGAAACTTTTTTGTTTTCCAAGCTATTGCAACTGAATTCAACATTTATTCATGTGACATAGCCATACATGATTTGTTAAAGTTTGGTCCGGATCGGCAAACTATATCATATAGGTGCCATACAAACGACCGATATGATACAAGTCTTTGTAAGGAAAACTTTTTTGTTTTCCAAGCTATTGCAACCAAATTCAACATTTATTCATTTGAATACATAATTTTTGTAAGTTTGGTCCTGATCGGCAAACTATATCATATAGATGCCATACAAACGACCGATATGAAAACAAGTCTTTGCATTGAAAATTTTTTTGTTTTCAAGGGTATACCATCTTTGGCAAGCCGAAGATAACTTTTCTCACTTGTTTTGAAGTGTTTTTTGTGTGCAAAAAATGTTAGGAATGCTTTTTAAATTAATCCTGTTAGGTTTTAGGGTTCCCTTCAAGATTTTAGCGATATTGTCGAAATCAAAAGATGGTTGTGAGTATTTTTTCCTAATCTTTTGTTTAAATGGTGTTGTAGTTTGGCAAGACGTATGTGAATCTATTTCTAGTATAAGTTGTGTGTTAAATTTATTAATTGGTTTTTCAGATGTGGGGCAAGGCTTAATCGTTAGGGTTTCATTGTGGTTTAAATTTGGGTCTGCTCGACTTAGGGCGTCCGCAATTACATTTTGTGAACCTTTCTTATGAATTATTTCCAACGGATTATTTTTGAGTTAGGTTCCTTAAAATTCATAAGCCATATTAATGCTTTGTGATCTGTAACAATAGTAAATTTTACGCCATAAATATATGGTTTGAAGTATTTTACTGCCCATATTATCGCTAGCATTTCTTTTTCTATAGTTGAATAGTTGACTTCGGTATCAGAAGAGTCCTGCTGGCAAAGCGTACAGGTCTATCGTTTTGTAAAGAGCCTTGAGATAGTACAGCTCCTAACGCGAAGTTACTAGCATCTGTAGTAGGAATGAATGGTTTTTCGAAGTCTGGGTGTAAAAGGATTGGGTCGTTGGAAAGAAGAGTTTTGCATTGTTCGAATGAGCTAAAAAGTCTTTGTCTTTAGTAATTTGTCTTTTCCCTTTTAGTTGTTTAGTCATGGGTTTTGTTATTCGTGTAGTCCCTTATAAATTTCCTATAGTAGCCTAGTAAGCCAAGGAAAGGTTTGATGGTTCTTCTGTTGGTGGGGCAAGGGAAGTTCGCTGCTCTATGTTTTTCAAATACCATTTTTATGTCCAATAAATGCTTTTGTAGGGAAGGTGAAAAAATTATAATGTCGTCAAGGTAGACTAAGCAAATGGTACCGTTAAGGTCACCAAGGACGCTGTCCATAACCCGTTGAAAGGTTGCTGGTGCGTTTTTTAACCCGAAGGGCATCCGTATGAATTCGTAGTGACCCCCTTCGACTGTAAAGGCTGTTTTGGCAATATCTTCTTGTTTCATTTCAATTTGATGAAACCCGCTAGTTAGGTCAAGTGTTGAAAAGTATTTTGCCTTGCCTATGCTATTCAATATGTCATTAATGTTTGGAATGGGGTATCTGTCTGAGATGGTGTTATCGTTGAGTTTTCAATAGTCTATTACAAGTTGCCATTTCCTGTTTCCTGTTCCGTCGGGTCTTTTTGGGACCACCCACACTGGGGCGCTCCAAGGGGAGTGGCTAGATCTAATAATTTGCTGGTCTAGCATAGATTCAATTTGTTTTTTGACTTCTGTTTTATGGACAAAGGGGTATCTATAGGATTTTGCGTGGATAGGAGTGTTGTCTGGGTTGTAGAATATGTCGCGAAATTGTTTGCATAGGGTTTCTAAGGCTTCTTTTTCCTCTGGGTTAAGGTGTTGTGTTAAAGTTTGTAATGGCACTTGGGGGGTTTCATTATAAAGAGGTGTAGCGGATATATTGAAAAGTTATATACAGGGTGCGTTATGAAAGTAATGCGCATGGTTTCATTGTCACGTAACTACCTGTCGTAGCACGCTCGGACCTGTCTGAAAATTTGGGGCGGAGTCTCTCCTTTCCAACGCGCTAGTTACCACTTTCAGTGTTCCCCTGCAGACTTCCTGTACTACGCCTATGCCATCAACCGGAACTCTGGACAGCACCAACAAACACAACTCACAGAAGTATGTGAGACAAGGACAGAGGATCTACTGGCAGAACTACGTAACAAAAACACACAAATATATAAAAGCTGCCTGTGAGCAGCACAACAATGACTTTCAATAAACATTCGATTTGTTAACTTCAAACAATGAAGACGTGTTTTATTAAAACACTCTAAACATCCCAAAAGCAATTTTATTCTGGAAATATGGTTACCCTAACCCACGGATGGTAACTCGCTCGGTCTCAGTTCTCTCTGAGCAATAGAAGTGGTAGGACGTGTCGTAGAGCGAAGTCATTTTTTCTGTTGTGTCACGGTGCGATGGAGCGTTCGCTGGAACAGCGGTACGCCATAAAGTTTTGTGTGCGACTTGGCAAAAATGCATCGGAAACTTATCAAATGCTTCGAGAGGCCTTTAAGGAGGAGTGCATTTCGAGATCTCAGTGTGGAAGGTGGCACAAGGCCTTCAAGGAGGGTCGAGAAGAGGTCACCGACGAATCACGTTCCGGACGTCCAACAACAGCACGAATTGATGAAAACGTTCGCCGTGTGCGAGAAACTTTGAGTTCAGACCGTCGGTTAAGCATCCGGGCAATCGCTGACATCATAAACTTGTCAACATTTGCGGTACATGGAATAGTGACGGAGGATTTGCAAATGCGAAAGGTCTGTGCGAAGCTTGTGCCGAAGGTGTTGACGGAGGAGCAGAAAAACGTTCGAGTTTTGCGCTGTGAAGAATTGTTGGAATCGATTAGAAATGATCCAGGTTTTTTAAACTTTACTGTAACTGGGGATGAATCCTGGATGTTCGAGTACGATCCAGAATCCAAACGACAGAGCTCCGAGTGGCACACACAATTTTCTCCCAGACCCAAGAAGGCGCGCATGAGCAAATCTCGTATCAAAACAATGCTGATTGTCTTCTTTGACGTCCGAGGAATCGTCCATTTTGAGTTTGTACCGCAAGGACAAACTGTCAACGGAGCCTTTTACCAAGAGGTACTCAAGAGACTGAAACGCCGAGTCGTACGCGTCAGGCCAGACATCAAAGACGTTTTCATGCTCCACCATTTTTTTAGTAAGCAAATAAAAAAACACAATTAACAAAAATTGAAAAATTCAAAAATTACGGTAAAAAATTACATAACATTCAACTTATGAAGCGAATTTTTTTTCGGTGTGAAAAAATTACCCACCTGAAATCAACACGTTTCGCCGGCCCTGGCAAGTGTATTGACGCAGGAGGGGACTATTTTGAAGAATTTTAATAATTTGCACTGATTGGATCAACAAATATATTTTTCTTAGAAAATGCGCATTACTTTCATAATGCACCCTGTATGGTCGTTTTTGTTGTAGGGAATAGCTTCTATGGGATATTCTAGGTATAATAGTTTATCTGAGTCAGATTGATTTGAGATTTCGACATTAGCAATATTATTGTTTGATTTATATAGTCCTTCTGACAATGATAGCTCATTATTTAGCTGTGTAGTGCAACAATAGAATTCCCCATGATTAATCTTTACTGGTAGTGGTAAAATAACTTTACTGTAGGCGGGAATATTAAAAATATTTGAAGCTTGGTTAGTGTACAAAAATATTGGAAGTGTGGAATTTGAAGTTACTAGTTGTAAGTTTACTAGGTCTATTTTTGCTTCTAGGTGTGATAATAGGTCCATTCCTATGAGGCCATTGAAATAAGAGTGAAATTTAAATTTAAGTAGGGTAAATTGGCCTTCGGTTTTGAATTCGGGTGGCATTGGGAATATTGCTTTTTCCTCGATTTTGAAACTATTTAATGCTGTTGTAATTGAAGTAGATATTAGTAGAATTGCGCAATCTAGTTGATTGGCAAATTCTGGGTCGATGAATGAGCTAGTGGATCCTGTATCAATAAGAAATGACAGAGGGAATTTTTGTTGGATTTTTAGAATTATGTATGGGAGGGATGTTGCATGTGTGGTAGGATTTATGTATCCTGTTGGGTTCCCGAGGCTGGTGCCTGAAAATTTATGTTGGTAGGGGGGTGTTGGGTAAGTTTCCCTTCTTCTATGTTGTGTAGCCCATGATATGGTGTTTTATTGTCTCTAAACGGGTTATCAATTTTGTTGCCAGTGTTGGGCTGATGGTATCTGGGGTTTGAATAATGGTTTGAGTAATTTTGGGTGTATGGTGAATTACGTTGTTACGCTCGTTGTTTTTATCTGCGATTGTTACTGTTATTGTTATTGTAATTGTTAGTTCGTCGTTCGGTGTTGTTTTGGGTTGGGGGGTATGGAATTCTGTTATGGTATCGAGCCCTCTCTATCTGACACAGCTCGTAGGCTGCTTCAATAGTTGTGGGGTCTTTTAATCTGATGATTGTTTTAAGTGGTTCTCTAATTCCTGAAATGAAGGCATTTAGGCAAACTTCGCCATATAGTGTCTTCTTGGCTTCGATGATTGTGGCCGATTGGCCATTATTGGAAATAGTGGATATGAGTTGGCTTTTAATTTTCGATAAGCCGAAGAATAATAGTCCTAGGGTTAGATTATTCGGGAAGGATTGGAGTTCGCTTAAGAGGCTAGCTTCGCTTTTCTTACTAGAGTATAAACGTAGCAAGTTACTTTTGATATCGTCCCATATAAGTTTGGTGTTGGCTAAGTTAAGGGCTTCGTCTGCTCTTCCAACTATTTTATTCCTTATTGCCCTGAGTGTCAGAAGTCCGTATGGTGTTTGGTCGGTTCCCCTAATGAGCATGATTATTTCCTCAACGCTAGTTATATACTTGTCGAGTTGGCTTGGAGTGCCATCGAATGTCGGGAGTTCTTTAACGAAGGCTAAAATATCAGTGGCACTAAGTGCCGTAGCAATACTGCTAAAGCCATTGGCAGTAGGTGTTAAGGGGGCGGAATTAATTCCGGAGGAGTTGCCCGAATCCATATCTAAGGGTTGGAGAGGGGGTAAGGGGGTATTTTCTCTAATAACGGGGAGGGTGTTTGTTTTGGCAACTGATCGTGTGACTCTCTTTGGTAATGTGTGTGTTCCTAATACGGAACGAGTTGTTTGTTTTATAGTTTGCGTTAATTTTTTTGACATTTAATATACTAAATATACTAAATAAACTAAATATACTAAATATACTAAATATACTAAATATACTAAATATACTAAATATACTAAATATACTAAATATACTAAATATACTAAATATACTAAATATACTAAATATACTAAATATACTAAATATACTAAATATACTAAATATACTAAATATACTAAATATACTAAATATACTAAATATACTAAATATACTAAATATACTAAATATACTAAATATACTAAATATACTAAATATACTAAATATACTAAATATACTAAATATACTAAATATACTAAATATACTAAATATACTAAATATACTAAATATACTAAATATACTAAATATACTAAATATACTAAATATACTAAATATACTAAATATACTAAATATACTAAATATACTAAATATACTAAATATACTAAATATACTAAATATACTAAATATACTAAATATACTAAATATACTAAATATACTAAATATACTAAATATACTAAATATACTAAATACCAAGCTTTACAATGAATTCAGTGAATCTTAATTACTTGTTTTTGGTTGTTGGATAGTGTGTTTTTGTGCGTTAATCTCTGTAATATAGTTATATTAGTGTTTGTATGTATTGTTTAAATAATTTATTTGTGTGAATATTTGTGGAAATATAGATGCATGTTCAAAGAAAGGAGAATTTTATTTATTATATTTCACAGTACCACTTCAACCTCCGAAGAGATAAGTCGTGCCACTACAGTTTAAAGCCTCGCTTCGCGTAAGCCCAAAAACCTTATCAGCAGAATTTTGCACAAACAAATATCAACCACAAAGAGAAAATAAACAAACACAACAACAAAAACACCAAGACCTCTAACCTGGGCTCAAGCCCTTAACCAACAATCATGACAGACCCACCAGACATTTACAAAATTATCTCAAAATCAAACCAATCACAATTAGGCGAACCAAAATTTATTGTTATTAAAAGGAAAGATAACAACTCTTTTAAAAGAATATCACCATTTATAATAAAAAAATCTGTGGACTTTGCCTGTGGAGGAGAAGTTGAGGGATGCAAACGAACAAGAGACGGCAGCCTACTAATAAAAACAAAAAACGAATCACAAGCCAGAAAACTCCTGAAACTAACAAAAATCGCAGATGTGGAAGTAACAGCTACCGAACATAAAACATTAAACTTCTCTAAGGGAGTTATTTATTGCAACGACCTTAGATATATCGACGAAGACACAATTCTCCAAGAGTTAAAACCACAAAAAGTAACTGAAGTAAAAAAAATAATGAAACGACAAAACACAAACTCTAACTCTGATAGCAACAACACCACCTTAGTCCAAACTGGATTAATTATTATTACATTTGAGACTCACAAACTCCCCGAAATATTAAGAATCGGCTACGAAACAGTCCGAGTACGCGACTATATCCCACTTCCACTTAGATGCAAAAAATGCCTCCGCCTCGGTCATCCAGCACCCATATGCAAAAGCTTAGAATCTTGCACCAATTGCTCAGAAATAAAACACACAAACGACGGAGAAACATGCACAAATGAAAAAAAATGCTTAAATTGCAGAAAAAACCCAGAAATCAACCATCATCACAGCCCAATTGATCGCAAATGCCCTACTTCCTAAAAAACCAGGAATTAGCCGGAACTGCCCAACGCATATATTTTGAACGACACGGTTTCCAACTGAGAGACACCTATGCCAAAACACTTACAAACAGCACAACCCAGATGACAACAAACTCTCAATCACCGAATATCCACACAAACACACTCACAAACACAACACAATCGCAGCACCAAAATCCGCACACCTCATCCACATCAATAGCACAAAACACCTCATCCAAGACGCCAACAACTAGACCAGCCAAAACAACTCTACTATCCGAAAACCAACCACTCCAACACCATCACCACCACGCCTACGACAATCTAGAAGACATGGACACCGACCCCACACCTACCGGAAAACCATCATCGCCATACTCATCACAACTCACAGAAGACCTAAAAATAAAAATCTTCCCGAAAGATAAGTTTAGTAACCTATCTACAAGCCTCAAAGCATCCAAAAAAAAGGCCAAAGCTCTAAACAAAATCAAGAACACTAACAACAGCGACAGCGAATCCATTTAGAACCCTAAGCTACACAAAACTTAAAACTAAAGTTAACACCACCCTTAAGTTAAGTTATAAGCTTTATTTTTCTCACAAATGACTCTAACTATAATCCAATGGAATTTAAAAGGATACGTAAACAACTACAGCCAACTCCTTATTCTCATCAAAAAATCGCTCCTCACATAATTTCGCTCCAAGAAACCCACATACAATACATTAATAACATTCCAACCCCAATAAACTACAAACTATTAACAAACATAGCAACCAACAGATTCTCTCTTGAGATTCTGATGAATACGGACGTGATCAACAGAAGCAGCGCGAAAAAAGCATAAAAAACGGAGACAGCCCAGCTGGAACAAACCTAAATTGCACAGAGCCACACCGTGGGAACGTGTAAATGTTCGGCTGAGCGAACCAACTCAAAGCAAGTGTGTTATAAAGGTAGAAAAACAATTTCTCATTTTTTCCTTTCCCGAGTGCACTATTTGCGGTGGGAGGCCCACCTGTTAAATCAGCCGGTGGAGCTGTCAACTCGTCGCAGACCAACAGTGCTGCCAGATCTGGTGATCAGGAACTAAATGGATAGAGCAGCGGGGGGCCCCGCCCCCACCGAGGATGACCCATTCAGGAGGAGCTCCAGAATGTCTATGTCACCAACAAAAGGAGGAGGAATCGCGGTGCAGGACGCCGGAACCCCTGCGCCGGCGGTAGTGCTGGAGGATTTACCAACTTGCCGCCGCAGTGATACAGCGTTGGACAACTCGGCCCCTGCAGCCAGCAGCGCCATCAATACGTAACCGGAAGGCAAAGGACGCCATCAGCGTGCCGTCACTCAGGAAAGCAAGGATATCACCAATAGGATCGCCTATTGGGCCTTTAGACGCGGGAACCCCTACGCCGGCGGTTGTTGCGGTTGTGTTGGAGGATACACCGACTAGCCCCCGAAGTGCGGCAGAGCTGGACAACTCGGCCCCTGTAGCCAGATATACTAATGCGAGCAACCCGAAGGCAAAGGACGTCATCAGCGTGCCATCGAACAAAAAAGGAAGAAAATCTCCAACGGGATCGCCTATAAGGCCTTTGGACTTCGCCGCGGGATTCAAAAATGAAGATCTGCGGAATATCCTCGCTAGGATGGGAAACAAAATTAACGCGATATTATCCGCGTTCGAAATTCGGCGTCATGTTATCATAGAGGACAAGAGCGTACTCCTGGAACTCTCGGCTCAACAGGGCCATCGAGAATCTTTCTACGAACGCTTCAACCCAAACCGAGCCCCAAAAGCCTGGAAAAAAGGCTACACCAGCAAGGGAACTGCCAAAGGGACAGATGCCCAAAGTTCAGGAGCCTAAAGTACAGGCACCCAAACGCGGCAACCACCCCGCGGTGAGCTCAGAGGGTACAGAAAAACCCAAAGAAAATGCGCCCAAGCCGCGCAGCTATGCATCCGTCGCCAAGGAGGCTAGCACTGGAGGCGAGTGGAAAAAAGTTCAGCCTAAACGCCTGAGGAAGAAGCCGGAGGCACTTATATTAAAGAAACGGGAGAGGCCTCGTATGCGGAAATGCTCCGGAAACTGAAAGTGGACCCGAACCTCGGCGAACTGGGCAAACATGTTCGCAAAGTCCGCAGAACTCAGCAAGGGGAACAACTGCTGGAAGTAGAGGCAAAAGTCTCAGACAGCGTCCCCAAATTTAAGACCGAGGTGGAAGCAACTCTAAAAGACATGGCTTCGGTACGTACGGGTACTCAAAGAATAGCACTATCCTGCAGATGATCTTCACAGCTGCCTGGTCTCCCAATTTCAAGGCATTCTGCTGAAACCAGAGGACATCAAAGGAATACGTAGGATGCGGGATGGGACTCAGATAGCCTCTGTCCTGATGAACGCGAATGATGCGATCGCGGTCTTAAAGAAGGGCACGGTAACCGTGGGGTGGTCAAGGTGCCGCATCATCCAGGACGTCCGGCCCACGAGATGTTACAAGTGCCTGGGCTACGGGCATCGAGCAACGTCCTGCAAGGCGATCGATCGGTCAGACTGCTGCCTGCGATGCGGCGAACGAGGACACAAGGCAAGGGGATGTGTTGCACCACCAAAGTGCCTAATATGCAGCGACGAAGTGGACAAAAACCACCCGACGGGCTGTTTCGCTTGCCCAACATACAGAGCCAGCCTCAAAGAAGCAAAGTCCCAGCATAATGCAGGAGCAAATTAAGATTGTCCAGCTCAATGTTAACCATTGCGCAGCTGCTCAGAGCCTCCTGGCCCAAACTGCGGCGGAGCGCAAGGTAGACATCATGCTTCTGAGCGAACCCTATTACTCGGTCCGAGGCAACCCCTCAATGATATTGGACGAGACCGGTAAAGCAGCCATCAAGTGTTGCAGCAACCTGCACATACAGGAATTGGCGGCCTCGCCGATGCGCGGAATAGCATATGCAAAAATAAAAGGAGTGCATTTTTACAGCTGCTACGCCCCCCTAGCGACACCCCAGACCAGTTCGAGGATATGATGGAGGTGCTGGGCAGCCATGCGAGAGGGCGCGGCCCGAAGATCATCGCGGGCGACTTCAATGCATGGGCAGAAGAATGGGGCAGCAGGCTATCCAATCTCAGAGGCCGAGCAGTTATAAACACAATGCTTATGTTGGACCTGGTACTGCTGAACGACGGCTGCAAACCAACGTTCAACAACGATAGGGGTTCGTCCTATATCGACATCACCTACACCAGCAGAGGGTTAGTGGCTAACGCGAGCTGGACGGTCCACGACGTTGTAACGCTGAGTGACCACGCACTGATTTCCTTCTGCATCCTACCGAAGGGCACGACTGGGAGGCGGCAGAGAAGATCAGTCGGGCAAGCCTGGGACTCGAGGAAGATGGACGAGGATATGCTGGCATACCAAATCGACTCACTTCGGATCACAAATGGACACGCAGATTCAATGGCGGCCGACCTCATGAAGATGCTTGAGGCAACGTGTGACGCAACCATGCCAAGGAGGAAAAAGAGCAGCGCAAGCCCCCAGTGTACTGGTGGAGCGCCAACTTAAGCAAGCTACGCTCGGAATGCCTAAGAGCAAGGAGAAGGGCGCAACGAGCCAGAGGCAGCACCCAGCACGCAGAAGCAAACGCTCAGAGTTTAAGCACGGCATATTGGCAGCCAAAGCGCGGGCGTATAAGGAACTGCTAGAGACCGTGCATAGAGAGCCCTGGGGACTCGCCTACAAACTCGTAGCTAACAAGCTAAGGAAGAGAGAGGCAACTCCAACTGACCCGGATGTTCTGGCTAGCATAGTAGCAGAACTATTCCCAAGGCAGACCACTCTATGGCGGCCAACAGCAGTAGCTCCCCCCCTATGACTTCCCGAGCATTATAGACCTCGAAGTTGTGGAGGCAGCCAAGCGAATCAAGCCCACCAAAGCTCCTGGCCTGGATGGAATTCCTGGAGCAGTCGTCAAGGCAGCGGCGGTAACTAGACCCGATATATTCAGGGAAACCTTCCAGCAGTGTCTCTTGGACGGGGTCTTTCCGACGAGGTGGAAAAGCCAAAACTAGTTCTTCTGCCGAAAGGCAAGGGATCAGCACACGCCGCAACTAGCTACCGCCCGCTGTGCCTACTGGACATCGTGGGCAAGCTATTCGAGCGCATCCTATATGCTCGAATAGAGGCAATCACCGAGAGCAGCATCGGCCTAGGTACGGAGCAGCACGGATTTCGGAAGGGCAGGAGCACTCTGGACGCACTTATGGCGGTGAGAAACATCGCCGAGAACGCTCTCGATGGCGATAGATGGCTGGGTGGAAGGAAGGAGTACTGCGCAATCGTCACGTTGGACGTGAAGAACGCCTTCAACACCGCCAGATGGCCAGTAATCCTCAGCGCCATGCATAGGATGGGTATCCCGGAGTACCTCAGGATCGTCGTTGGAAGCTACTTCACGGATCGTGTCCTCTGGTACGACACGGACGCCGGCCCGAGATGCTACAGTGTTTCTGCAGGAGTCCCACAAGGATCTGTGCTTGGACCAATCCTGTGGAACATCATGTATGATGGAATCCTGGGCATCAACAAGCCCTTAGGAGCTGAGCTACATTGCTTCGCGGACGATGTGGCAATAACTGCAGTGGCCAAGACGATAGTAGCCCTCGAAGATTAGTGCAACGCGACAATTACTATGGTCACCGACTGGCTAGAGAAAGCCGGCCTAACAATTGCGGCACACAAGACCGAGGCTGTCCTATTAAGCAGCAGGAAGAAGGTGGAAAGAATGCTGATCACGGTCAACGGGACACAGGGGGCATCACAAGACTCCTTAAAATACCTGGGAGTAATGATAGACCACAGGCTAGCTTTTAAGGACCATACTAGCTACGCAAGCAGGAAAGCAGCAATAACAACTGCGTCCTTGTCCAGGCTCATGCCCAATGTAGGAGGTCCAAATTACCCGGCAAGGAAACTACTGGTGGCGGTTGCCAAGGCAACCAATATGGAGTAACGCCACCAAGAAAGGCACTTACTTGAAAGGAGCACAAGCGGCGGTACGGTCTATGGCCCTTAGGCTCATTAGAGGCTTCAGGACCATATCTGGAGACGCAGCACTAGCACTGGCAGGCTTGCCGCCAGTCGACCTGGAGATAAAGGCTATTTGTCAGTTGCGAGAAGGTACTACCCGACTGGAGGCTCACGAGCGACTGATGGGAGAGTGGCAGACCAGATGAATAACATCGCAACGGGGGAGGTGGACCTACCAACTCATCCCCGATTTAACGGCGTGGGCCAACTGCCGCCACAAAAAACTGGACTACCACCTCACCCAGTTCCTCACGGACCATGGTTGCTTCCGGGCGTACCTACTCCGGTTCCACCACGTAGAGGCAGCTCAATGCCTCCACTGCCCCGATGCTGAGGAAACAGCAGAGCATGTACTCATGCACTGCTCCAGGTTCACGGATGAGAGGGTGCAGCTAAGGGCGCTGATCGGTGCCCGCTCAGCCCTGGCGGCTTCGTCGCGGCCATGATGGAGAACAGCGACTCGTGGGAGCGGGGACATAACATCATCAGGGATATGATGAAGCGGGTCCGAGCCGACGAGATGACCAACAGAACTGAAGGCTAATACAGGCGACGTATAGATCCGTATCCGTATAGATCCGTATAGATGTATACGGAGGCAGGAGGAAAACTACCCAGCGAAACCAGGGATGAAGGACGTGCGCCTCTAGGCCATATAACAAGGAAGGTAGTACAACCAGGCTCCAAATCCTGCTCACCGACGAAATAACTTGACTGGCAGTCCCGGTGAGCTTGTAAAGGACAGTAGAGCATACGGAGGTTTTTGTTTTTAGTACGTAGGCATAATCTATACTAGGAGGGTTATGAATCGTGCATGCCACCTATGGACGGTAGGTGGTATCTTTGGAAGATTTTAATTTTCCTACCGTAAGGCATAATAAAAAAAAAAAAAAACATTTAACATTTAACATACAACAAACACCCTCTCTAATTACGGGAGATTTTAATGGATGGCATCCGTCCTGGGGCTCCCCAACAACAAATACACGAGGGAAAATAACTCAAAGATTCATTGACAATACGCAACTTATTCTGTTAAACGACAAATCTCCCACACATTTTTCAACACACAATACTTACACACACATCGACCTCACACTCTGCTCTCCAATCCTAACCCCCCACGCCAAGTGGGAAATACTAAAAGACCTTCATGGTAGCGACCATTTCCCTATTATCACGACCCTATTCCCAACAACCAACTCACAAAAATTCAGCAGGCCCTTTTTTAAACTAAAAGAAGCCAACTGGGAACAGTACAACGCACTTACCCAACAAACAAACGAGAAATACCCCATCTCCCACAACGCAAACAAAGAAGCCGCCCAAATCAATAGAATTATTCTTTATTGCGCAAACCTTTCCATCCCACAAACCTCACCAAACACACATCCATACAGGGTTCCATGGTGGAATAAACACCTCGACCATTTGCGAAAACAAAAACAACGTTCCTGGAAAAAGTTAAACCGAACAATTACTGAAGAAAACATTATCGACTATAGACGCAAAAACGCAAAATTTAGGTTCGAATTAAAAAAAAGAAAAAAGGAAGCCTCCAACTCTTTCACCTCAACCATCCAACCCAGCACCCCCTCATCCAAGATATGGGCTAATATAAGACGCTTCTGCGGTATTAACCCAGTAAAAAATATCCATGCCATCTCAAACCCAGAAAATAATGAGACTACACTGGCTAGTAACGAAATTGCTAACATATTTGCACAATACTTTTCTGACCTCTCCGGCGACTGGAACTTTTCAGAGGAGTTCCGAAACAATAAATATAGATATAACCTACATAACTACACCCCCTCTCCAATAGCCCAAACCATCGAAGAAAACATAACATATCTCGAACTTATCTCAGCCCTACAAACATTAAAAGGATCTGCTCCAGGACTTAATAGAATTTCATATCAGATGATAAAAAATAGCTCCCCCACAACAAAAAACAGAATAACCAATCTATTTAATGAAATATTCAATAGTCACATACCACAAGCCTACAAAACAAGATTAATCATCCCAATCCTCAAACCGAACACCGACAAAACTAAAACTTCTTCATACCGATCCATCTCCCTCAACTGTTGTTTAGGAAAAACTCTAGATAAAATAATAGCGAAAAGACTCTGGTGGCTAGTGACACAAAACAACCTTCTTAACGACAACCAATTCGGATTTAAAAAGGGCAAATCGACTTCGGACTGTCTACTCTATGTAGACTATCTCATAACGAAGTCAAAAATGCACACCTCCCTCGTCACTCTTGATTTTTCAAGAGCCTTCGATCGAGTAGGTGTGCACTCCATAATCCACCAATTGCAGGAATGGAAAACAGGCCCCAAAATAATTAACTACATACAAAACTTCATGAGTAACAGGAAATTAACTGTCCGCGTCGGTCCGCATACATCAAACACACTACCCCTATTCAACGGAATCCCACAAGGTTCACCCATATCCGTAATACTATTCCTCATAGCTTTCAATAAACTTTCTGACATCATATCCCTACACAAAGAAATAAAATTCAATGCATACGCCGACGATTTCTTCCTTATAATAAATTTCAATAAAAACACAAATACAAACTTCAGCTTAGACAACCTAGTAAACGATATAGAAAATTGGGGCTCCTACTCAGGAGCATCGCTATCCCTATCCAAATGCAAACACCTCCACATATGTAAAAAGCACCACTGTACCTGCAAGATTAGCTGCAACAACATCCAAATTCCTACAGTTACTTCTTTAAAAGTTCTAGGAATGACCATAAACAACAAATATAAATGGAACACACACATAAACTCACTTCTACCCAAACTCCACAACAAACTTAATATAATAAAATGTCTATCTAGTCTTAAATTTAATTGCAACACATATACACTACTTAATGTCGCGAAGGCAACGGTCATAGCCAAAATAGAGTATGGTTTGTTTCTGTACGGCCATGCACCCAAAATCATTATAAACAAATAAAAAACAAAAATAAAAACACCATTCAACTCCGCAATCCGTCTTGCCCTCGGAGCCTATCGCTCTACCCCAATAAACAACTTACTCTACGCATCAAATATTCCCTCTTTAGAAATGAAACGAGATCTTCAAATAGCCAAGCTATCACAAAACCTAATTTTCTCAAAAAACACACCAATTCATAAGTTCGTTAAACATAAAAAAACAATAAAGAAAATAACACCAATAATAGACCAAACAATCAAACTCAGCCTAGAACTTAATCTACCCTACAAAACCAATAAAACTTCATAAACACAAGCCATCATGGACCCTTCCCAATCTAATTGACACATCACTCAGAATCCATAAGAAACAAGAAACATCGCCAGACCAATACAGAAAACTATACGAACACACAAAGAACAACCTTAAGCCTCATAATTTCATTTTCACTGACGGTTCAAAAATGAACTGCACAATAACATTCGCCATTACAACGGAAACAAACATCTTGAAATACGGCATACTGCCTCCATATTCATCCGTCCTCACATCCGAAACAATCGCCATTCTAGAAGCAATCGAACTTATTTAAAACCGAAGAGGCAAATTTATTATCTGTTCCGACTCCCTATCAGCAATAGACTCAATTCAAAATACAAATAATAACAACTTTTACCCCAACAGAATACGATCACTAATAACATGCACCTAAAATTAAAATAATGTGGATTCCTGGCCATTCAGGTATTAAAGGAAATGAACTAACTGATCAAGCTGCAAAAGCAGCAAGCAATATGCCACTAATCCTCACCCCAAACCTAAATAACACAGATATAAAAAAACATCTTAAAGCTGAACTTGCGACAAAAAAGAAAGAAAACATAATAAACTGCAGTCAATGGTACCAATCAATTAATACGAACAACTCTCACACCTGCGATTACCTTAAACAACCCCGACAAAATTGGACCAGACTCGACCAAGTAAAAATAATACGACTTCGACTCGGACACACAAACATAACCCACCAACACTACCTAAATTCAAACTCAATACCAATTTGCCCGTTTTGCCAAGGTGATATCTCAATAAGCCATATATTAAACTCATGCCCATCCCTCCTACCAAACAAACAAGCCATATTTGGCAACGCTAACCCTCTAGACCTTCTTAGCAAACCCAATCCAGATAACATACAAAAACTCATACTTTTTCTCAAAACAACCGAATTATACCACAAAATCTGAAAATAATAAGACAAATGTACATAGCAAACACAGAAATTATTTAGCCAATTAGCCATTAACTAGATTAAGATACAATCCCATTGTAAACCAACATAGCCATAGGCCCTGCAGCCAGTGCTATACCATTTAAGTTAGTTTAGTTTTGCAAAGTACTCTATCTATTATAATAAATAAATAAAAAATTTATTATATTTTTCCCTATATATATATATTTTTTTTATTTTTATTTATGTTTTTTTTTTTTAAATTTAGGTGTGCAATTTATATGTAGTTTTGTGGTGTTCTGCCCGGCCTTAAAAATCATACACTTTACTGTTCATATAATATTGTTTGTGTGTGCGTATGTTGCTTTGATGGTTTGTATATATGTATGTACACGTGAAAGTGGTGATGTGGTACTTGGCCTTACTAAACTTCGGCAGTGACTATCGGCGATTGATTTCACGCAAGTACATTACACGTCATTTTTACACGTATGCATATATGTAAGTTGTATATCTCTTTTTGTTATATATATACTTACGTAGTTGTTAATTTTTTTTTAGTCGAATAAATGATCCGTCTATACCGAAGACAAAGATCAACGCTGAACCGACTTTAAATTGAAAACACGAACAATTTTGTTGAATGTCTTTATTTAAGAAATGTCAGCTTAAGACTGAAAATCAAATGTACATTGGGTTGAGGAGAAGCCTCGGTATTTTAACAATATTTGTATTTCTGGAGAGTCTTGCTCTTGGATTCTAAAGATTAGGAAAAGATTCAAAGAGAGCAGTCAAATCTGCTTAGGTCAGGATTTAGGATGCTTACAAGAATGGCTAAGTGCGGCTGCGAAAGAATTCTTTATTGGAAACGGATGCTGCGCAGCTGCGATACATAATGGAAATTGCTTAAGTGCATAACTGCTTATAGTTCTATGAAATAATTGAAGTGGCCGGTTTGGACCACCCAAATACGTCACTCCCCTTCCCTTAAAGAGAAGCCTATACTTGGGCTGGGATTGATGGATATAGTATGGGAAATGAAGTTTCTTCTATTTCTATTTGTTGTGGTGTGTTTTGATTTTGATTTTTTCTTAATTTAAGTTTTGCATACAGAATCATGAATGGGTTTAATGTTACATATCTTAAATATAAGTACAACAAAATAAGTGCAATTATTCCAATGGTCATTAACATGTAAAGTGGTAATATTGTTCTTTGAAATCATCTCAACAATGTCGTTGTGTTTCACAATTTTTATTTTTGTTATATTAAGTGGTGCGTATAGTGGTGTCAAATCTATTTCTGGTTTTAACAGATTTTCACTTAAAATTATACTATTGATTTCTATTTTACATTGCGTTACTCTTATCATCTTGTTTCCTTCTATTTTTATTTTAATTTTGACAATTTTGGTTAAGAATGGTTTGGGTTAAGTTCCAGGTTACAATTGTGTTTGGTTCTATGTATTTTATTATTTCGTTCGTGTCCACTGGCTTAAAATTACAAATTGGTTTCAAGTGTTTAATAATATTGGTGACACATTCATTTTTTATTTCTTTATTTTCGGCATTATAAACTTTATTTTCTTTTTCAAAATATGATTGTGAGTCTGTGTAATCTAGCTGATAACCGTTGGAATCTGGGTAAGGGATTATTTTAATTGTGTTTATTAGTGAAAAGTAAATGGGTTTGTGGGATATAATTAATAATTGGTTATCATTGTAGTTAATCCAAGTGGATGTTTTAATGTTTAAAATATTTTGGCTGTTGACATTCTCAAGTTTGTCATAGTTTAGTAATTTGGGGTTAAAAAGTCCAAGTCTGGAAAGCTGCATAGCCATTTCCAAATCTTCTATGTATTCCGTAAACTGCATTAGTTCGAACAAAAGACTGTTAATGATGGTGTGGTTTTTTTCATAGTTTTGTATCTTTTGCATTCCGTCATTTATCAATTGTATAGCGTCGTTGAGTTCATGTAATTTTACTGAGTTATGGGCTATGTTGTCAAGTTTTTCCTGTATTTCGACTCTATCATTTTCATCTAGTGTTCCAAATAAGTATTTAAAAACTGAGCCCACAATGTTAATAAGTCCCCGTTTGTTTCTATGTTTCTGGGTTATTCCGGCTAGTTCTCTTTTCAATTTATTGTGTAAAAATTTGATGGGGGGTGCATGGTAATCGGATTGTAATCTTTGCTCAAAATAGTCAACCACGATGTCTATTTCAGTTAAATTGATTTTCAAGCAATGATGTTCAAAGGAGGATGGTATCTGGACTGGCTTATCAGAAAAAGGAGATATCCGTGGTTGGTGTCAATATTATTAATTTGAATTTGCTGTCCATGAACCGCTGTGATCACTATAAGCAATAATGTTATCAGGTACCAGGTGCCTGTGAAATTGAGAGTTGATTATTTTTCTTTTGTTTTTTGAATTGTGTTTTGTAGTAGTGCGTAACTCTATTTCTATTAGTGATTTTGTAATGGTCAGGGTCTGTTTGTTCGACGTTCCTTGTTAATTTAAAAGGGTTTTCTAATTTTCCTTTTTGCAACGGTCCCTTTCTATATCTAGTGTCGACGTTGTATTCTGTTCGGTCTTTGTTTATTTCGTTGATTTTAATTTCTTTGTTGTGTTGTGTATCTAAAATTGGTTGTCCAGCATAAATAAATATGTGGGCCGGAGTTTGTCCAGTAGTATCGTGTTTGGTTGTAAATGTATAGGATAGTTTCTATTTTACTGAGTTTGGTTTCATTGTCATCGGAATTTTTTATAATGCGGATTTTTTCGTTTATCGTTTTGTGGAGCCTTTCTATATCTGCAACACCTGTTTTTGTAGTGTTAAGTTGTAATTCCACATTTTCAGTTTCGAGCCAACGTTTAAGGGCTAAGCTAGAAAATGCGCCATCTCTGTCTGCCTTTAGGATTTTAGGTTTTCCCAACTGATTGAATATGCGCATTAGAGCATTTTTACATTCTATCCAATCTTTTGTTTTTATCTGCTCAAGGGTGGCAAATTTAGAATAAATGTCGATACAGCTCAAATAGTGATTTCCTTCAGAGGAGTAGATATCTATTACAAATTTATCGCGACAATGTTCGGGCTTAGGAGTGACTTTCATTGGCATTTTTGTATTTCGATGTTCTGTTTTTGCTAAGTTACAAACTTGACATTCGTTAATTATATTTTGAATGAGGAGTTGGCTATTTGGGAAGTAGTATGTTTCGCTGAAAAGTTTTACAGTTTTCTGTATTCCGGGGTGTAAGAGTTTTTCATGTGTGTTTAGAATTAGTTCTTTAAAATTTGCGTACGTGGGAATGTTTTTTAGTAAGATGAGGCTTCGGAAAATTTTTGTATGTCTTGGATTCATTGTCTCCTTATATGTTCTTTGAATTACTTCGAAATCTGCATCGCTTTCGATGTAAAGAGCGCTGTTTTTTGAACAGAAATAATCGAGTAGATATCGTTTGGCTATTTCGGGGGTCATTTCTTCATAAAAAAGGTGTATAATTTGTTTTTTGAAGTAAGTTTCTATTTCTGTACTATTGGGACCTTTAGTAAAGATGATTTGCCTTTTATATTGATTAATAGCTTTCTCTGATAGTCCGATCAAATTGTTACTGTCCTCTTCGGCACTATGTTGTGTAGATTCACCAAAAAATGTTTGTTCTATCTTTATTCTAGAAAGTGCGTCTGCTACGTAATTTTCTTTTCCTTTTATATATTTTATGTCGAAGTCATATTCCGAAAGTCTACTTTTCCATCTTGTTAATTTTGAATTAGGTTCTTTTAGTTTGTGTAGCCAGCACAAGGGTTGATGGTCAGAAGCTACTTCGAAATGTCGTCCTAACAGATAGTGTCGGAAGGTTTTAGTGGCCCAAACTATTGCTAATAATTCTTTTTCGATGGCGCTATAATTGACTTCATGTTCATTTAATGTTCTGCTGATGTAGCTAACAGGGTGTCCGTCTTGTGATAGAACAGCTCCTAAAGCTACATTGCTGGCGTCTGTTGTTAATGTAAATTTCCTCTCGAAATTCGGTATTTTTAGGATCGGGTCTTCAGAGATTAATAGTTTTAACCTTTGAAATGCTTCTAAGTATTCTGAACTGTTTATATCTATTGTTGCTCCTTTCTTTAGGCACTTGGTCAGGGGTTTGGCAATGTCAGAAAAGTTAGGTATAAATTTCCTATAATACCCTGTGAGTCCTAGGAAGGCTTTAATTTCTTTAGTTTTTCTTGGTAATGGATACTTTACTATAGGTTTTATTTTATCCGGGTTTGGTTTAATCCCGTCTTTAGTGATAACATGTCCTAAGAAAATTGTCTCTTGTCTTAAGAATTCACATTTGTTTAGTTGTAATTTTAAATTTGCCTGTGATAATTTTTCGAAAAGGCTTGAAGATGTTCTTCTAAAGATGTGGAGAAAACTATGATGTCGTCTAGGTATACTAGACAAAATTTATTTAAAAGCGGACGGAGTAAATTATTCATACATCGTTGAAATGTAGCGGGGGCATTTTTAAGCCCAAATGGCATTCGCGTGTACTCGTAGTGTCCATGTTTTGCAGAGAAGGCGGTTTTGGCTATTGACTCTGAGTCCATTTCTATTTGATGAAAGCCCTTTGCAAGATCTATTGTTGTGAAATAATTTGACCTCCCTAGTTTTCCTAATATTTCATCTATGTTTGGTATGGGGTATCTGTCGTTTATTGTTATTTCGTTCAATTTCTTATAGTCTATTACGATACGGAGCTTCTGCTGTCCAGAAGCATCTAGCTTTTTAGGTACGACCCAAATGGGGCTACAGTACGGTGAATTACTTTCTCGGATAATACCCTGTTCTAGCATGTCTTGGATCTGTTTTTCTACCTCCTTTTCATATGTCTGTTGGAAACTATAAACTTTAGAGTAGACGGGGATATTGTGTGTGGTGTTGATAACATGTTTTTCTTGGTTTGTGAACGTAAGCGTGTCACCTTCGTGAAATTGAATGTCTTGGTATTTTATCAGTAGGTTAATTAATTTTTGTTTTTCTTCTACGTTAAGGTGTTCTAGTCGGAACAAGTTTTCCTGAAGTGTGGAGGTTTCTAAATAGGTGGGGTCTTGTGGAAATGAAGGGTCCATTTGGATATGATTCTGTTCTGTAATTTTATTACTGTCTTTTATCTTGTATATTTTGTTAAATAGGGTAGCAGTTTTCTTTTTATAATCGATTATTGCTTTGGCTTCGGACAACAATTTGCGTCCAATCAGCATGTCATAATGATCCGAGAACTGGTGGATCAAGAACTCCTGGGCAATAGGGAAGTAGTTATTAGGTGGTATATTCGTAAGTGTGTTAATAATTAATGGGCCATTACTAGTGTGTATTAGATGATTGGTTTCTTGTATTGGCGTTTGAAAAATATTTCGCGTGAGCATATTTATCGTAGATCCTGTATCAATTAGACATTTCAATTCAGTATTATTATGTTTTATCATTATATATTGGCTTGATCCGGGGCTACTAGCCGAAAATTTTCTGCTTGTTCAAGGTCATCTGGTTCGTTGTCATTTGTTGTTAGTATTTCTTCTTCTGTTGTCTCCGAATTGTCGTAGTTCTGTTCAGGGGGACACTGAATTGATTCTGGTGTATAGTTCAATTGGTAGGGATAAGGCTGGGGTTGAAAATATTCTGGATAGCAGGGATAATAGCAGTTATAATTATAAGGATTTTCAGGTTGATCAGACGTTACTTGCTGGTATCTTAGCTCTTCTATACTCATTTTAGACTGTCCACTGTCTGATGGTCTCTGTCTTTTTATTGGGTTATTGGTTTGTACGTTTCTGTTTTGAGGATATGTTGTGGGCATGTTAGTGTGGCTAGATCCAAATCGGTTTTGGTCAAAAATATTTTGTCTGTTAAAAGCTGGGTTTGGTCTGGGTACTTGTGACATGGGTATGTTAGATTGTGGGTAAATGGGTCTATTTTGGTATTGAGGAATCGGGTTTGGGTTAAACCTGGGCATATGAGAATGTGCTTGGTGATAGGGTTGATAGACGTTATTATAGAATGGTTGTAACGGTACAAAGGGTCTAATTTGGTTATTCATTTGTCTATTTTGGGGGTTGGATGTTATTTTGTTTGGAATTGAAGTTGGCTTTATATTATCTTTATTTGAGGTTGGTGCCTCATAAAGACTTTTTTCTTGTAATATATTTATTAGTGATCTTAGGTTTAGAATATTACAGTTAACTATTCTGAGATAAATGTGGCTTGGAAGTTTTTGAATTAGATTTTCGATGCTGGTTTGTATTAATCTAGTATAGAGAATGGTTTCGCTAGTATTATTTTCTAGTTCTAATTTACTTATAAGTATCTGTCGTTTTCTTTAGGTTCTTCAAGGAAATGTCGAATGTTACCTCGATATTGTATGTTCCTGAATTCTTCCAGAAGTTGGTGGTTCGGTGCTTGGGGCTTGTAGTTAAGTATAAGCTGAGTCCTGAGTTCGCTCCAGCTGCTGAGGTTGGTGACTCCGAGGGTGCGGATAACATCGCCACTGATGTTCCGTTCGATGTGTCCAAAGATTATTAACTTTTGTCTTTCATCTGTGGTCTGATACAGAGCCAAGATGAAGTCGACGCGACTGATGAAAGTGTACAAAGTGTTAGGATCTCCGTTGAAAACCTCGATTGCGTGTATTTGTCTTTCTACTAGAATCATGTTCGAGTCAGACAATTATATTTGTGCTGGTGCTGCTACGGCCATCGTG
This sequence comes from Drosophila ercepeae, assembly GCA_018150545.1. Lineage (NCBI taxonomy): Eukaryota > Metazoa > Arthropoda > Insecta > Diptera > Drosophilidae > Drosophila > Drosophila ercepeae. Next base: position 441,555 of record JAECWL010000183.1, on the reverse strand, counting down.
GTTTGTTGGTTTAAGTATTTACTTGTTGTAGTTAAGTTTATTTAATTTTCACATATTTTCGCTGTTATTATTATTGTTGTTATTATTGTTCGCTTATTTTTAGTTAAGTTCATTTGGTTTTCACTTAGTTTAACTGTTATTATTGTAGTTCACTTAGTTGTAGTTACGTTTATTTAGTGTTGCGCACTTAGCTATTTCACTTTGTTTGAGTAACCTTTTGTGGATTTACTACTCAGTGAATTCAAAGGCGTCTTCTTAAAATTTGATATAATTTTAAGTTTTTCAATTTCGCTATCACTTGATTTACCGACGCGAGATATTGAAGTTGTAGTTCTTTAGCGGATGATACACAGAGAATTGAATATGTTTAATATCGCATCAATTAGTATCATCCTACCGACTGCGCCACTTACGTAGTTGTTAATTTTTTTTTAGGCGAATAAATGATCCGTCTATACCGAAGATAAAGATCAACGCTGAACCGACTTTAAATTGAAAACACGAACAATTTTGTTGAATGTCTTTATTTAAGAAATCTCAGCTTAAGACCGAAAATCAAATGTACATTGGGTTGAGGAGAAGCCTCGGTATTTTAACAATATTTGTATTTCTGGAGAGTCTTGCTCTTGGATTCTAAAGATTAGGAAAAGATTCAAAGAGAGCAGTCAAATCTGCTTAGGTCAGGATTTAGGATGCTTACAAGAATGGCTAAGTGCGGCTGCGAAAGAATTCTTTATTGGAAACGGATGCTGCGCAGCTGCGATACATAATGGAAATCGCTTAAGTGCATAACTGCTTATAGTTCTATGAAATAATTGAAGTGGCCGGTTTGGACCTCCCAAATACGTCACTATATATATATTCTTTTTTTTTTTTTTTTTTTTTGATGTGGTACTTGGCCTTACTAAACTTCGGCAGTGATTATCTGAGATTGATTTCACGCAAGTACATAACACGTCATTTTTTTTACACGTATGCATATGTATATGTTGTATATCTCTTTTTTTTTTTTATATAAGTTAATTAAGCTAACCGGACCGATCGTCCGTTCATAAGTACCGGTCAAATTGCTGACCAAGCATTTGACCGGAAGCTCATACATAGCCGGCAAAGCTCTGCACTGTGGCAGGGGCCGCTATGAAGCTTTTCCTTTGTTAGCTTTTAAGCAGTTTGTGTTGGACAATCGAGTAATAAAGAGCACAAACTCATAAAACCAACTCCGGCAATCTGTCGTTATCATTATAACCTATCATAGCTATCTGAGTCCCTAGGCCAGAAGCCAAAAGGAAGACAGTCATCTTCCCAGCATAATCACCATAAATCTTCAGTGGAATCCACCACCCCCGCCTTCGTACGAAGGGCATCAGGAGATCATCGGCCAACCGGCAATTTACCAGTGACTGCGGCGAGGGATCCCCCCCCTGCAGCACGTGGACTATCGTTAATTGGCACCCAACTACAGGAAACCGAACCCACAAAACTACACACAAATTATGTAAGTGAGCTTCTGTTCCCACACAAACTTCAAACTGCATTTAGAACTCTAAAATATTTAAATATTTTTGCGGTTTAAATAAAATAGCAAAAAAAATCTGCATTTCCATAACTATGCGAGCATCCCTATGTTTTGCCAATTAAATTTACATATTATTGTTACAAAATTCAATTATTGAACTTTAAATTTTGATTGACCGTGCGCGATATATTTTTCCACCCTAGTGTATTACTTGGACACTGTCGCAAAGATTAATTGACTTTGCAATTTATACTTTATTGTGTGCATTTCATTCCACTTTTTTTCATCATCGGGACATTGTCGTTTCATTTTAACTTGAATTCGCTGCGTTATCTTTTTCTCTTTGCTGTCACGTTTTTTGGCATTTATATATTTTTTTTATTTTTTTGGCTCAGCGGATGCTCGTTCCCCGCGAGCCCCTTGCCTTGTCGTTGCTGGACGTAGCAACGGCTCCGCTACACGAGCCCTTGGCCAATGTTGTTAGAACGCCGACTCAGCCCCCGCGACCCCTCGCCGTACTAGTATACCCTATGGACAAGTCAACTTGAGTGTTTATATACTCAATTCCTCATGAGCAAGTCATTCCGACAGTATAGGGATTCTAGATAATACGCCAGCGAATCAGAATCCGAAGGCGAAGGGCCGACAACAAATTCTGCACTGAGAAGTGCTTATGTTAATACACCCACAATCAATAAAATGTCTTTCGATGCAGAACAAATAAGAAGCGTTCTTCAGGCGCTGCAAGAACAAGCTACAGAAAGCCGTCGCAGAGAAGCAGAATTACGCCAAACTATTGAAGAGCTGTCCAACCGAATCACGGCGATACATGTTAACCCCGTCCAGGTAGCAGCGCCTCCGATTAGGGTTTACCAACCGGTAGATATCACCGGACAAGTCCGTTGCGATGAAACATTGGACGCCGTGAAATGTCTTCCCGACTTTATGGGGACATAGGAGACTTACGTCTCCTGGCGGCAGGCGGCGAAAGCCGCTTATCATATGTTCAGAAACTATGAGAATAGTTCGCGACATTATCAGGCTGTAGTTATCATTAGGAGCAAGGTTAAAGGCCCTGCTGATGCGGTTCTGTCATCCTTCGGAACTGTACTAAATTTCGATGTGATTATAAATCGCGTCGATTTTACGTACAGCGACAAACGCCCGATACACGTTATCGAGCAGGAGCTAGGCACCCTCAGACAGGGAAGCCAGACGCTCCTTCAGTATTATGACGAGGTTGAGAAAAAACTCACCTTGCTCACCAACAAGGCAACCATGTCCTATGAAGCGTCAGCAGCAACGGTGCTGTGCGAAAAGTTCCGGGATGATGCTTTGCGAGTTTTCATCTCGGGACTCAGGCGCAACCGCACGGACGTGCTATTCGCTGCAAAGCCGAAAGACATGCCGTCAGCGCTCGCCCTGGCACAAGAGGTGGAGTCCAATCACGAGCGGTACACCTTCACAACTTCGTTTGCAAGAAGCCAAGAAGATAGGGACCGTAGACAATATCCCAAAGTGCTGGAGCGCCAACAGGCCCCTCCACAAGCCAACTCGCAGGAAAGTGCCGGGAAGAACCCTCACTTTACTAAACAGCACAGAACACAGGTGCACTCTGCTCCACGTGGCGACCGGATGGCTCGAGGGAACACACCGGAACCTATGGACATCGACCCGTCGTTGTTCAACATGCGACAATCTCACGCCCCGGCTTACCCGAAATCGAAGCCGGCAACGTCTGGCCGCTCGGTCCTGCCTAAAAGGCAAAGGGTTAACCATGTTGCCCAAGCCTCAGGCAAGTCGGACACGGCTTATGCCACCGCAGCCTCCAGTGCAGCGAATGAAGTCGACGTTGATTCCATACTAGAGTATGACTCTGATGCCATTAATTTTTTAGGGGAAAATCCCTGCTACCCGTCATCAGACGAAGAGTAGCGGGGATCGACATGAAACTGCTGGTTGACACGGGCGCGTCAAAAAATTTCATCCGACCATTTAAGGGGTTGAAAGGCGTCTGCCCGGTGGAGTCCCCATTTGCAATCTATTCGATTCATGGTATGAAAAAATGTTTTGTGTCCATTTTTAACCTTAAAGCTACATTTTTTTTACTACGAGATTTGACCTCCTTCGACGCTATCGTTTGCCTAGACCTGTTAAAACAGGCTGGAGCGTCGCTTTGCCTAGCTTCCGACCAGCTCAAATGGGGCTCCGAAGCAGAGCAAATTGATTTTCACACTTGCTCCGATGTCAATTTTACCAAAGTAGATTGCTCGGACGCACCGCCCTTAGCTAAGGGCACTTTTTTAAGAATGCTCGGGAATAGGAAAAAAGCTTTTGCTGATCCTAATAAGGCTCTTTCTTGCAATACGTCGGTGGTAGCCACCATCCGGACGATTGACGAGGAGCCCATTTATGCCAAATTGTACCCATATCCCAAGGGAGCAGCTGATTTCGTCAACGGCGAAATTCAGGAACAGCTTATAATGGCATAATCCAAAAGTCAAAGTCCCCCTACAATAACCCAATATGGGTCGTAGACAAAAAGGGCACCGACGAAGCGGGCAATAAAAAAATGCGTTTGGTACTGGACTTTCGCAAACTAAATGAAAGAACGGTCCCAGACAGATACCCCATGCCAAATATCTCAATGATATTGGGGAATCTCGAAAAGGCCACATACTTCACGACACTCGATCTGAAGTCTGGCTACCACCAAATCACGCTCGCTGAACGCGACCGTGAGAAGACATCATTCTCAGTAAACGGAGGGAAGTATGAGTTCCGAAGACTACCGTTCGGACTCAGGAATGCTGCAAGCATCTTCCAGAGAACAATTGACGATATTCTGTGAGAACAGATAGGCAAGTTCTGCTACGTTTACGTCGATGACGTCATCATCTTTTCAGAAGATGAAAATGCTCATGTTAAGCACGTAGATTGGGTTCTGAAAAGCCTATACGATGCTAACATGAGAATATCGGCAGAAAAGTCACGTTTTTTTAAGAAAAGTGTGAGCTTCCTTGGGTTCATCGTCACCAACAATGGTGCGGCGACTGACCCAGAAAAGGTTAGGGCCATAAAAGAATTTCCAGAACCCAAAAATTGGGCAGCTATTATCGGTGCTTCATCAAAGATTTCGCATCAATAGCGAGACTCATTTCAGACATACTGAAGGGCGAGAACGGGAGTGTTAGCCGACACAGGTCCAGGAGTATCCAGGTACAATTTTCCGAAGCGCAGCAACGTGCCTTCGAGAAACTGCGTAATATCCTGGCATCTAAAGATGTCATCCTCAGATACCCTGACTACAAAAAAGCGTTTGATCTAACGACAGATGCTTCGGCCTACGGCATTGGCGCAGTGCTGTCCCAGGAGGGACGTCCGATTACAATGATCTCTAGGACATTGAGCGACAGAGAGGTTAACTATGCTACCAACGAAAGGGAGCTGTTAGCCATAGTCTGGGCACTAGCCAAGTTTCGGCACTACCTGTATGCGGTCAAAGAAATAAACATTTTTACCGACCACCAACCCTTGACATTTGCGGTATCGGAATCCAATCCGAACGCCAAGATCAAGAGGTGGAAAGCACGCATCGATGAGTCCGGCGCCCGAATGTTTTACAAGCCCGGAAAAGATAACCTCGTGGCGGATGCACTCTCCAGGCAACAACTCAATGATGTTGGAGACCAAGAACCACAATCGTGCGCGGCCACGGTCGACAGAGAACTTTCGCTCACACACACAATCGAGTCAACGGACAAGCCCGTGAATTGCTTCCAGAACCAGATAATTTTAGAAGAGGCGCGCTCCCCTTGGAAACGCACTTTTATATTATTTGGGAATAAGAAACGTCACTCGAACAATTTCTCGTGCAAACAAACTTTGCTAGAGGAACTTAGCAACACCATTATCCCTAATGGTGTAAACGCCTTCCACTGTGATCTTCACACGCTGGCGCTAATCCAGGACGACGTGGTTCGGTAATTTCCAGCCACAAAATTCTGGTATTGCAAAAAAAGGGTCACCGACATTTTTGCGGTCGAGGAGAGAAAAGAGATCCTCACCACAGAGCACAACAGAACTCACAGGTCGGCCCAAGAGAACGTGAAACAGGTACTCTCCGAGTACTACTTCCCCAAGATGACTAAATTGGCGAGCGAGATAGCCGCCAATTGCAAAACCTGCGCCAAGGCGAAATATGATAGACATCCAAAGAAACAGGAGCTCGGTGAAACACCGATCCCGGACCATGTAGGAGAGATATTGCACGTCGATATCTTCTCAACGGATAGGAAATACTTCCTCACCTGCGTGGACAAGTTTTCGAAATTCGCTATGGTTCAGCTATGGATCCCGTCTAGAACCATAGAGGATCTAAAACCACCCCTACTACAACTCATGAATGTTTTCCCCAAAGCCAAAGCCATCTACTGCGACAATGAGCCCTCATTGAAATCGCACACAATAGTGGCCATGCTGGAAAACCATTTCGGCGTCAGCATCTCGAATGCACCGCCTCTCCATAGCGTCTCCAACGGACAGGTGGAACGCTTCCACAGCACGTTGACTGAACTTGCTAGATGCCTGAAAATCGACAAAGGCATAAGTGACACAGTGGAGTTGATTTTGCTGGCCACTGCCAGGTATAACAAGTCCACCCACTCTGTCATTGACAAAACACCGGCCGGGGTCATGCGGGCAAGTCCAGACAATCCACAATATGATGTCCAGGAAAAAATTAAAAACGCCCAATATACGACCAGGAGCCGAGAAAACGCTACTTGGCGGAACAGAGTGTTCCAGGTCGGCGATAAAGTCCTGGTAAAGTCAAACAGACGACTAGGCAACAAACTCACTCCCTTATGTGAGGAGAGGACCATCGAGGCGGACTTAGGGACCACAGTCCTAATTAAAGGGAGGGTGGTCCACAAAGACAACCTCAAGTAACCCGATCAGGACCCCAGTTGCGGTTCGCTCGGAGCCTTTTTTCATTATTTTTCATTATAGCCACTTGGCACAATCTTTTCTATATTCTTCATTTTTCACTATTCATAGCCACTCGGCATAATTTTTTAACATTTCTTAGTATAATTTAGTTTACATTCTATATTTACCATAATTAGTGGTGGGCAACTCCAGTCCGAATATTTATTTACCAGTCCCATATGAAAAAGCTTCTGAGCATTGACATCGCTCATCTCCGTGACATGCTTAACTCGTTGAGCGTGCATCACAGAGTTGCCAGGAGCCTAGACTTCTTGGGAACTGCGTTAAAGGTTGTCGCTGGGACACCTGACGCCGAAGATTTTGAAAAGATAAAGTTCACTGAAGCACGGCTAGTTGATGCACACAATAGTCAAATTGAAATTAATACTAAAAAACAAGTTCGCATCAATGAACTCACTACCACCGTCAATCAAATCTTGAAATTCTCAAAAAGTGCACAAGTTGATTCAGGCCATCTATACAAGATGTTATTAACCCGTAATAGAATCATCGTTATGGAACTACAGAATTTGATGCTAACAATCACACTCGCAAGAATTAACATAGTTAGCCCAACCATCTTGGACCATGCAGATTTGGAGAATGTTTGGGTCGAGGAGCCCACCGACACCCCCATAAGGGAAATTTTGTCCGTTGCGTCCGTCAAAGTCTTACAATCTCCTAACATATTGCATTTCATTAAGTTCCCCAATATTAAGATAGCCTGCAAAAATATCACCATTCTTCCAGTAGCACACCACGATACGGTGTTAAGGTTAGAGGATAACGTGGTGGCGGAATGTAACGGAGAAGTCCGTGCCGTCAAGAACTGCTCCACATCACCCGGGGCAACGTTCTGTCAATTATCTTCGGTGAGCTCGTGCGCCCAAGAACTCCACGCTGGGGTCGTGGTGCATTGCGATACACAGCAGAGCGATCTTCATCCGGTCACCCATGTCGACGAAGGAATTATCGTCATCAATGATAGACCAGCACTTGTGCGTGTGGATAATGGAACGAACATCCGCATTAAAGGCACGCACCTGATAACACTTCCTGAGAGTGCTGTGGTTAATGAGACCGTCTTTATAAACCACGACATGGTCCAGAAAAGGGCACCGGGAGTAGCTAACTCTCCTGTACTGAATATCTTGATGAAACACGAGATCCTGAGCCTCCCATACCTTCACCGCCTGAGTGAACGCAATCTGTAGCAAATCAGGAAATTCGAAGAAGACGTCGACGGATACCGACTAAGCCAGATAGCGCTAATTGTGGGAGCAATTTTCTGCGCTCTTATCTGTGTCGGCCTAACCTATCAGCAAGCCACAAGGGCCAGAAAATCCGCAGCCCAGTTGAAGGAAGTTATCGCCCAAATAGGGTCAGCCGAAGGCGGCCTCAATCTTGAAGAGGGAGTAGTTAACTAAGTTAACCGGACCGATCATCCGTTCATAAGTACCGGTCAAATTGCTGACCAAGCATTTGACCGGAAGCTCATACATAGCCGGCAAAGCTCTGCACTGTGGCAGGGGCCGCTATGAAGCTTTTCCTTTGTTAGCTTTTAAGCAGTTCGTTTTGGACCATCGAGTAAAAAAGAGCACAAACTCATTAAACCAAATCCGGCAATCTGTCGTTATCATTATAACCTATCATAGCTATCTGATTCCCTAGGCCAGAAGCCAAAAGGAAGACAGTCATCTTCCCAGCATAATCACCATAAATCTTCAGTGGAATCCACCACCCCCGCCTTCGTACGAAGGGCATCAGGAGATCATCGGCCAACCGGCAATTTACCAGTGACTGCGGCGAGGGATCCCCCCCCCCCTGCAGCACGTGGACTATCGTTAATTTATATATTTATTTTTTTGTGATGTGGTACCAGGCCTTTAATATTTCGGCAGTGGTTTATCAGCGATTGATGCCACTCAGGTACACTACACTTTTGATATGTACAAAAAGAAATGTTTTGCATTTGAAATATATGTATGTTATATGTTGTATATCCCTTTTTGTTGTATATAGATTTATTATTATTTTTTTTTTGTGATGTGGTACCAGGCCTTTAATATTTCGGCAGTGGTTTATCAGCGATTGATGCCACGCAGGTACACTACACTTTTGATATGTAAAAAAAAATGTTTTGCATTTGAAATATATGTATGTTATATGTTGTATGTCCCTTTTAGTTGTGTATATATTACAAAGAAAATGTTTTGCATTTGAAATATATGTATGTTGTTTTGATTGTTTTGTATGTTTTTTAAGGCGGTTTATGTGTTGTAGTAGAACTTTTGTTGTAATCATTTTTAAGATTTTCGGACATTTTGCACTTTTTATTTTGTTTGAACATACTTCTTCATTGTTATTCTTTTCTCACAACTACTTGCAGTAAAATTAATAGTAGGTTTAGCGGGTTTTCCATTCCAGTTTTCCGCCTGCGCCAGTTACCTCCGGGAAGCCGACGGTAGGTATTAATGCAGTTGTAGGTGGGGTTTTAAATGGCTTTTATTTTTGTAATCGTCGCTGAGAAGTTTCGGGAAAAGAAAAGTCACTTGCTGTCGGGTTGGCTGTTGGCTATCGACTGACCGCCGTCTTTCTTTTTCGACTTAAAATAAACTAACATAAATTTGTATGTGTGTTTAACAATGTTGTGTTTCTTAGAAATAAAGTGCGTCTTATTCTTCGCCTTAAAATAAGTTAACATGAATTTGTATGTGTGTATAACGATGTTGTGTTTCTTAGAACTAGAGTGCTTGCTGCAGCAGAAAGTGTTTATATGTATGTATGTATGTAAATGCATATGTTGCCCTATTTTCCGATAAAGAATGCAGTGTCAGGGGTGGTGTATGGTACCGATGGGTCGGTAACTCCCGCTTCAGTCAGGGAGGCTTTTCGAAAATTATTAAAGACCAGAAAAAAGGCCTTTGCAGACCCAAACGAGGCCCTGCCATACAATACTTCGGTGGGTGCCACCATCAGAACAGTGAGCGAAGAGCCCATCTATGCCAAACTCTACCCATATCCCATGGGCGTGGCCGACTTCGTCAATAAGGAGATCCAAGATCTTCTAAGAAACGACATAATTCAAAAATCGGCATCCCTCTACAACAACCCCATATGGGTAGTAGATAAAAAGGGCTCCGATGTTGCGGGCAACCGCAACAAGCGCTTGGTGATAGACTTTCGCAAACTCAACGAGTGAACCATTCCCGACAAATGCCCCATGCCGAATATATCAATGATATTAAGCAATTTGGGCAAAGCTCACTATTTTTCGACCCTGGATCTCAAACCCGGATATCATCAGGTCGTGCTAGCGGATCGTGATCGCGAAAAAACTTCTTTCGGCTAACGGGGGAAAATACGAGTTCAAAAGACTGCCGTTCTGCCTCAGGAACGCCGCCAGCATCTTCCAGCGAATGATCGATGATATCTTACGGGAACAAATAGGCAAATTTTGCTATGTTTATGTAGATGACGTTCAGATTTGATCTTTGATCTTCAACCCCGACGGACGTGTTTTTAACAAAGCTCCAGTTAATATTGAAGTCTAAGTGCAAAATTCAAGCCCAAGTGAAACCATTAAATAAAAGCGAAAAGACGCTAATACATATTTATATGTGTTTCAAAAAAACCCTATATACTCCTGTGAATAAAATAAACAAAAACAAGTGAAAACAATAAACTAAACAAAAAATGAGCGCACCCGGCGCTCAAAATCAGAAGCGAGAGCTTCAAGCAAAACAAAACAAAAACAACTCCTACATCTCACTCACCCACATATCAAATCACACAAACAATTATCAAAACTTGCACCCGCAGAGTGATGAAAGAGCGCGATCTTGCTCTCCAGCATTGGAGAGACCCAACAATTACTCTCAGCAACGAAGACCTGAATGCGCGCCAAATTTACCCGCGCGTATACCAACAACAACTTCCGCGATACAAATGAACACACACTCAACTCCGCCGCTCACAGCAGGTACGCTCTCAACTCTCCCACTCTCAACTCTTCCGCTCTCAAAAACCTCAGACACAAATACCACAACTACAGCAACTATAGCAACAACAACCACAGTTTGCTATGCTTCAATGCCGATACGCTCTTCCTCAGCGAATACTAAAACACCCACAACCTCAATACCCGCTCCAACAACAATAAACAAAACTTAATCCTCTCTCCCAAACAAACAAAACTTAAAACGTCACCGAGAAAACCAGTCTCCAAACGGTTCCAAAGATCTTTTAAATGGCAACAAGAAACAGAAGAATAAAACTCAAACCGCTACTCAAAAAACTCTCAAAGAGTACTGGCTAGCCGAGCCAAACTCAAGCAACCGCTTTGAGTTACTAGCACAAGATGATGAAGACGAAAACCAAACTGACAATGGGACAAATGCAACGATAAATACGCAAATGCAAATTGAGCACAAAAAAGCAAAACCCCCCCATATATGTTCAAAATGTTGAAAACATTTACGCTCTAACTACTGCTTTAAATTCATTAAAAGAAACACGATATGAACTTAAAGCACTGTCAACTAATGAAATAAAAATACAGCCACTAGAAACTACTCACTACCACAACATATTAGGACTATTAAAAGATAAATCGACCAAATACTACACCTTCAGACCAAAAGACCAGAGAGGATTTAAGGTAATCCTTCGTAATGTCCATCACGCTACAGACAAAGACGATATTATAAATGAACTAGCTCAGCAAGGGCATGAAGTTATAAATTTACACAATATCCAGCGCTACGACTCCAAACAACCATTGCCTCTATTCTCTATTGAACTTAAAATGAAAGAAAATAATAAAGACATCTATAAAATTGAGCACCTTCTTCACTGCAAAGTAATTTTCGAGCCACCGCGACCAAAGCGAACACTTCCCCAATGTACAAACTGCCAAAAATATGGACATACCAAAAACTACTGCACCAAAGACCCAACTTGTGTAAAGTGCGCTGGAAAACACAGCTCCTCATCGTGTACTATAAATACAAGATCGGACCGAACAAGTATTAAATGTGCATTATGCAGTGAAAACCACACTGCAAACTACAAAGGTTGTATGGTGTACAAAGCACTGCAAATCCAAAAATACCCACCTCTCCGGAAGAAAGAAATACCGGTAACAGAAACAAATCAAACGACACAATACAGTACAACAAATAACGCAGCAATCTTAAAGACGCCAGCTATATCCTATGCCGAAGTCTTAAACAGAAACCAAGTAACTAGCCATCAAACCAACTCAGCAATCCAAACTGCTAGTGTACCTGATATACAGCCTGCTCCAACTCAATTAAGCCAAACCGCACAAAATGATTTTGACGAACTAAAACAATTGATGAAACAATTAATAGCCCAAATGACAACTATGATGAACATTGTCACGCTCCTAGTATCTAAACTTGACAAATAAACACCTAACAATCGCCATCTGGAATGCTAACGGACTTTCACGCCATTTACTTGAACTAAAAACATTCTTAAATGAAAAGCTAATTGACGTCATGCTTATTTCTGAAACTCACTCAACTGAGAAAACCTATATAAACATACCTGACTATAATATATTCTCTACTAATCACCCGGACGGTAAGGCCCATGGTGGTACTGCAGTAATAATTAAAAAAAGCATAAAGTGCATAGAGCTCGATGGATTCAAAAAGGACTACATACAGGCTACTACTATATCGACCTCAGACACAACGGGTCCAATAAATATATCTGCAGTTTATTGCCCACCCAAATTTAACAATACAAAAGACCAATACCTCGATTTTCTAAAATCACTGGGAAATCGGTATTTGGCAGGAGGTGACTATAATGCCAAACACATAACATGGGGGTCCAGACTTACCACTGCAAAGGGAAGACAATTGTATGAAGCAATAAGAAGCAATAATAGCCGTGCCTTAAGCACAGGCAAGCCGACTTACTGGCCAACTGACATAAACAAACTACCGGACTTAATTGACTTCTGCATTACAAAAAATATAACTTGCGATAACCTAACAATAAAATCATGCCTAGACCTCTCCTCCGACCATTCCCCAATATTAATTACGTTACATGGTGGGGTAGAAGAAAACAACAATGACCCCCTTTATTTAACCACAAAACAAACTGGAATATGTTTCACGAGATTTTGGAACAGAACATGGAAATAAATATCTCTCTAAAGACTAACAACGAACTGGACTCCGCAATAGCATATTTAAATGACAACATCATATATGCAGCAACGCAAGCGACACCATCTATAAAAATGACTGCATTAAAGAAAACTCCCGCCTTTATTAAAGACAAAATCAGAAAAAAGCGTAACCTTAGGAAGATATGGCAAACGACTAGGCATCCAGAAGATAAAAACAAACTTAATAGAGCAACAGACGAGCTCAAGAGAATTCTCAGGGCAGACAAAGATAACCGGCTACAATACTACCTTAGCAACCTCGGAACCTCCTTATCTACTAATTATTCTCTGTGGAAAGCGACCAAAAAATTGACGAACTCAACTATACACAAGCCGCCTATAAAAAGAAACAACAACACATGGGCGAGATCAAACAAAGAAAAAGCAGACACTCTTGCGGAACACTTTAAAACATCATTTACCAATGACATGGACAACGGCAACGCTGAGCTTCCAACACAAATCACCAACCCAAATTGTGCAATTAAAACTATAACAAAGGCAGAAATTAAATCTCACATAAAACAAATTAAAAACAAGAAAGCCCCGGATATGACTTAATCGGAGGAAAAATTCTGAAAGAACTACCAGACGCCATAATCACCTATATTAGAAACCTGTTTAACGGAATCATTCGACTACAATACTTCCCCATAACTTGGAAGGTAGGCCAAATTAAAGCAATTCCAAAACCAAATAAAAACGCCAATACTGTAAGTTCGTACAGACCAATCACTTTATTACCTGTCCTCTCAAAAGTATTTGAAAAAGTCCTATTAAATAAAATCGAGCCAACCCTGACACAAAAAAATATAATACCTCCGCACCAATTCGGCTTTCGGAAGCAGCACTCGACCGTCCAACAGGTCCATCGAGTAATTAATAAAATAACAGAGGATTTTGACAAAAAGAAGTTTTGCTATGCTGTGTACCTGGACATTGCTAAAGCATTTGACAAGGTATGGCACAAAGGACTGCTGCATAAGCTAAGAAATATACTACCAGACAACTTATATACCATCCTACAAAGCTATATAACGGACAGATATTTCTATATCAAATATGACAATGAATGCTCAGACGTTATGCCAGTGACAGCGGGTGTTCCCCAAGGTAGTGTGCTTGGACCCATCTTATACCTGATTTACACCTCCGATATTCCAGCGCCAACTATCCCTGGATCAATGATTGCTACGTTCGCAGATGATACTGTATTAATGTCGTCAAGCGCGTGTGAAAAAACAGCTGCAAGTACACTACAACAAATCATGACACAAACAGTATCCTGGTTCGAGAGATGGGGCATCGAGATAAATAAAGACAAAACTCAACAAGTAATATACACAAAACGACAACCCAAAAACTTCGCAATTAAAATCAACGACAATCAAATATTGTTACGCCCATATGCCAAGTACCTTGGACTAACTATTGACTCAAAACTGACATGGAAGCAGCACATTCTAAATAAACGAAATGAAATAAAAAACAAATTTCGACAACTTAACTGGCTAATAGGAAAACACTCAAAACTAAAATTACATTACAAAATTGCAATATACAAGGCGATAATAAAACCAATATGGACGTATGGAATAGAAATCTGGGGAACTGCCAGTAAATCTCACTTACAGCAAATTCAACGAACACAATCGAAAATGCTCAGAACAATGACAAATGCCGAATGGTATATTAGAAATGAAGATATCCATAAAGACTTAAACATAGAGACAGTCAACGAAACTATTAAAAAAAGCAGCAAAAAACACACAAATCAACTACTAAACCACCAAAACCCAAACCTGAGACAAATACCGATGAGAGAGCTGGAACCGAGAAGATTAAAACGAAAAACTCCAACAGAATTAAATTATTAGTAATTATTAGTAAACTATTAAAGTATTAGCGTATCCTTGCAATGGGAAGGGCCGCTACCTTTTTTTCCATTCATCAACCATTACTCATTGTTATTCTTTAAGAAACAGAATGTAATTTAAAGGAAATTAATAAAAAAAAAAAAAAAAAAAAAAATGTTGATGACGTGATCATCTTCTCGCAAGACGAGGAGGCTCACATTAAATATGTAGAGTGGGTGTTAAAGAACCTACAAGAAGCGAACATGAGAGTATCTGTCGAGAAATCGCGTTTTTTTAAGAAAAGCGTCACCAGTAACAGTGCAACAACGGACCCAGAAAAGGTCAAGGCCATAAAAGAATTCCCAGAGCCCAAGACGGTATTCGAAGTCAGGTCGTTTCTGGGCCTCGCGAGCTACTATAGATGTTTCATCAAAGACTTCGCTGCTATAGCAAGGCCCATTTCGAATATATTAAAGGGTGAAAATGGAACAGTTAGTAGGCATAGATCGAGGAACATTCAGGTGCAGTTCTCTGAGTCGACTATACTATGCTCGACTATTTTACAAGCCCGGTGAAGAGAACCTGGTAGCGGACGCCTTGTCCAGACAGCAGCTTAACGTGCTGGAACAAGAAGAGCCCGAATCTTGCGCAGCAACGATTCACAGTGAGATGTCTCTCACCCACACAACCGAGTCGACAGACAAGCCGTTGAACTGCTTCCAGAACCAGATAATACTGGAGGAAGCACGTTTCTCGTCTAAAGATACCTTTATTCTATACACGGTCAACTTCGTCTGCAGGGAGTCTCTATTAGACGAACTGGAAGACATAATCGTCCCAAGGAGCGTAAACGCTTTCCATTGCGATTTGCACACGCTCGCAATGATACAGGACGAGGTAGTCCGGAGGTTCCCTGCCACACAGTTCTGGCATTGCAGCGCTGCTTCAGCTCATGAACTTTTTCCCAAGGGCAAAGACCATTTATTGCGACAATGAACCGTCATTGAAGTCGCACACGATCGTGTCCATGCTTTGTAAAAACTTTGGTGTAAGCATTACAAACGCACCACCACTGCACAGTACCTCCAACGGACGGGTGGAGCGTTTCCACAGCACGTTGCTGGAGCTAGCCAGGTGCATAAAGATAGACAAAGGCATAAGTGATACGGTCGAAATAGTAATGTTGGCCACTACTCAATATAATAAGTCGATTCACTCGGTCATCAACAGGAGACCGGCTGACATCGTTCTAACGCACCCTGATGAGGTAGAGATCCACACAGGTAGAGATCCACAATAGGATCCAGGAAGCTCAAACCGCGCTAATGGCCAGAGAAAAAGCCTCGCGGCAGAATAGGGTATTCGAGGTTGGCGAAAAGGTGTTGGTAAAATCCCACCGAAGACTCGTCAAAAAGCTCACGCCGTTGTGCGAGAAAAAAACTGTAGAAGCGGACATGGGGACCACGGTCCTTATTGAGGGGAGGGTGGTCCACAAGGACAATTTAAAATGACGCGCTCAGTAGCGAGGTCCGTGTACCGCTTAATTTTAAATTTTTTAGCCACTTGGCGCTATTTGTATTAGATCTAAGCTTAGCGCCATCCGCGCATATCATATTCTTAAGCATTTTTCTTAGTATCGGTGTTGGGTTCCCCCTTGATTATAGAACAGAAAAATCAATCATTTAAACTTTCACCCACAGGACCAATCTTATCCTTTTCGTGTATCTATCACTGGCATCGGCACACATCACCGATTATTCGCGCGCCAAATACATTCCCATAGCCGACGGCCAGATCTTGGTGTGGGAGAATTCTGCCTATGTAAGGCACTCCGCGAATCTTTCGGAGTACGCACGTGTGGTAGAGAAGACGGTCGGCCTGCTCGATCAATTTCCACAATCACACATGAGAAATCTGCTGAGCGTTGATTCAGCACACCTCCGGGACTTGCTGGATGCGCTGGGTGCGCACCATCGGGTGGCCAGAAGCCTGGACTTCCTGGGCTCCATACTAAAGGTTGTAGCCGGCACACCAGACGCCTGTGATTTAGAAAAGAGCAGGGTTTTAGAGGCGCGGTTGATAGACGCGAACAATAGGCAAATAGACATCAATACCAAAATCCAGAGTTAAATCAATAAACTAACTGCCACCATCAACTTAATCCTCAAGACAGCAAAAGAGTCGCAAATTGACACCGGTCATTTGTATGAAACATTGCTCGCGAGAAATAGAATGCTCATGATGGAGCTTCAAAATTTAATGTTGGCTGTGACACTTGCAAAAATGAACATTGTTAGCCCGAATATTCTTGATCACGCAGATTTTAGATCAGTTTGGTTGGAGGAGCCCACCAACACCCCCATAGGGGAGCTCATGTCCGTATCGTCCGTAAAAGTTCTGTAATCCAATAACGCGTTACACTTTATCATTAAATTTCCGGTAATTAAGTTCGCCTGTAAGAAAATTACTATTTTCCCTGTCAGTCACGAAAGAACTATGCTACGTTTAGACGATGGCATTATTAGTTAACTTAAGTTAACGTCGCTACGGCGAGCGTGGGAAATACAGCAACAACGGCTTTCTGCAACGCAAGCAGTAGACCGGATGTCGTTACGTAGCCGGCAGACACAGTATATTTGCGTGGCCGCTACGAATATGAAACCGCAACAATGTGTTTCGCTTTCAGTCTAGCGCTTAAATTGAATTTTTTATTTGTGTATTCAGTTCTTTTCTACCCTCATAAGCAGCAGCACTTGCTCTGCTCAATAAAGAGTTCTAAAAGTTACTCCGTCGTGTTTTATTGTGAAGCCACCGGCTTGCGGAAATCGGCGTAAAGTATTATAAACTCAACATACCAGGAAACTGGTTAAATTATATCCAGTGTGTCCTGATCGCCAGACGAACTCGATGCCAAACAGAAGCAACATTGTTAAAGACATCAACATCTGCACTGTTCTTGAGCCCGTAGGGACATTGCTGCAATTTGGTGAGTCATTCCAATTTTGTTTTGATTCCGGAGCTGAGTCATCAAGGTCATCGGGGACGCTGCTTCACTGAGACTGTCTGGAGCTAGAATAGGTAATGTAATTATTTTATGAGGAATCGGTGGAATTACGGTATGTAGCACTTTACAAACATTGGCAAATGTTCTGATATGCGAACGTTCATTCGAAATATTGTTGCATGTAGTTCTTGACAGTTACATAAAATATGACGCTCTGTCATTCATACAAATTGGAGACACTCGCTGTTTACAACTCTATTAAATACTTTCGTCAATTTTTGCATGGTCGTCACTTTGTTGTGTTTACAGATTGCAATTCAATGAAAGCTTCTCGTACGAAGGCTGAGTTGACCCCGAGGGTTTATAGGTGGTGGTCGCATATGCAATCATTCGAATTTGACATTCAGTATAGACCCGGTAAACGCATGGCCCACGGTGACTTTCTGTCTCGCAACCCAATACTAAAGAGTTTTAAGAATTCGTCAGGAGTAGCCGAGAAACGCATAAATCTGACCGAAATTTCAGATAACTGGTTGTTAGCCGAACAGCAGAGAGATGAAGAAACTTCATCCATTGCATCTAAATTGCGTAAGAATGAATTGTCCGAAGATTTGTCCAAAACCTACGAGCTACGTTCTGGGACACTGTATAGAAAAATACAAAAAAATGGAAAGATTCGTTGTCTGCCTATAATTCCAAAGCCGTTCAGATGGTCTTCTGTCAAGAATGTTCCCGGGTCAATAATGCATCTAGGTTGGGAGAAAACTCTTGAGAAAATGTACGAATTCTATTGGTTTGACAAAATGTGTAAGTATGTTCGCAAATTTATAGACAACTGTATTACCTGTAAGTTGTCCAAGCCTCCTTCTGGTAAGATACAAGCCGAATTGCATCCCATTCCAAAAGTCGATATTCTGTGGCATACAGTACACGTCGATATTACTGGGAAACTCAGTGGCAAGAGCGACTTGAAGGAGTACATAATCGTGCTGATAGACGCATTTACCAAATTTTTTTTTTGTCTCATACCTTAAAGCTAGACACAGAGAGTTGCATTAAGGCAGTGAAGTCTTTAATTTCATTGTTTGGTGTTCCTTCTCGACTGATCGCTGATCAAGGTCGTAGTTTTGCTAGCACAACTTTCCGTGATTTTTGCTTATCAAAGAAAATAGAATTGCATTTAATCGCCACAGGAGCTAGTCGAGCTAATGGACAAGTAGAGCGAGTCATGAGTACTTTGAAGAACATGCTAACTGCAGTTGAAACAAGCCAAATATCTTGGCAGGATGCCCTATGCGAAATTCAACTAGCTCCTAATTGTGCCATAAACAGAGTGACTAAATCTAGCCCATTAGACGAACTTATTGGTAAAGAAGCCAGGCCGTTTGGTCTTGTGCCTGTTGTAAATCAAGAAAACATGTACATGATGTAGGTCAAGTTAGAGAAATGGCAAAACGTAACGTTGACAAGAATGCCAGAATCAATAAAGCTAGATTTGATAATTGTAAAGCTACTATTATACAATTGGTGGCCGAAGTATTGCCAGGAGATCGGTAGACAATCAAAGCATTGAATAACAAAAGAGCTTACAAATACTCCCACGAATTTTTGCGAAGTATGCCTGAGAAGGGCATTACCATTGAACTCGAAGATGAAAGTGGCGGAGATGATGTTATTACGAATCGAGCTAGTGAGAGCTGCGATGTCGGAACGAATCGAGCTAGTGAGAGCTGCGATATCAGAATCGATCGAGCCAGTGAGGACTGCGATAGTATCACGAATCGAGCCAGTGAGGGCTGCGATGTCGGAACGAATCGAGCTATTGAAAGCTGCGATGCCAAGAATAATTGATAAATCACGTACAACTTTGAGATCAGTCCAAAATGTTACGGCTTCCTGCACAAGTGGGCGCCCGAGTTATGTGGCCCGGCATTTGATGCTTGAGGTTGGAATTTTGGACAAGGATCGGAAGTTTTTATTTGTTTGGCCGGTTTGGTGTTTTATTCCGTGTGCTAATATTGATTTGTTAGCCCGGTTTGTTGGTTAACGTCAACTGAGAGCTAACATTTGGCCGGTTTTTCGAACCTTAACCGTGAGCTACTATAACAATGAGAATGATTGGCCGGTTTGTTTAACCATAACTGTGAGCTATCAAAATGAAGATTGGCCGGTTACTCGAGTAGTTAACTGTGTTCTATTGTTTTAATGAATTTATGATTTTGAGAATGTATTTTGAATTCAAGTTATTGGTAATCCGGATCTTATGGCTTGGAGTAGTGAGAAATAAATTAATTAAATATTGTAATATGTGAAATGTATTTTGAAATGTTGGAAACCAATCTGTAGGATTCGGAATGAATCATGTAATGATTGAAATTAATTTTGAAGTATTTGTAATGAATTGTAATCGATAATCTGATCTTATGCTTTGAACTAATGCTAAATTACGAAATCTAATTTTGAAAATATTTTTTTGTTTGATTTGGTTTCAAGAGAATAAGAAAATAAAGTGTTTAATTTGAAATGAAAAGAGTCATCTAAAAGATTTTGTTTGAGTTTGTTTATTAAAGATCATGGTGACTGAAATAAGACACGATAGTATAATTTGAATAAGAAACACACGAGGACGTGTGATATGTCAGGAAGGCCGTATCGCAGATTATTTTTAAATTCAAATTATAACGAACATTGTAACAGATTATTTTTAAATTCAAATTGTAACGAGCATTGCCGCCAGAGTGGCATGGCGACAGTCCGCTTATTTCGTTTGCAATGTTCTTTCTCTCTCTGTATGCTTGAAGCGTGGTAGACAACTATTTCTAGTTGCTACCTAACGTAGTCTGACCGCGAGTATGGTCGAAGGGGAGGGAGCGTATGTGGCGGAGATGTCTGTGTGAAAAGGAGGTACCGATAAAGTACCGTTGATCATGAATTAGTATTGTGTGCATGAGCATGGTGAGATAACACTGTGTGATGGTATGTGTGTATGCAAAGGAATTGCATTTCATCATGATGCGTGGTAGGTATATGCACAGAGTTGATTTCATCACTTGATGAAGGAAAGTAAAAGGAAACAGACATGCCACGCTCCCAACCAAATATCAGTGATAGTGATAGAGTGATTCAGAGTCCGAATCGGAATATAATCCACCAATATCTCCGACATATATTATACAAAATATTTTTGACTTAAAACTAACAGAATATGATACTCACAGCGGCCACCCAAGAAAGCAGGGTCTGCCGGCTGTGCACGAGCAGCCACGGTTCGCGTGGCTGGTTTACTTTAGTTAGCTACCCTACCCTAAAAACTAAGGCCGCCCTCAGACGATCCTATATTGGCTATTATTTCTCTCCACTCCGCCGCGTGTCTCCTGACACCGATTACTCGTTGACAGGTGAGGCCGAAACAGATGAAAGCATTAGCATTAGGTCACGGCCTGTCCAAAAAATGCGGTCGAAGCTGGAATCCTCTTTAATCTTCTGGATGAACTCCAAGTTTTGTTCATTCAACCGGTGAAGGTACGGGAGACTCAGAATATCTTGGCTGAGAGTGATGTTTATTGAGGAAGCGCTCGCCACTCTAGGGGTTCTTTTTGGGACGTTGCCGTGATTGGTAAAGAGAGTCTCATTGATTATGGCGCATCCACATACGTAACGGGGTGTAGATCGTTTGGCTGCGTTTCACAATGTGCCACCTTTCCTTCGTGTAACTCTTTGGCGTAAGAGCTCTATGTTGACATCTGACAGAACGTCGACCCTGGGGATCGATTGCAGTTCTTGATGGTGTCAACTGTGCCATTGCGTTCTGCCACGACGTTTTTAATTATTCGTAGCATTATATCATAATGGGCAACCAGGAAGATCGTGACCTTTCTACATAATAGTCTACAAAATAGGGAATTTAATAATAAAGTGTATGGCATTATTTGACTGTAGGACTTTGACGGACAAAACGGACATAAAAACCCCTATGGTTGTGTTGGTGGGTTCCTCTAACCTTGAAAACCGTTTGGTTAGAGGAACCCACCACCACATCTGTGTGATCTTGGATATTTGGGCTGACACTATTAACTTTAGGGATATAATGGCAAACATTATTAACATTATATAACACATATTATTATATTATTAACATTCTTGAAATATTTCGCGATAGTAACATCTCGTACACGTGGCTTGTGTCAAGTACTGAATTTTTTGAAAATTTTATTATTTTATTGGGCTGAATCTAACATCTGTTGTCAGAACGAATGTACTTGTACTCTGGATAGTTTAACACGACGTCTTAGGACGACAAGATGTTACACAACTAATGGACGGCTCTTTGCTGCTCTTCATTAAGATATACTTGTATGTTCCGTAATCTGCGCTTGCTCACGCTACCATTTTCACCCTTTAAGATGTCTGTTATGGGTTTCACTATTGCGGCAAAGCCCTTAACGAAGCATTTATAGTAGCTGGCCAAGGAGTGATCTTACCTCAAACACAGTTTTGGGTTCAGGGAAGTGATTGCCCTTACTTTGTCTGGGTTTGTGGTTGTGCCACCATTTGTGACCATGAACCCTAGGAAGTTTGCTCGGTAGATGGTTTTTAGTACCCAATCTACGTGCTTGACAGAGCCTGCTCGTCTTCCGAGAAAATTATTATGTCATCAACAAAAACATAGCAGATTTTTCCAATATTTTTCCTTAAGACGTCATCAATGGTCCTTTGAAAAATGCTAGCATCATTTCTCAGGCCTAAGGGTCACCTTCGAAACTCATACTTTCCTCCATTTACTGAAAAGGAGCGGTCTCGTTCCGTCGGTACAATTTGGTGATAGCCATATTTCAGATCAAGTGTGGTAAAAAAACCTGGCTCTGCCCGAATTCTCAATATCATCAATATCGATCTCAATATCGACTGAACACTTCACTTTCATAGCGAACGGACGTGTTTTTTTCTTGCGATCATTCGATTTTATTATTTTCTTGCAAAAGACAAACCGGCGTTTGTTGAGAAATTAATTATTCAAATCTAACACTTTAAACGTTTCACTCGCGTCTGCGCGGTACCGTATTTGGTGTGTTTAAGTTATTTTATTATTTACCCAAGTAAGGTACTGTGCCCTATTTATTTCTATTCCCTTTTCTTACGTTTACTGCAATTTCTACTTTTGCAATAACTCTCTCTCCTAGTTTGCTCTCTTTTTTTCACATTACTTCTCACTTTTATCGTGCTCTTATTAACAAGTACAGTGGTTCAAGGCTACTAGTTTGTCTAATGTTAATTATTTGTTGTTTACATATATCTTATTTATCTTAAATTTCTAGTTTTTACCATAAAAATTTTTTATAATGGAATTTTATAGCATCTGCGCTATAAAATCGTGCAATAAGCCGATTTCCGCGTCCCAGCCTAGCATCCCCTGTTGGCTGTGTGAAAATGTAGTGCATACGAAATGTGCCGGTTTCACCGCCTCAGTTTCGGATGCAATCTCTAGAAACGCTGGTTTCCACTTTTGCTGCAGTGGATGTCGCGCGGTTCAAAAAGAAATGCGAACGTTCATGCGGCAAACTAAAAACGGTTTCAAAGAGTTGATCGGTGGTTACCGTAAAATCAACGACCAACTCTCTGCGCTGGATTCCCAATTTAGCAGCCTACAGCTACCGCTGTATACCGCTATTAGGAACTCCGTATGCAGTGATATCGCTATTCAGCCCGATCAGCCGACGACCATGCAGCCGCTCATAACTCTTACTACCCCAAGAGCAGGAATTCGAAACGCAAACTTGGTTTTGGAATTTGACTGCATAGTCGAGCATAGCTCGTCTGAAATACCACCTAGGGTATAACTCCAAGTGATTACTCCGGCACGAGTAGAGTCGACCCCCTTAAAATCCACTGCTAAGGGTAAACCACCGTCCGGACCCCCGGTACGGACTGATGTCGCGGTCTTACCAACCGTTACACCAAAACCCTTACAGGTGATTCTCCCCTCTAAACATATATTTATTTCACGGCTGGCCCCTGACACCTCAGAGATTGATATCTCGGCTTATATCCAAGCCAAATCCAAGGCCGTTGTAAGAGTAGAGGACATTAGGAAATTTAAATATTCTTATTCAAGGCTTACGTCATCTTTTAAGATACGTGTACCTTTGCCGATGTTCGATACGATCTGTTCGCCCAGCTTTTGGCCGGAGAACATATTTGTACAAGAACATCAGCCGAGTACAGTAAAAAAAAAAGTTAATAAGCCTGTGGGAGTTAAACTCCCAAAGCCTAAAAACCCTGTACCATCTTCGTCTTCCGTACCTAAACCTTCATCCTCAAAAAACTAACAACATCTATCACCCTTACCTATCAAAATACTAGGGGGCTTCGGAGTAAGCTCCCTAAACTGTTTTCTGATAGTTCATCATTTGCGTCCCAGATTGTAGGTTTCACAGAGACCTGGTTAAAGCCGGAGATTTTCCCAGACAGGTACACCACTTACAGACGGGACCGACCACTACGAAGAGGAGGAGGAGTCCTAATCTCTGTGGACTCCGACTTCGCTTCTAAAGGGGTTAATTTACCGAATCCTGGTGATATTGAATTCTTATGTGTGAAAATCACTATGTCGCTTCAATCACTGTTTATCACATGCTCATATTTATCACCTTCTTCTGAACCACCTACATACTGGCACCACTTATCTGCCATTCAGCTGGTTTCCAACCGCATGTCTGACAGTGACCTTTTAGTGACTCTAGGAGATTTCAATTTACCTGAACTTATCTGGTCAAACATCGAGAATTCACCATCTTTAACACTCTCAACACATCACGATTTTACCGAGGGTATGTTCGACATATCCCTTGGTCAAATAAACCACGGAAGGAATTCTTTAGGTTTAGGCTTCTAGATCTATGTTTCGTTTCTGACCCAGATGGAATAACCGTTTCCAGAGCCATGCCACTTTCGCTCCCAGAAGATCCTTACCACCCAACGCTTGACGTGTCGATTGAAACCCTTACTGCTAGCAACCTTCAGTCTCGCCATGGAGTTCATAAAACTCGCTGCTTTCGTAAGGCTGATTTTCAGAGACTAAGCAATTAAATGTATACATTTGATTGGTCTGATCTCTGGGAATGCACCGATATTAATATCGCTTTAGAAACATTCTACAAAACGCTTAACGCTTTCTTCGACTCTTGTGTGCCATGGAAGTGTCCATCCGCCTCGACCGACCCTCCTTGGTTTACAAGGAGCCTTAAAAACTTGAAATACATTAAAAATAGACTCCTTAAGAACCATTAGAAAACTGGCTGTAATGTAACTTTCTCAAGATACTTAGTATCGGTCAAATTTCACCGTGCATAACGCTGAGTGTTATAAGAATTATATATACCGCTGTCGGATCCAGTTTACTCAGGATCCGAAGCAGTTTTATAATTTTGTTAACACTAAGCGTAAGCAGGTATCTTCCCCAAATTTTTCCCCAAATGTGGAAGGAATGCTTCATAATTGCCCTACACAAAAATGGAAAAAATCGGATGCTACAAACTATAGAGGAATCTCTAAATTGTCAGCAATTCCAAAGCTTTTTAAAAATTGGTAGCACCACATCTTTAACATCTCTGCAGTTCAATTATTTCTCCATCCCAGCATGGTTTTATAAAGCGTCGCTCCACCACCACAAACCTCTTGGAGCTGACCTCCTTTATTATAGATGGCTTCCGTAAAGGCCTTCAAACAGATGTCGTCTACACTGATTTTAGTAAAGCATTTGACTCTGTCAACCACTCACTCCTTTTGAGTAAACTTAGTATCCAAGAATTTCCCTCAGACCTTCTCAAGTGGATTTCTAGCTACTTAGCTGGGAGAACCCAACGTGTTTTTTTTAAGGATGTACACTCTCGCCTTGTTAGTTCTACATCGGGAGTCCCCCAAGGAAGCCATCTTGGGCCACTACTTTTCACTATCTTTATTAACGACCTACCCCCTGCTATAACGAACTCTCGGGTGCTTAGGTATGCAGACGACGTTAAGCATTGTCTTCAATACAAATCCCCTTCTGCCCAATATAAGCTTCAGTCAGATTTGGACAATTTTCAAAAGTGGTGTTCCACCAATCTCTTAAAACTTAATGGGTCAAAATGTAAACTTATGTCTTTCTATCGTTCGTGCCCTAACCAGGCGACATACTTTCTCTATGGGATCTCCTTAGAAAGATTAACCCAGGTTAACGATCTTGGTGTCCTATTAGATACTAAACTTAAATTTTCCGACCACATTTCTACGATGGTTAATAAAGCCGAGGACGTGCTTGGCTTCATTAAAAGATGGTCTAAGGAATTCAATGACCCTTATATTACTAAAACTTTATACGTATCTTTAGTACGTCCAATTCTGGAGTACGGGTCATGCGTCTGGAGCCCTCAAAAGAATTTCTTGATGTTTGCACTTAGGGGACTCAACTGGGATGCAAATCTTCACCTCCCATCTTACTCTAACAGACTCCTTCTAATTAATTTACCTTCCCTAACCAATCGTAAAAAGATGCTGGGGGTCGTTTTCCTCCAGAACCTTTATAATGGTAATGTAGACAGCCAGCATCTACTAACACGACTAACATTTAACATTCCAAATAGACGTACTAGAAATTTTAGTCCCCTATTCCTAAGTTGTTGTAGATCTACATATGCCCAGCATGAGCCTTTCAGGGTTTTATGTTCTGACTACAATGACTTATACTCTATTACTTCACTCTGCACGTCCACTTCTATCAAATCCTCAATTCTCACCTACCTTTCAGAGCAACAAACGAACTCTACTTTTTCGTCGTAATCTTTTCTAAACTTTATTCTCTCGGGTCTATCCCCGCGATCCGAGCCGTACGATAAACGGCAGCGCCCCTCGGTCGGTTGGGCGGGAGGTGGGCTGTACGTTATGCAGTGGGAGCCTCGCGAAAAATAATGGCAACAGCTTGGTAGTGAGTGCTGATACCGTAATGTGGCTTGAAAAGCTCGTAGGCGTATAAGGCCGATTGTCTCCATGCCACATTCTCGTCCTGTCAAAAATAACTGGATTGGTTCCTAATTCGGTTAAGCTCCAATTAAATCTTCATTCAGGTTAGCGGAGATTATAGTTAGTCTTCCTTTAGCCTTCGAGAAGTTTGGAGATATGCCTTCCTTCAACTTTACCAAGTTTAGCGTGGAGGGCTTGACTTCGCCCCCTTTGTAAATCACTGGCCCTGTAGCTCAAAAAACAGTTATAATAATAACAAAGATATTTATCGGCAGCGTGCCGGAGCAATGTAGTTTATTCTTTCGAGTGGTTCACAAAACTGAACTAAAGACCTGTGGCATCACGCCACAAAATCATTATCGGCAAGCCGAATAAACATTTTATGGAGCTCGGCGCAGCACTCCAAATAAAAAGTGTCAGCTTTACCACAGCGGTCCCATTGAGCGCAGAGCACTGAACTCAATTGTGGCCCGTCAGCATTACATATACCTGCACAATAATAAAACAATTTAGGCCAAACGGAATCATCTTCTTCAGGTATCTTGTGCCATCACAATATCCACAGTCGCGAGGTGCCACGTTTAACGAAATATTTTATAAAGACGATAAAACTCACCTTCAGCAGCTTCTGTACGTAGCACTATCTCGGTTAGTAAATTTAAATGGATTATACATGGTTTCAAAGGACAAAGAAACATATCTTATCATGGACGCAGAAATGCTCAGTCAATGCTTTCTCTTCAACAGGAGTTTCAACTTCGAGACTTCATAGACATGCAAGGTTTATCAATAACAACATAAAATTTTCAAAGCACGCAAGCTTTTAGGGAGGACATGCAAGATCGTGTAATCTAACGATCCAATATAGAATACTTTCGGAGACGTGGAAAGAAAATGAGGAACAAGCTGAGGTTTCCAATGTTGACTGCATTATAAGGTTTAAGCGACCCAGTGGAAGAGCTGGAGGAGTAGCTGTATACTCTATTAGGCTCTATACGTTATCGGGATTTTCATGCCTGTTGATTAGTTTTCACTTCTCTTACATGGGAAAATGTATGGATTGTTTGGGTGGTTTAAAGTCAATAAGTTCTTGTATTCTTGTACATTTAAACACAAGTACATGTCTTCCGTTTTCGAGGATAAATAGGTTTATGTTGGGAAGCAAATCTTAAGTATTTATCTAACCACATAAGGCTCAAGATGAGCTCATTACTTATTAAAGCAAAAATATGAGCGAACTTGAAATTATATTCTGTCAATCTCAAGCAAATTAAATCATAAATATTGACTCATCTAATGGGGAAGACCTATTATTAATATTCGGTTATAAGACCTAATCATTTGTACACGATCAACTTGCCGACGTCTGTCAATCAACAATGTTTGAGTGAATTCACAAGGACCATATTTTACAGAGCGGGAATGACAGTCTTATAGCCATGATGATCAATTTTATATACCTGAAAACCCTGAGCAGCATTCTTACCATAACACTGAGGAAAATTAAATAACTTTTCCCGACGACGATGAAATATTTAGGAAATATTAGAAGAAAACAAGTGAGAAAAGTTATCTTCGGCTTGCCGAAGATGGTATACCCTTGAAAACAAGAAAGTTTTCCATACAAAGACTTGTTATCATAGCGGTCGTTTGTATGGCAGCTATATGATATAGTGGTCCGATCCGGACCAAACTTTTACAAATCATGTATAGCTATGTCAAATTAATAAAAGTTGAATTCAGTTGCAATAGCTTGGAAAACAAAAAAGTTTCCCATACAAAGACTTGTTTTCATATCGGTCGATTGTATGGCAGCTATATGATATAGTGGTCCGATCCGGCCAAATTTTAAACTCTGCGTGCAACAAAAATAATGATCTAGTAAAAATTTCAAAACGCTAGCGTTTAAACTACTGTATATTTTTTGCATAGAAACAGACGGACAGACGGACATGGCTATATCGACTCGGCTGTTGATGCTGATCAAGAATATATATACTTTGTGGGGTCGGAGATGCTTCCTTTAATGCGTTACACATTTCTGGACAAAATTATAATACCCTTTTTTAAGGGTATAAAAATCCTGTTCGTGGCAAGGAGCAAGTGCTCCAGAATGATCCAAAGGTTAGGAAAGCAGATAATCTGGATAAAAACCAATATCGTGCCGGCAGATAATATCCCTGATATCAAGCAAGATTGCTGGTGGCCCATAAATCAGATTATCAAACAAGATTGACGGGTTCTATCTTCTATCTTATTTCCAATGGATGATTGCCAGATTTTTAGAATAATAAAATTCATCCGCCGCTAGGGGCGAAGCAGAAAACAATGCCGATAATAATCAATAAAAATACTGTGAATATTATATTGGAGCAATATTGGAACAGTTATCAATGGACCAATAAGTTGGATGGAGTGCGGATTTAGAGCGGAGCCTCGGTCTTCAGCACGAATTCCTGTTTTGTTGTCTCCGACGTTGAAGACCGGTTAACGGTGGTGCTTGCCCACTCAGGGCCCACACGAGTGACTGTGAAGCCGAACGCCGTTACCATGGAGACAATTATGTGGCTGAGAGACGAGCACGGGTCCAGGAGGGATAGGGTGGTGAACGTTTTGACTTCCATTTCTACCTGAACGGACGCCGTCGGTAGCACGCTCAAGCGTCTTATTTGGGTAAGCGATGAGAGGGAGACCATAGGAACGGCAGGGGTAGCGGCCCTTGGCTGGTATATCGTTGGCTTTTCCCGTGGGGCCTGACCGGGTCCGTCTGCAGTTTCGAGGTGTGATGTTTTCCTTGGCAGACTCGATAGCGAAAAACTCTCGAAGTCGGATTGTTGACATTCCTTGGTCGTGGAGCCATTATTAAAAAAACTGCTTGTGGATGATAAAAATGAATGTTGGATGTTATTATGAGAGATGAAAAATATACAGGACACGACGAATACGAAGGCCAAGGATTTGGACCAGGGCTAGGATTTCAGAGGAAGTAGCACCAGTTTAGCCACTATTCTCCAAATTGTGTCTCTGCTTGTGAGGAGGACGACCACACGAACGAAGTCATTTTCGCATGGGAAAACTTTAGTTACCCCTCCGTGGTATGTGCGCCACCCAGAACGTCAACCACCCACATATGATCCTTTAGGATTTGACTAGATATGGCTGAAGAAGCCGTCGAAAGGAGTTTGCGGACTCGGATGGCCATAAAAGGTGCACAGTTAACTCCAAAAATGACCATTTGAAGCTCGCAGTCGCAGAGTCTGCCGTCATCATTGCGGAACAGAATTCGCTAAAAACGAGTATGCTGTGGATGGACGAGAATTTGTCGATACATTTTTGTCGGCATTAAAAACGAAACGGAAAAACTGCCTTTAAGTATCTGGATTATAAGATCAGATTGAAGGACTGGCCTCGGATGTAAAACATCATTGAAGGTTTGTCAATTAGAAGAAGCCCTAGGTGTTGTGTTTGGTGGGTTTTTCGGTGGACCCGAAAGTATCCACTCGAATATGGTCTCTTGACCCAGAAGCCTAGGATAATGGAAGGAAGGATATCTGCGCCCATCAGCACATCAATCTGAGAACATCTATAAAACAGTGGATCAGCCAGAGGGAGATCTTCGTAGAAAATTGGGAGAAATCGGATACGAAGGCAAGTCCCCTGCGAGTTGAGGCAAGACGAACGCTGAGCCTTCGATATTAATGCGGAATTGGAGGGAGAACCAACATCGAAGTGAAAAAAGTTTTCAGGCTTTGCAGCAAGTGTTTGATTAAGGCCAGCGACTTCAGCTTGAACGTTCTGATACGGAGGTTTGATCAGGTTGAACATTCGCTCGAAAATAAAGGGGAGCGAAATGTGGGAGCCGCGCGAAAAAAAATGAACTGTACGTTATGCACCGGCAGACAAAAAAAAAAAATTTTTTTAGGCATTGGGCATGTTCTTCTTGCCGGCTTCTTTAGTGCCTTTTTTTATCTACTTCTGTGTTAAAAATGGGAATGAGGCATTTTTCTGTGACGATGCTCGAGCCGTGAATGGAGGACACTCTAAATGGTGCATTAATCGCGTGGAACTCCGGTAAGTTTTATAAGGTTTTACAGGGTGCGTTATGAAAGTAATGCGCATTTTCTAAGAAAAATATATTTGTTGATCCAATCAGTACAAATTATTAAAATTCTTCAAAATAGTCCCCTCCTGCGTCAATACACTTGCGGAGACGTGTATGCCACGCCTGGAAAGCACCCTGAAACTCCTCGACAGAAATGCCTTTCAGGAACCTTGTTACGCGAGCTTGGATGTTCTCCACCGACTCCCAGTGTTTTCCCTTTAGCTCTCTCTTCAGTAGGGGGAACAAAAAAAAGTCGCACGGAGCTAAGTCAGGGCTGTAAGGAGGCTGGGGCACAACTGAGATCTTTTTCTGGGTCAAGAAGTTGGTGACGACGAAGTCCGTGTGGCTGGGGGCGTTATCGTGGTGGAGCATGAAAACGTCTTTGATGTCTGGCCTGACGCGTACGACTCGGCGTTTCAGTCTCTTGAGTACCTCTTGGTAAAAGGCTCCGTTGACAGTTTGTCCTTGCGGTACAAACTCAAAATGGACGATTCCTCGGACGTCAAAGAAGACAATCAGCATTGTTTTGATACGAGATTTGCTCATGCGCGCCTTCTTGGGTCTGGGAGAAAATTGTGTGTGCCACTCGGAGCTCTGTCGTTTGGATTCTGGATCGTACTCGAACATCCAGGATTCATCCCCAGTTACAGTAAAGTTTAAAAAACCTGGATCATTTCTAATCGATTCCAACAATTCTTTACAGCGCAAAACTCGAACGCTCCATCGCACCGTGACACAACAGAAAAAATGACTTCGCTCTACGACACGTCCTACCACTTCTATTGCTCAGAGCGAACTGAGACCGAGCGCGTTGGAAAGGAGAGACTCCGCCCCAAATTTTCAGACAGGTCCGAGCGTGCTACGACAGGTAGTTACGTGACAATGAAACCATGCGCATTACTTTCATTACGCACCCTGTATGTAATTTGCGGAGCCAGTGTTAATGAAAAATGTAATTTCTCTCCCCGTTACTCTTCGTGTGATGACTGAGAGAGACGATGTGCCTCTAAAAAATTAATCCGATACGAATCATAATCTTAGATGGCATCATCATTAATTTCTGATTCGGCTGCTGCAGGAACGGCATAGTATTGGATTCTTGGGTTATTCCTGGAGTCAAATGGTTGACTCTCTGTTTTTTTTTTCTAATTCCGCCTGTGCGCTCGGAGGTTGCCGGCATTCAGTTTTGATAGGCCGTTGCCTGGGTGGTATGAAGCATTCGCGACATCGAAGGGCTTACTTCCATCGGTTCCTCCGCGTTCCTAAGGCTTGATTGCCTGTTATTGCGAGGCTCAGCGTGAATTCGTGCCTTTTATTGGCGGCTGAAGTTACGGTCCTTCATGCCGCTGGGCTCAAACGGTTTGTCTTGTCGGAATGGTTTTGGAGCTGATTTACGCTCTT
This sequence comes from Drosophila ercepeae, assembly GCA_018150545.1. Lineage (NCBI taxonomy): Eukaryota > Metazoa > Arthropoda > Insecta > Diptera > Drosophilidae > Drosophila > Drosophila ercepeae. The sequence goes on along the minus strand of JAECWL010000183.1, from coordinate 409,479 downwards.
TTTCCTCCTGGCTTTTTGAGAAATTTGTAGCGAAGGCATATCTGTCATGGTTTGACTCGAGCTCGTTGACCAGAGCCAGTGACAACGGCATGTCTTAGAGCTTTGCCGCTAACAGCACGTCGGTGAGATTACGCCTCAATCTCGAGATAAATCGAGTGATGGCGTCTTCTCTGAATTTTTCGCAGTCTCTGTGGGAAAACTTGTCATGTTGACCTTGTTGTTAAGTACAGTACCGAAGAAGGAGGCAGTACTCTGCGACACCCCTAATTTTGTTCCTTATGATGGTAACAGCTTGATAGTGCTGCGAGCTACCATCATATTTTTTTTTTATATTAACGCTCCTTTTATTTATTGGATCCTCTTAAATAAGTGCTAACAATAAGTTTAAAAATCTTAACTAATACAATATTTTCTAAGCAGTCGTTTTAATTAATTTTTTTTTTTTTCCAACTGTTCCGTGATTAAGCGTCCCTAAAAATTTCTTCGCTGGGTTGGTAGGTCCCTTCGTCGGAGACGAGAACGACTGCTGAGCTGGGTTAGATTTCTCGCTAGGTGGTTGGGGTGCGAGGAAAGCTTGCCATGATATTTTTTCGTAAGCTCTTTGATTTCATTGGTGACTGTTGGAATATTTAAATCTCGATGGATGTTTTCGTTTCGAACATACCACGGTGCCCCAGTGATAGTTCTCAGGATCTTTGTCTGTGCTCGCTGTATGATGTCAATATTGCTGTTGCTGGCGTTGCCCCATAGCTGTGCACCAAAGGTCTAGATTGGTTTCAGTACTGCATTGTAGAGTAAGACCTTGTGGTCCAAGCTGAGCGGAGAGCCAGCGTTGATGAGCCAGTGTAAGTTGTTCGCTTTAAGCTTAAGATGAATTTTGTTCACTTCAATGTGCCTGCGCCATGTGAGTCTTCTATCGAGGTGTACTCCTAGGTACGTTACCTCATCTGCTTTCGGGAGTGATATGCTGTTCATCAAAAGTGGTGGGCAATCTTGTCTGTTCAGAGTAAATGTCACGTGCTTGCATTTTTCCTCGTTGACTTTTATTCGGCAGTCACAGAGCCACTTTTCAGTGGCTATGAGGTGCAATGCCAGCTGTGCTGTAGCTTGGATTGGGGACCTTGAACAGCTAAGGATAGCTGTATCGTCGGCAAACGTGGACACTGTTAGCCGACTATTTGTAGGAATGTCAGCAGTATAGATGAGGTATAAAGTTGGCCCAAGAACGCTGCCTTGCGGGACTCCGGCCTTAATTTCGTGAACAGTGGAAGTAGCAGTGTTGCACCGCACTGCAAACTTTCTGTCATATAGGTATGACTTTAGAAGTTTGTGTGTGCTTTCGGGTAGAGCTGTTTTAACTTTAAACATAAGGCCGTCTAGCCAGACTCTGGCTGAGATGAATTAGTACAGGCGAGTGATCAGATGACTGATCTGGTAGACATTCAGCTCTAACCAAACTGCGAGAAATATACGGCCGCAGTATACGGCCGCTAGTGTGAGGTGAGCGTTGTCCTCCAGCTGTATATTGAAAGATGTGGCCTGAAGATGAATTTCAGCAAACTCTTTGTAAAAGTGGTGCTTCATACGGTTCCTAAATAGAATGCCGGTCCCACCGTGTGCTCGACCATCGGCGTGATTTGTACCATATAAGTGGTAATCTCTTATTCGAAAATTGTATTTGCTTGTAAGATGAGTTTCCGAAAGAAGCATTACGTCGATATGCTTCTCGTGTAGGAATTGAACTAGCTGGAAGGAAGTTTGCGCTGTGAGGTAGCCATTATTTATTTTGATTGTTGGGAGACAAGCATTTGTATCAATAGGTTTTGATTACGCAACATGTCTTGGATGGTGTTTCGCAAAAATGTCATGAATTCCATCATGCTCTGTTGTAAGGCTTGCATCATAATTTCAGTTTTCTTTTCTTGCTGCTCAGATGGCCTATAGTTTTGTTGTGTGTCCAATTTTGTGTGTTCTTTATGTGAGGTTTGGGAGTTTTGGATTGGAGGCGTCATACCTGATTTTAAAACGTTTGCAAAACTTATCTTGTTAGGTCTTGGTATAGTCCAGAGTCCAATACTTGTTGATTTTCTTTATTAGTTTGGCAGTGTGTGGAGACGTGGAGATCTCCACAGACTACACACACTGGGCGATCTCGTATGGCCGTATTGTTGGCATACATTGTACAGGAGCGTTACGTTTATGCGGCTCTTCTACTGTAATCCTACGGTGCAGAAGGAGTTGGAGTTTATAAATTGGATGAACCATTTCTCAGATGCTTGTTTTCTGGTTCAAGCTCAAGCTTAAAGACTGGTTGCGGCTGCCTATTTCTGTTTTTGATATGTGTACGCTTTTGGCGCAAAATCCCTTTTCCTTTAACGCCTCAGCTCTCTCTTCGGGCTTTACATCAGGCTCAATGCCCTTCAGTACTACTTTTAGACCCTTGCTACTTTTAAGCTGGTAGGTGTAAAAGCATGTTTTGTTTGCAGTAAGATGGTTTGTGACTTTTCTGTAGTTTCCCCCGTTTTCGTTTGAAGTTTGATTTCATTAATAGTACCTCTTATGAGGGGTATTATATAAAAGCTATCTTTTCTAATAAGACCAATTAAAGAATTTACCAAACCGTTTGTGCTCTTCTCGCGGAGGTAATTTGGGGAAGCTTTATTTTCTTTGGTTCGTTATCGATGGATTTCAATGGCACGTCCTCGTTAGTATCTGCCAGCAAAGCGAATCTGTTGCTATTTGCGGGCGCTTCATTGTTGATGGAGGTAGTATTGAGGGGGCTGTCGATATTGCTCCAGTTGTTGTTGTTGCAGATAGCGGAGCTTGTGTCGGAGCTAGAAGTGCGGGAGAGCAAGAGCGCGCTCTTTCTTGATTTGTTGGTACAAGAAGGTTCGTGGGTTATGGGTTATTGGCCGCTCGTTGTCTTCGTTTGCAGGTGTCGCGGAGACATAAGAAAAGTACGCGTTGTTTCGTTGTAATGAGAGCCGGCAATCGTCTTGCTCTCGTTTTCGCTGAGCGCAAGTGTCGTTCTGGCTCATAGTGGTTTTTTTTTTTTTTAATTAATTTGTTTGAAACTATTATTTAACTAGTTCAAACGCAGAATATGTATTCGAGCGATAGTGCATCGCCCGTAGCGTCTTTTTCGGTTTCTATAAATTTATTTGTTTTTAATAAATAACCATTCACTTCACTAGAATCAATTGATTTTATCGGAGCTCGATGAAAACACGTCTTCACGCATCAGCATACGAATTAAAACCATCATATGGTCTGAAAAACTTGTAGGAAGCTATGGCCGACTGACTCCACTAGACGTAGGACTCTTGGGTTCCTGAAAACTCTGGGAGGTATTGTATCGCATCCAGGGGCTCCTCACATTTGACTGTGGGGTCCTTTACCTCTTCATATGTTTCAACCTCGAAAGTTGGTGCTAAGATTGCACTGTGTAGTGGCTACCTGGGCAGCCAGTGCGTCCATTTTTTGATTGACGCAACCCCGCTTCTATTTATTGGTTTACCGTAGCCTGTTCGGCTTGGGCATTCGCCAAACAAAAGCCTAATATTTATGTGTTTTTATTTTGAAACGCACGAACACGAAATTGTCGATCCTAATCAACAGCCACCTGTAACTAAGTTTGACAATAACGAAACTACATGTTTTCTTGTTAGGTTCCCTATTTCTACAGACTTAAATAACGGATGATTAAAATTGTGTTTGTGTTTTGTCTTTGTTCTCCCACGCCGCGGTCACAGTTTAGTAGTATTTTTCCCAGTTTACAGCTTTTTCACGACACTTTTTGTTTGTATTTTATGAATTTTTTTCCCGATGATTTGCAATTTAAAAGATAAAAATTCTTAGATGTTTATCCGTGTAAAGGTTTTTCATGACAAATTTTGTTTTGTTTAATATTAATTTTTTCCGATGATTTGCAATTTAAAAGAAACAAATTCTTTGAAGATGTTTCTCAGTATATAGTTTTTTCACGACACTTTTCGTTTGTGTTTTATGAATTGGGGACCTTGAACGGCTAAGGATAGCTGTATCGTCGGCAAACGTGGACACTGTTAGCCGACTATTTGTAGGAATGTCAGCAGTATAGATGAGGTATAAAGTTGGCCCAAGAACGCTGCCTTGCGGGACTCCGGCCTTAATTTCGTGAACAGTGGAAGTAGCAGTGTTGCACCGCACTGCAAACTTTCTGTCATATAGGTATGACTTTAGAAGCTTGTGTGTGCTTTCGGGTAGAGCTGTTTTAACTTTAAACATAAGGCCGTCTAGCCAGACTCTGTCGAATGCTTGGGATACGTCTAGAAATACGGCTGTACAGTATTCTCGATTTTCAAATGCAGTTCTTATCTCCGCTGTTATTCGATTCACCTGTTCAATGGTTCCGTGGCTTTTGCGAAAGCCAAATTGGTGGGCTGGGATTATGATGTGGGCTCTCAGGTGTGGATTCAGTCGGATTAGCAGTCATTTTTCGAATAGTTTCGATATACATGAGACTAGACTTATTGGTCTGTAGGATGAGGGAACTGTGTGGTCCTTACCAGGCTTCGGAATCATTATGATAATCGATCTCTTCCATCGTTGTGGAAAGTAGCCAAGTTTTGTGATGGCATTAAAGAGCTGCGTTAGGTAGCCAACTGCAGAATGTGGCAGCTCGATGATCATTTCCGGGTTAATAAGGTCGTAGCCGGGGGATTTTTTTCGGGCTGAGATTTTCTTTAATTATGTTAGATATTTCTTTTGGACGAAACACAATTGGGGTGTGTTGCTGGTTGCAGTTTGTGTTTGAAGTCGGTAGTGCAAATGTGCTAGTAGCCTCGTTTGGCGTAAATACATTTTGTAGGTGAGCGGCAAATGTGGTGGCTCTGCATCGCTACGTACCCAGCCGCCTGAGGAATTCCTTATGGGCAAAACGGTTTCAGTCGGTGGGCGAAGGGTTGGGTGGGCTCTCCACAGTGACTTATGTTTAATACCTGTTGGTGAAAGTTGCTTTATTTATCGGCTCTGAGCGTATTCTTCCTCTTGTTTCAGAGCGTTGGTCAGCTTCCGTGTGGCTATTTTTAGCTTTTGTTTTGCAGATGGTGATCTGGAGGATTGCCATTCTCTACGTAAGCGTCGTTTTGCGTGGACGAGTTGCTCGATTTGTGCGTTAGTCTTATTCGGATTAATTGTAACGTTTGTTTAAGTTTCCGTAAGAATGGATTCCAGTGTTTCTGTGCAGCTCTCTATATCAGGTTCAGTATTGAGTTCTGGGCTTAGCTCAATGTGTGAACTTATATATTTTTTATACCTTAGCCAGTTCGTCTTGTGCGAAGTCAGTCTGTAAGGAGTTTTTACGTTTTCTGCATACCGGCTGAGATGAATTAGTACAGGCGAGTGATCAGATGACTGATCTGGTAGACATTCAGCTCTAACCAAACTGCGAGAAATATACGGCCGCAGTATACGGCCGCTAGTGTGAGGTGAGTGTTGTCCTCCAGCTGTATATTGAAAGATGTGGCCTGAAGATGAATTTCAGCAAACTCTTTGTAAAAGTGGTGCTTCATACGGTTCCTAAATAGAATGCCGGTCCCACCGTGTGCTCGACCATCGGCGTGATTTGTACCATATAAGTGGTAATCTCTTATTCGAAAATTGTATTTGCTTGTAAGATGAGTTTCCGAAAGAAGCATTACGTCGATATGCTTCTCGTGTAGGAATTGAACTAGCTGGAAGGAAGTTTGCGCTGTGAGGTAGCCATTATTTATTTTGATTGTTGGGAGACAAGCATTTGTATCAATAGGTTTTGATTACGCAACATGTCTTGGATGGTGTTTCGCAAAAATGTCATGAATTCCATCATGCTCTGTTGTAAGGCTTGCATCATAATTTCAGTTTTCTTTTCTTGCTGCTCAGATGGCCTATAGTTTTGTTGTGTGTCCAATTTTGTGTGTTCTTCATGTGAGGTTTGGGAGTTTTGGATTGGAGGCGTCATACCTGATTTTAAAACGTTTGCAAAACTTATCTTGTTAGGTCTTGGTATAGTCCAGAGTCCAATACTTGTTGATTTTCTTTATTAGTTTGGCAGTGTGTGGAGACGTGGAGATCTCCACAGACTACACACACTGGGCGATCTCGTATGGCCGTATTGTTGGCATTTCATACATTGTACAGGAGCGTTACGTTTATGCGGCTCTTCTACTGTAATCCTACGGTGCAGAAGGAGTTGGAGTTTATAAATTGGATGAACCATTTCTCAGATGCTTGTTTTCTGGTTCAAGCTCAAGCTTAAAGAGTGGTTGCGGCTGCCTATTTCTGTTTTTGATATGTGTACGCTTTTGGCGCAAAATCCCTTTTCCTTTAACGCCTCAGCTCTCTCTTCGGGCTTTACATCAGGCTCAATGCCCTTCAGTACTACTTTTAGACCCTTGCTACTTTTAAGCTGGTAGGTGTAAAAGCATGTTTTGTTTGCAGTAAGATGGTTTGTGACTTTTCTGTAGTTTCCCCCGTTTTCGTTTGAAGTTTGATTTCATTAATAGTACCTCTTATGAGGGGTATTATATAAAAGCTATCTTTTCCAATAAGACCAATTAAAGAATTTACCAAACCGTTTGTGCTCTTCTCGCGGAGGTAATTTGGGGAAGCTTTATTTTCTTTGGTTCGTTATCGATGGATTTCAATGGCACGTCCTCGTTAGTATCTGCCAGCAAAGCGAATCTGTTGCTATTTGCGGGCGCTTCATTGTTGATGGAGGTAGTATTGAGGGGGCTGTCGATATTGCTCCAGTTGTTGTTGTTGCAGATAGCGGAGCTTGTGTCGGAGCTAGAAGTGCGGGAGAGCAAGAGCGCGCTCTTTCTTGATTTGTTGGTACAAGAAGGTTCGTGGGTTATGGGTTATTGGCCGCTCGTTGTCTTCGTTTGCAGGTGTCGCGGAGACATAAGAAAAGTACGCGTTGTTTCGTTGTAATGAGAGCCGGCAATCGTCTTGCTCTCGTTTTCGCTGAGCGCAAGTGTCGTTCTGGCTCATAGTGGTTTTTTTTTTTTAATTAATTTGTTTGAAACTATTATTTAACTAGTTCAAACGCAGAATATGTATTCGAGCGATAGTGCATCGCCCGTAGCGTCTTTTTCGGTTTCTATAAATTTATTTGTTTTTAATAAATAACCATTCACTTCACTAGAATCAATTGATTTTATCGGAGCTCGATGAAAACACGTCTTCACGCATCAGCATACGAATTAAAACCATCATATGGTCTGAAAAACTTGTAGGAAGCTATGGCCGACTGACTCCACTAGACGTAGGACTCTTGGGTTCCTGAAAACTCTGGGAGGTATTGTATCGCATCCAGGGGCTCCTCACATTTGACTGTGGGGTCCTTTACCTCTTCATATGTTTCAACCTCGAAAGTTGGTGCTAAGATTGCACTGTGTAGTGGCTACCTGGGCAGCCAGTGCGTCCATTTTTTGATTGACGCAACCCCGCTTCTATTTATTGGTTTACCGTAGCCTGTTCGGCTTGGGCATTCGCCAAACAAAAGCCTAATATTTATGTGTTTTTATTTTGAAACGCACGAACACGAAATTGTCGATCCTAATCAACAGCCACCTGTAACTAAGTTTGACAATAACGAAACTACATGTTTTCTTGTTAGGTTCCCTATTTCTACAGACTTAAATAACGGATGATTAAAATTGTGTTTGTGTTTTGTCTTTGTTCTCCCACGCCGCGGTCACAGTTTAGTAGTATTTTTCCCAGTTTACAGCTTTTTCACGACACTTTTTGTTTGTATTTTATGAATTTTTTTCCCGATGATTTGCAATTTAAAAGATAAAAATTCTTAGATGTTTATCCGTGTAAAGGTTTTTCATGACAAATTTTGTTTTGTTTAATATTAATTTTTTCCGATGATTTGCAATTTAAAAGAAACAAATTCTTTGAAGATGTTTCTCAGTATATAGTTTTTTCACGACACTTTTCGTTTGTGTTTTATGAATTGGGGACCTTGAACGGCTAAGGATAGCTGTATCGTCGGCAAACGTGGACACTGTTAGCCGACTATTTGTAGGAATGTCAGCAGTATAGATGAGGTATAAAGTTGGCCCAAGAACGCTGCCTTGCGGGACTCCGGCCTTAATTTCGTGAACAGTGGAAGTAGCAGTGTTGCACCGCACTGCAAACTTTCTGTCATATAGGTATGACTTTAGAAGTTTGTGTGTGCTTTCGGGTAGAGCTGTTTTAACTTTAAACATAAGGCCGTCTAGCCAGACTCTGTCGAATGCTTGGGATACGTCTAGAAATACGGCTGTACAGTATTCTCGATTTTCAAATGCAGTTCTTATCTCCGCTGTTATTCGATTCACCTGTTCAATGGTTCCGTGGCTTTAGCGAAAGCCAAATTGGTGGGCTGGGATTATAATGTGGGCTCTCAGGTGTGGATTCAGTCGGATTAGCAGTCATTTTTCGAATAGTTTCGATATACATGAGACTAGACTTATTGGTCTGTAGGATGAGGGAACTGTGTGGTCCTTACCAGGCTTCGGAATCATTATGATAATCGATCTCTTCCATCGTTGTGGAAAGTAGCCAAGTTTTGTGATGGCATTAAAGAGCTGCGTTAGGTAGCCAACTGCAGAATGTGGCAGCTCGATGATCATTTCCGGGTTAATAAGGTCGTAGCCGGGGGATTTTTTTGGGCTGAGATTTTCTTTAATTATGTTAGATATTTCTTTTGGACGAAACACAATTGGGGTGTGTTGCTGGTTGCAGTTTGTGTTTGAAGTCGGTAGTGCAAATGTGCTAGTAGCCTCGTTTGGCGTAAATACATTTTGTAGGTGAGCGGCAAATGTGGTGGCTCTGTCTGCATCGCTACGTACCCAGCCGCCTGAGGAATTCCTTATGGGCAAAACGGTTTCAGTCGGTGGGCGAAGGGTTGGGTGGGCTCTCCACAGTGACTTATGTTTAATACCTGTTGGTGAAAGTTGCTTTATTTATCGGCTCTGAGCGTATTCTTCCTCTTGTTTCAGAGCGTTGGTCAGCTTCCGTGTGGCTATTTTTAGCTTTTGTTTTGCAGATGGTGATCTGGAGGATTGCCATTCTCTACGTAAGCGTAGTTTTGCGTGGACGAGTTGCTCGATTTGTGCGTTAGTCTTATTCGGATTAATTGTAACGTTTGTTTAAGTTTCCGTAAGAATGGATTCCAGTGTTTCTGTGCAGCTCTCTATATCAGGTTCAGTATTGAGTTCTGGGCTTAGCTCAATGTGTGAACTTATATATTTTTTATACCTTAGCCAGTTCGTCTTGTGCGAAGTCAGTCTGTAAGGAGTTTTTACGTTTTCTGCATACCGGCTGAGATGAATTAGTACAGGCGAGTGATCAGATGACTGATCTGGTAGACATTCAGCTCTAACCAAACTGCGAGAAATATACGGCCGCAGTATACGGCCGCTAGTGTGAGGTGAGTGTTGTCCTCCAGCTGTATATTGAAAGATGTGGCCTGAAGATGAATTTCAGCAAACTCTTTGTAAAAGTGGTGCTTCATACGGTTCCTAAATAGAATGCCGGTCCCACCGTGTGCTCGACCATCGGCGTGATTTGTACCATATAAGTGGTAATCTCTTATTCGAAAATTGTATTTGCTTGTAAGATGAGTTTCCGAAAGAAGCATTACGTCGATATGCTTCTCGTGTAGGAATTGAACTAGCTGGAAGGAAGTTTGCGCTGTGAGGTAGCCATTATTTATTTTGATTGTTGGGAGACAAGCATTTGTATCAATAGGTTTTGATTACGCAACATGTCTTGGATGGTGTTTCGCAAAAATGTCATGAATTCCATCATGCTCTGTTGTAAGGCTTGCATCATAATTTCAGTTTTCTTTTCTTGCTGCTCAGATGGCCTATAGTTTTGTTGTGTGTCCAATTTTGTGTGTTCTTCATGTGAGGTTTGGGAGTTTTGGATTGGAGGCGTCATACCTGATTTTAAAACGTTTGCAAAACTTATCTTGTTAGGTCTTGGTATAGTCCAGAGTCCAATACTTGTTGATTTCGAAAAAAGTACTTCTGGATTGGTTTCCGATTGTGTCAGCGTAGCTGTGGTGTACCCGTGCCGTGTTCATTCTTTTGTGGAGACGGGTTTTCAGATCTTTGTAGATTGGACAGCCTCTGTAGTTTGCTGTGTGATTACCCCCACAGTTACCGCACTTTTTCGCGCTTACATTTTCTTTATTAGCTTGGCAGTGTGTGGAGACGTGGAGATCTCCACAGACTACACACACTGGGCGAAGTGTGCAATACGATCTCGTATGGCCGTATTGTTGGCATTTCATACATTGTACAGGAGCGTTACGTTTATGCGGCTCTTCTACTGTAATCCTACGGTGCAGAAGGAGTTGGAGTTTATAAATTGGATGAACCATTTCTCAGATGCTTGTTTTCTGGTTCAAGCTCAAGCTAAAAGAGTGGTTGCGGCTGCCTATTTCTGTTTTTGATATGTGTACGCTTTTGGCGCAAAATCCCTTTTCCTTTAACGCCTCAGCTCTCTCTTCGGGCTTTACATCAGGCTCAATGCCCTTCAGTACTACTTTTAGACCCTTGCTACTTTTAAGCTGGTAGGTGTAAAAGCATGTTTTGTTTGCAGTAAGATGGTTTGTGACTTTTCTGTAGTTTCCCCCGTTTTCGTTTGAAGTTTGATTTCATTAATAGTACCTCTTATGAGGGGTATTATATAAAAGCTATCTTTTCCAATAAGACCAATTAAAGAATTTACCAAACCGTTTGTGCTCTTCTCGCGGAGGTAATTTGGGGAAGCTTTATTTTCTTTGGTTCGTTATCGATGGATTTCAATGGCACGTCCTCGTTAGTATCTGCCAGCAAAGCGAATCTGTTGCTATTTGCGGGCGCTTCATTGTTGATGGAGGTAGTATTGAGGGGGCTGTCGATATTGCTCCAGTTGTTGTTGTTGCAGATAGCGGAGCTTGTGTCGGAGCTAGAGCGCGCTCTTTCTTGATTTGTTGGTACAAGAAGGTTCGTGGGTTATGGGTTATTGGCCGCTCGTTGTCTTCGTTTGCAGGTGTCGCGGAGACATAAGAAAAGTACGCGTTGTTTCGTTGTAATGAGAGCCGGCAATCGTCTTGCTCTCGTTGTCGCTGAGCGCAAGTGTCGTTCTGGCTCATAGTGGTTTTTTTTTTTTTAATTAATTTGTTTGAAACTATTATTTAACTAGTTCAAACGCGGAGTATGTATTCGGGCGATAGTGCATCGCCCGTAGCGTCTTTTTCGGTTTCTATAAATTTATTTGTTTTTAATAAATAACCATTCACTTCACTAGAATCAATTGATTTTATCGGAGCTCGATGAAAACACGTCTTCACGCATCAGCATACGAATTAAAACCATCATATGGTCTGAAAAACTTGTAGGAAGCTATGGCCGACTGACTCCACTAGACGTAGGACTCTTGGGTTCCTGAAAACTCTGGGAGGTATTGTATCGCATCCAGGGGCTCCTCACATTTGACTGTGGGGTCCTTTACCTCTTCATATGTTTCAACCTCGAAAGTTGGTGCTAAGATTGCACTGTGTAGTGGCTACCTGGGCAGCCAGTGCGTCCATTTTTTGATTGACGCAACCCCGCTTCTATTTATTGGTTTACCGTAGCCTGTTCGGCTTGGGCATTCGCCAAACAAAAGCCTAATATTTATGTGTTTTTATTTTGAAACGCACGAACACGAAATTGTCGATCCTAATCAACAGCCACCTGTAACTAAGTTTGACAATAACGAAACTACATGTTTTCTTGTTAGGTTCCCTATTTCTACAGACTTAAATAACGGATGATTAAAATTGTGTTTGTGTTTTGTCTTTGTTCTCCCACGCCGCGGTCACAGTTTAGTAGTATTTTTCCCAGTTTACAGCTTTTTCACGACACTTTTTGTTTGTATTTTATGAATTTTTTTCCCGATGATTTGCAATTTAAAAGATAAAAATTCTTAGATGTTTATCCGTGTAAAGGTTTTTCATGACAAATTTTGTTTTGTTTAATATTAATTTTTTCCGATGATTTGCAATTTAAAAGAAACAAATTCTTTGAAGATGTTTCTCAGTATATAGTTTTTTCACGACACTTTTCTTTTGTGTTTTATGAATTTTTTTCCCGATGATTTGCAATTTAAAAGGGAAAACTGTTTCCCAGTGTATAGTTTTTTCACGACACTTTTTGTTTGTGTTTTACGAATTTACAAAACTTTGGGTCGCCAATACGTATTGTTATTAGGCGCCAATTATTAAGTTATTATTATTTCTATCAGTTGTTCATTTTATTTTTGGGTATTTTATTGAGAAGCGGGTCTTTTAGTTTTTAAGTCAGTTAGTTTTATATATATTTATTTGCAAGGAGGAACGCCCGCTTGCATTGTAAATTCAGAACTGAAACTTATTCAAAATATTATTGACTTAAAGCTTACAGAATATGATACTCACAGCGGCTACCTAAGAATGCAGTGCCTGCCAGCTGTGCACGAGCATCCGGTCAAAATGCTAGGTCAGCAGTTTTACCGACGATAAGCCACCTTACACAATGTGTAATACACATGCATGAATTCTGAATTTGCATTATTGTCCAGCGCTAATGTTTAATAAAAAGTCAAAATGGAAATTTCAGAGCTTTGATTGACAATGGGTTATAAAGCACTCTGATATCAGGAGACCGGCATACGAGGTGTGTTCAAAAAATATCGCGAATTTTGTGTTTTTTTTCAAAAATTATTTATTTATTCATGAATTTTGTCCCCTTCAAAGTAATCTCCATGAGATGCATTTGTGCCAACGGTTTTTCCAATCTTCGAAGCACTTCAAAAAATCATTTATTATATCTTGTTCAGCTCCATCGATGACGTCTTTATCTCGTCAATCATAGCGTAACGTCGTCCTTTCATGGGCCTCTTCAGTTTAGGAAACAAGAACAACTCACAGAAGGCCAGATATCGGGGATAACGATGGCTGCGGCATAATTAGTGTATTGTTTGTGGCCACAAGCAACGCCCCTGTGAGCAGGGGCGTTATCGTGGCGCAAAAGCCAATTTTTTTCTTCCACAAATCCGGGCGTTTTTAGCGTATTGCATCGCGCAAATTGCGCATAACTTGCAGGTAATATTCCTTATTGACCGTTCTACCCTGTGGTAAAAACTCATGATGCACCACGCCCGTGCAATCAAAGAAAACTGTCAGCAAAACTTTCACATTCGACCGAACTTGGCGCGTTTTTTCGGTCTTCGTTTGTGCGGCAGCTTCCATTGAGATGGTTTTGATTTGGTTTCCACGTCATAACCATGAACCCACGTTTCGTCACCAGTTACCCTCTAAAGCAAATTTGGGTCGTCGCGGGCAGAGTCCAACATCTCTTTAGCAATGTTCATGCGATGTTTTCATGTTTTTGGTCGCAATTAAGCAATTTTGGTACGAATTTCGCGGCGACCCGTCTCATGCCCAAATCATTGATAAAAATCGAATCAAGCCAATCGATATGTTTAGGTCCTCAGCAACTACTCTAACGGTGATTCGACGATTGGCCAATACCATTTTCTCCACTTCATTAATTTTTTCGTCTGTTGTTGAAGTGCTTGGGCGTCCGGCACCCTCTTCGTCGATCACATTTTCTCGGCCTTCTGAGAACATTTTGCTTCGGTCCAAGGTAGCTTCTCCGTATGCCTCATGCCTGGCCAGCCTTTGATTTGATCGAAAACGATCCAAAACACGTGCAAGCAAAGCAGCTGTCAACAATTAAGTGAACATTCGAAATGGCCGAGCTTGTTGGCACAAGTGACAGACATAAGTACCAACATAACGCCACAAAAAAAAATCGAAATTCGATTATATTTAATATTTTTTTATATTTAATATATTTAACATAACAATATAAATTTGGTATGATTTTGGTTATGAAAATAAGTGTCATAAAGCCATACACATTTCGCTGTCAACGTCGCAGTCGGCGTCGGGCAATGCGTGTTTTGCTGCGCTTCTGCTTCCCTTGCCATAGATTTTGCATGTGGCATAACTTCCGTGTTTCTTATCCGATTTGGTTCAAATTTTAAAGTTAGATAGCTTTTATAAGCACCAACGCATATGCCGAGATGCATTTGTGCCAACGGTTTTTCCAATCTTCGAAGCACTTCAAAAAATCATTTATTATATCTTGTTCAGCTCCATCGATGACGTCTTTATCTCGTCAATCATAGCGTAACGTCGTCCTTTCATGGGCCTCTTCAGTTTAGGAAACAAGAACAACTCACAGAAGGCCAGATATCGGGGATAACGATGGCTGCGGCATAATTAGTGTATTGTTTGTGGCCACAAGCAACGCCCCTGTGAGCAGGGGCGTTATCGTGGCGCAAAAGCCAATTTTTTTTCTTCCACAAATCCGGGCGTTTTTAGCGTATTGCATCGCGCAAATTGCGCATAACTTGCAGGTAATATTCCTTATTGACCGTTCTACCCTGTGGTAAAAACTCATGATGCACCACGCCCGTGCAATCAAAGAAAACTGTCAGCAAAACTTTCACATTCGACCGAACTTGGCGCGTTTTTTTCGGTCTTCGTTTGTGCGGCAGCTTCCATTGAGATGGTTTTGATTTGGTTTCCACGTCATAACCATGAACCCACGTTTCGTCACCAGTTACCCTCTAAAGCAAATTTGGGTCGTCGCGGGCAGAGTCCAACATCTCTTTAGCAATGTTCATGCGATGTTTTCATGTTTTTGGTCGCAATTAAGCAATTTTGGTACGAATTTCGCGGCGACCCGTCTCATGCCCAAATCATTGATAAAAATCGAATCAAGCCAATCGATATGTTTAGGTCCTCAGCAACTACTCTAACGGTGATTCGACGATTGGCCAATACCATTTTCTCCACTTCATTAATTTTTTCGTCTGTTGTTGAAGTGCTTGGGCGTCCGGCACCCTCTTCGTCGATCACATTTTCTCGGCCTTCTGAGAACATTTTGCTTCGGTCCAAGGTAGCTTCTCCGTATGCCTCATGCCTGGCCAGCCTTTGATTTGATCGAAAACGATCCAAAACACGTGCAAGCAAAGCAGCTGTCAACAATTAAGTGAACATTCGAAATGGCCGAGCTTGTTGGCACAAGTGACAGACATAAGTACCAACATAACGCCACAAAAAAAAATCGAAATTCGATTATATTTATCCCGCGAAAATTCAAAATTCGTGATACTTTTTGAATACACCTCGTATTAATAAAAATGTTAATTGCCATAAAATAAAATCTTACTCCGAAATCAGTGGAGTGTCCTCTATAGATATGTGTAACTCAATACGAAAATAGAATATATCTATAAGAAATAAAAGGCCAAAAGATGTAAATGTGAAGGCAATAATTTTTCCAAAAGTAATGAACACTCTTCCACAAATAAATTATCCATTGATAAATTGGATTCGAAAAAATATTGCTTAGCCGAACAAAGATGTTAACAATCCAGGTCGCATTGACCTAACAATTGGGTAATTGTAAACAAATTTGAATGCATGAGATAATCCAAAAGGTATCCTGGGTCCAAAAGGTCCTTTGACAAAAAAAGTATCGTTGGATGGAGGAATCAGGAACTTAACCCAGATTAGATACAACTTTTGTAGCAACTAGTATCGAAATTAAATATATGGATCGATATTGGGAAATGGAAGAAGAGGATAACAATGATATGGAATCAGAAATTTTTTAAAAGAATTTACAAAAATCAAATAAAAACAAGTGAGAAAAGTTATCTTCGGCTTGCCGAAGATGGTATACCCTTGAAAACAAAAAAGTTTTCCATACAAAGACTTGTTTTTATATCGATCGTTTGTATGGCAGCTATATGATATAGAAGTCCGATCCGGACGAAACTTTAACAAATCGTGTATGGCTATATCAAATGAATAAATGTTTAATTCGGTTGCAATAGCTTGGAAAACAAAAAAGTTTTCAATACAAAGACTTGTTTTCATATCGGTTGTTTGTATGGCAGCTATATGATATAGTGATCCGATCCGAATCAAACTTTTACAAATCATGTATGGCTATGTCAAATGAATAAATGTTGAATTCAGTTGCAATAGCTTGGAAAACAAAATAGTTTTCCATACAAAGACTTGTTTTCATATCGGTCCTTTGTATGGCAGCTATATGATATAGTGGTCCGATCCGGGCCAAACTTTAACAAATCATGTGTGGCTATGTCAAATGAATAAATGTTGAATTCAGTTGCAATAGCTTGGAAAACAAAAAAGTTTCCCATACAAAGACTTGTTTTCATATCGGTTGTTTGTATGGCAGCTATATGATATAGTGGTCCGATCCGACCGATTCTTAAACTTGATCTGCGTGCAACAAAAATAATGATCTGGTAAAAATTTCAAAACGCTAGCTTTAAAACTACTGTCTATTTTTTGCATAGAAACAGACGGACAGACGGACATGGCTATATCGACTCGGCTGTTGATGCTGATCAAGAATATATATACTTTGTGGGGTCGGAGATGCTTCCTTTAATGCGTTACACATTTCTGGACAAAATTATAATACCCTTTTTCAAGGGTATAACAAGTGAGAAAAGTTATCTTCGGCTTGCCGAAGATGGTATACCCTTGAAAACAAAAAAGTTTTCCATACAAAGCCTTGTTTTCATATCGGTCGTTTGTATGGCAGCTATATGATATAGTGGTTCGATCCGGACCAAACTTTCACAAATCGTGTACGGCTATATCAAATGAATAAATGTTGAATTAGGTTGCAATAGGTTGGAAAACAAAAAAGTTTCCCATACAAAGACTTGTTTTCATATCGGTCGTTTGTATGGCAGCTATACGATATAGTGGTCCGATCCAGACGAAACTTTTACAAATCGTGTATGGCTATGGCAAATGAATAAGTGTTGAATTCAGTTGCAATACTTTGGAAAACAAAAAAGTTTCCCATACAAAGACTTGTTTTCATATCGGTCGTTTGTATGGCAGCTATATGATATAGTGGTTTGATCCGACCGATTCTTAAACTTGATCTGCGTGCAACAAAAATATTGATCTGGTAAAAATTTCAAAACGCTAGCTTTAAAACTACTGTCTATTTTTTGCATAGAAACAGACGGACAGACGGACATGGCTATATCGACTCGGCTGTTGATGCTGATCAAGAATATATATACTTTGTGGGGTCGGAGATGCTTCCTTTAATGCGTTACACATTTCTGGACAAAATTATAATACCCTTTTCAAGGGTATAACAAGTAAGGTAGCAGCAGTCGAGTTTCCCGATTGCAAAATACCCTGTACCCTTAGACATGCTTACAATTTATTTATTTAGTATCAATAAATAAATGAAACAATATTCTATTAGAAAAGAGGACCATAACAATATAAATTTGGTATGATTTTGGTTATGAAAATAAGTGTCATAAAGCCATACACATTTCGCTGTCAACGTCGCAGTCGGCGTCGGGCAATGCGTGTTTTGCTGCGCTTCTGCTTCCCTTGCCATAGATTTTGCATGTGGCATAACTTCCGTGTTTCTTATCCGATTTGGTTCAAATTTTAAAGTTAGATAGCTTTTATAAGCACCAACGCATATGCCGAAATGCATAGCATTAGGTTCATAATTGTGGGCGTGGCATTTTTTTGAGGTTTGCGGGGGAGCGTGGTCGTGACAGTTTTTTGCTGTTTGCGGGGGAACGGGGGGTGATATCAAAATAAAAAAACAAACTGCGTATGGTAATTACCTATCCAACGATATATGCCGCATGTCTGTAGATCTTGTGGTTTCTGAGATCTATGCGTTGATACGGACAGACGGACAGACGGACGGACGAACGGACGAACGGACGAACGGACGGACGGACGGACGGACGGACGGACAGACGGACGGACAGACGGACATGGCTATATCGACTCGCCTGTTGATGCTGATCAAGAATATATATACTTTATGGGGTCGGAGATGCTTCCTTCTGCCTGTTACATACATTTGCACCATATTATGATACCCTTTTCACCCATTTTTAATGGGTACAGGGTATAAAAATATTAAAGTGAAAAATATATTGTCTTCATATTCTTTGGAGAAGATTGTATCTTATTAAACCATAAGAAGCGGGTAATGACACTTTTTTGATATTTTATAAAAGAAATTATTAAAAAACGAAAATTAAATTTAAAAAAAAAAAACATAAAACTGCATTTATTTTGATTTATGTCACATTGTGAAGTAAGTAATGACGGAAAGTATTACCTTCCACACCAAGCCATAATTCGAGAAGACAGTCTCACTAAAAAATTAAGAGTTACTTTTTAATATAACAACAAATTCAAGTTATAACAAATCAAGCAACACCCCGGAAATATCAACGAAAAACGGTGACGCTACAATTGCTGAAATCGATAATATATTCCAACACACTGCGCACTATTAAGCATGTAATTTTATCAAATCATTTTGTGCTAAATTTCTATTAATTTATGATCTTTGAAACATTTTTGTATGGTGTAATTTTACATTAATAGAACGGTCTAAAAAACTCTACTCTGAACATACTTCTCTCCAACGTCCATTTTGTTTAAGAGCAAGTTGCGGCAACAACCTAGCAATCGTTTTAGGTACCCTTTGCTCAAATAATCCTAAACGGAATAACATTTTGTCATTGGAACCGTAAACAAGGCAATCATCACCTCAATTTACAATAAACAATATTCTTCCAATAAGGACACAAGATCTTCTAACACTTTGTAAATGTTTCTTAATCGGTAGATTAAAGGGATACCACAAAAAGAAAGTCACTTCTAAGGATACTTCAGGGCATATTTTCATGGTCGCTATGATTCTCCAAGTCATGTTAGCTTTAAGTCGAAGAATGATAGTTAGTTTTGATGTTCAGTCGAATAAAGTGCACTTGCTCATAATCATAACTCTAACGGCAGTCGCTAAATCTGATTCATTTTGTGCTAAGTCCCAAGGCTAGTAGTTAAAAGAAACTAGTTCCCTCTCACCGTAAATAATAGTTGATAACCGAAATACTGCCACCCGATGGTTTATCTTAATCAAGGGAGGACATCGACACATCATCTTGACGACAGCCTATCATGCTCATGCCATATTCGGGTATAGCAGCCAGACTCCTCGTTGCATAAACTCCTCCCGTATATGGCTTTCGTTTCTTCGACTGAAAAAAAAGGATTTATAAAAAAATAATAAATTTTAATGTTTTCATAGATTTTATGGATTTTAATTTAGTTGATTTATTTAATTTATGAATTTTTACTGAAAAATATAACCATAGAATGTGATGGTGTCTATGAAACTATCAACAGCTTTTATCGATTGCCAAAAGACTTAATATGCGTTGGAGTCCCTTTTGTTATTTCATAATTTATGGGTTTTGAGTTTGCTATAATTAGTCTATTTTTATAAAAAATATGATTCGTTTCAGTTAGATGGAACTGTTAAGATCTACGGATGCACCAAAAAAATTTGAAGATGATTCTTTTTGAGGTATTTTTCCCATTTGCATTAAAAGCTCTTCAATACGCTCCGTTTTAACTTTAATAATATTTTCCATATGAGCCAATCGTTGTTGATAAGCATCTATAATGACATCTTTTGCTTGGCTATCCCGTGCAATTTTTTCGTAAAGTGAGTAAAGAATCATTTTTTGCGGCATTTGAACTATGCCATCGCCAACTTGCTTATTAATAACTACAGTTTTTACTTCATCATTTTCTTCCCAGGCCTGTTCTTGTCGCAAAATGGCATTACGTTCTTCTGCTAACCGCTGGCGTTTCTCCAATCTAATAACTTCATGCAATAAAACTTCTGCAGCCCCATTGATTCCATTAGCCAAGAGTTCCATAAACTCTTTACTTAGCGTCATGTTGAACTTGGAGAGCACTTTGAAGTTGAATGTCTCCCAGTTAGCTAATTTTAGCTGAACACTATTTTTTTTCGGGTAGTTAAAAAGATCAATCAATCGAGGGTACTCGCGTTTTAATAACTCCGCCAGGGGAAGAACATCAGAAAACTCTCGCCTTAGTCTGTGCGTGCAAACACTATTTCGCCTCAACCACTTATGCACCTCTTCCACTTCTTCACTGCTTAAGTTCTTACGTCCAATGGTATGCATGACTGTTTAATGTTTAATGAAATTATTATTTAATTTTTGGAAATTTTGTATGTTTGTAGTGCCAAGTAAATGCCAAATCAAAAGGTTACTTATGCTAGAAATCATTTTTAAAGGTATTTATTTATATATTTATTTAACAAAATTAAATCTAGTATACATGAAGATTTAAAGAAAAACTGTATAAAATATGAAAATGGAACAAGAAAAAAGTTGGAAGAGAAAAACGTCGAATTATGAATAAGTAACCTAATAACTAAGCTAAGAGGAATGAAAAAATTTTTTATTTTTAATATTTTCATCAAGGGATGATTCTGGGGACAATAGATGGGATAAACGGTTATATGTTATTTTTACATATGTTGCGATACTTATCATGTTCAGTATAATTGGATCTGCAGGTCGGCAGCCAGAAAGATGTCAGAAAGACTTTGTTATTACTGTTAGGAACCGTTAAAAATAATTTAATAAAATGAAATGAAAATGAAATATAAAGTCCACGAGCTACCTATAGAGCAACATGACCCCAAAAAAATACGATGCTCCTTCAACGAAGTTAAGTTTAATAGATTTAGCTAATAACGATATACTGGAAGGCGTTTGCCAGGGTTCTTGCTTAGAGTTTTAACGTAAATAAAAGAAACTAAATATAAATAACCTTGATCAAATGCTATTTTACTCCAAAAGCAGCAGCAGTATTCAATAATAAGTATAACTAGAGAGACATACAACGTCTTGGCAATAAAAGTATCGTCAAACGACGTCAAACGACGTCAAACACTTTGGACCACAGTCTAATAAAACCCAACATTTCCCAGTTGAATAACACTGTCAATAAAATGTGTTCATTTAGCAACAGCTTAAAAAAGTGTTTAGGATGGCTCATCATTTATTGAGGAAACTAAGTCGTGATTACATAGTCGTATTGACATTTGCAGCAGTTAAAAAAGCTAAGATTATTAGGGCACTACTGATAGACCCCATCAAAGTCAAATCACTAGTACGACACCACAAGTATGAATCATTTCAAGCTATTAAGGAAACGAAGATTTTCCGAAGAAGATTAACGACCCCATCAAGGACAAGGCGCAAGTCTCAGTAAAGAAAATAGTCAGAGAAAACTAATCACACTCGGTATATCAATGGGAAAATAAACAAACAGAAAGGAAATAAGGTAACGAACCGCTTACA
This sequence comes from Drosophila ercepeae, assembly GCA_018150545.1. NCBI lineage: Eukaryota > Metazoa > Arthropoda > Insecta > Diptera > Drosophilidae > Drosophila > Drosophila ercepeae. Next base: position 388,152 of record JAECWL010000183.1, on the reverse strand, counting down.
CTCTTTGATGTTTTCAAATAGTTTGTTTTATTTCTGGCGAAGCGGATTAATGTGTGATTCATGTCTTCGCTTAGAAAGGGATGCAAGCTCCAAAAAAAAGTTAAGCCTGATAGACCTCGGTATTAGAGCCGTGTCCGGGGATGCAAATATGCACATTATCAAGACCTGCAAGTTCTATGGATCTATCTGTAAAACATTGCTACAATTATTGTATTATGACATTAATTTTTAAAGTTTTTAGACTTTGAAAATATAAAAAATTTACAGTTTGTTGTATAGGAAAAAAATAATGCCAAAATCGGAAAAAAACTCTTCTGGAAATTTTTTGAAACTCTTTACTTTCTATGTTCTGTTCATTGTGGGGTCATGCAATAGCTTGGCAATCTCAAGGAAGTTGTCTCAAATGCCCCTTATCGCTGTTTTTTGCATTTTTGGTCATGTTCTCTCTTCATTCCGTCTTCCTCACGTTCTCAATCACGCTTGCTCTCTAACGCATCTCGCTCCCCTGTGCAACGATTGGCACTATAATAAAAAAAAACAGTTATAACAAATAAAAGGAATATTTTCTGAACTGCAATTTGCTTGGCTTCTTTTTAATAAACAGAGTGGAGAAGTCCCCAGATTATAAAATCTGCCATTGGGCCGTCGGCGTCACATTAGGTCCACGGATGATCCTTGGTCAAGCGGTTGAGATGGAGTAAGACATCTGGCGTTGATAAAGATTACGTTTTAGAAGCAACTAGCTTACCTTGATCCCTGGCCTTCGGACTTAGTAATAAAAGAGATGGGCTATAAAAACGGCATGTGCCGGAGTCCAATATATTTATTAACTCTGTTAAAAACAGCGAATTATAAACTCACAAAATATGAGCAGTGAATACCAGCATACCCTAAACAATAACCAAGTACTTTCAGAGTAATAAAGTATTAGATTCCGGTTAATTTTAATGGGTATTTTTATTGATCCTCTATTTGGGTTGATAGTTTTATAAAAATGGTTAAAGTTGTTTCATATTGTTTTTAGAGTTTTTTTTTTTTGTTGTAATCATTTTATGTTTATCGTTGGGTGCTGTATCCCTTTTATGTTGTGTAAGTTTTAATATGACAGATTTTTTTATGTAAAAACCATAGTGGGACTTTCTCTTTATTTTTTTATTTGGATATTAGGATATTGAGTGCTGTTGCTTTGCTTATGATAAGTTAAAGACTTCATTAGAATCGTGGTGTTATTTAATGTTTAAGCTTTTTAATGATCGTTTCTTGTAGAGATGAGATGCATTTATTGGAGATCCTATTATTTTGCCTGCCGATTCTTCATTGGAATCTGGATGCCAAATCAGAAATTCCAACTTTTTTTTATGAGAAGAGGGTGATCTTGGTACTTATTTATTGTATCCATAAATTTTTCTTTAAAGTATATTTATTGTTGTTGTTGGGAGGAGTGTTTTTGTTGGAGAGGTTGGTAGTTTTTGTGCAGCGGTAATTTCTGAGTAATTTTTCTTTTCGACAAGCGGTTGGGGTTGATTTTTATGATACCTACAGTGGGCTAAAAAAGTTTAAGTACACTTTAAACATCAATGTTTTTTGATCAAAATATATAATAAAGAAAAGGCTAGAATTCGCACAAAAATATTTGAACGAGCCGGAGTCGTTGTGGGACAATGTCCTATGGAGTGATGAGTTATGTGACGTTTGCAAACACTTCTTTGGTTAAACTGCTAATTATGGTAAAATATTAGTGCCAAAGGACCTGTTTGACATTTTCCTTAGGCGCTCTGTGCGCACTGTTGTGCTCAGCCGTGATGACTTCGAACTGCTCATTCTTGTCGGTTAGTTCACAGTGTATAGCGTTAACGACCTCCGGATTTCTTTAAGTATTTTTAATATGCTGCTTTTATCAGTCCAACTCATCAAGTGGAGATTTTGCTACGAAATAGCATTAGGTTCCGCTTTAACGGGCTTCTTCCAGAACAATTTGATTTCTGAAGCATTTTAAAGGTTTGTCTGTAGCCTTTACGGTCAGAGAGAACTCGCTGTGAATGGTTGCAGCCTCCGATTGAGAATCGTTTTGTAAGGCATTAAGGTTTTGCCTTGAATGAGCATCGGAGCCGCATAGAAAGTTTTGAAATTTTTATACAAAAGCCAGCAATTCCCTATCATTAGTAGCATAGTTTACTTCAGCGTGTTTCAGGGTACGCGATGTAATCGAGATTGGGCTACCTTCTTGAAATAAAACTGCGCCAATGCCGCTAGGTGAGGCATCTGTGGTCAGGTCAAAGGGCTTTTTGAAGTCAGGGTACATGAGTGCGACATCTTCTGATACAAAAATGTTACGCAGACGCTGAAATGCTTTGCGTTGTGTCTCATTAAATTCAACCTGAATTTTCTTTAACATATGTCTACCCACTGAGCTGTTCCCTCCTTCAGTATGTCTGTTATTGGATGAGCTATGGCGGCAAAGTCCTTGATATAGATCCTGTTGTAGCTTGCTAATACTAGGAACAACCTGACTTTGTATACGCTTTTTGGTTCAGCGTATTCCTGTATGGCTCCTCCGTTTTCTGGATCAGATTTTGTTCCGTCCTTGCTTACTATAAAACCGATATATTCAACGAGTTCTTTAAAAACCTAGTCTTTTCCTGGCTAATTCTCATGTTAGCATCGATTAGGCATTTAAGCACAATATCGATGTGGCGGACGTGATAGGTCTCATTTTCTGAGAAAATAATGACGTCATCTACATTTATGTAACATGTCTTTCCAATTTGCTTCCTCAGATCATCAACTAATAATCTTTGGAAAATGCTGCTTGCATTTTTCAAGCTGAAAGGCAGCCGAGAAAATTCGTATTTGCCGCCATTTACCGAAACCGACATCTTCTCGCGGTAATGTTCCGCAAAGTAAATTCGGTGATACCCTGACCTTAAGTCAAGAGTGGTGAACAATTTTGCCTTCCCAAGGTTAGCTAGAATCATAAGAATACTTGGCATGGGGTAACGGTCTGGGATGGTTCGCTCATTCAGTTTCCTGAAATCTATTACCAACTTTTTGTTTCGGGCATCGTGGGCGTCAGTTCGTTTTTTGTTGGGTGACCTTGATGGCCTCACATTTCAGTCTTTCAGCATTGGTTTCACTTCATTATTTACGAAGTCGGAAACACCCATGAGGTTTTGGTAGGCTCTGGAGTACACCGGTACGTTGTCTATTGTACGGATCGTGGCAACGATAGCGGTGTTGAATGGGAGAGCTTTGTCTGCTGTGGAGAACACTTTTTTCTTCCTGATGATTGTGTTCTTGAACTCTTTTTTAACGGAGGCAGGAATCACAAATTAACATCAGCTCACGTGTTATATTTAAGTTTTTCGGAAATGCCCTGATACTCCAGAGTGTTCTCTGCTAAGTTTATTTTTACCCTGGCCTGTGTTAACAAATCAAAGCTTATAATAGCGTCAAACGAGCTGAGGGTATTTAATATAAAAATTGGAAAATGTGCTGGAACACATTCATTAAGCATTTTTGATTACTTTTGGTGGAGCCGTGTATTGAGGTCACCGAGAATGATTTGGCGACTGGCATTATGATTTTTAGCTCCTTTACGGGCTTGATGTAATATTTGCCGCGCCAATGTCGATTAAAATTTTTAAAGTTCTCCCAGCCAACCGTCGTTCGGTGAACGGCAACCGGGAGCGTTCCTTAAAAAATATATTAAATCGTCACTTGGAGCATACTCACTGTCAATGTTTTCAATCGCATCCTTCTCGTATTCCTCCTTAGGGTCTTCGGTTTTTTCTTGGGAAATGCGCTGAGGCATTTCTTCTCTTTAGGGCATTTCATTCATTCGACTGATACTTATTGTAGTCAGTGCGCTGCCTAAGCCACACAATGAGGTTGGTTGTGGGGCTTGATCCTGTTTGTCATTATTATTTTGTTCGTGGGGGCTGCCCTTTTGGCGTTTGATAAAGTGTGGGTTTCTATCCTGGCCCCGTTCTACTTTGTTCTTGCTATTTCCAGGTGTTTGGGATCACTCCTCCACAGCCTTAGCGTATGAATTCGCGAACATGCTCCTCTCAATGCTAGCGAGACTTTGGGCTGGGCTGGGAAAACCCCAGCTCTGAGTGATTTTTTGAGACCTGATATATATCCCAATTTAGCAGCCTACAGCTACTAAATGAATCTCAAAAGCGTAAAAAAACCGCTATTAGGGACTCCGACGACTATGCAGCTACCCCAACTACTAATTACTCTTACCACCCCAAGAGCAGGAGTTGGAAACCCAAATGTGGTTTCGGAATTCGACTCCATAATCGAGCATAACTCGTCTGAATTACCATCCAGGGTATCACTTCAAGTGATTCCTCCGGCACGAGAAGAGTCGAACCCCTTAAAATCCACTGCTAAGGGTAAGCCACCGTCCGGACCCCCGGTACGGACTGATGTCGCGGTCTTACCAACCGTAACACCAAAGCCCTTACAGGTGATTCTCCCCTCTCAACATATATTTATTTCACGGGTGGCCCCTGACACCTCAGAGATTGATATCTCGGCTTATATCCAAGCCAAATCTAAGGCCGTTGTTAGAGTGGATGACATTAGGAAATTTAAATATTCTTATTCAAGGCTTACGTCATCTTTTAAGATACGTGTACCTTTGCCGATGTTCGATACGATCTGTTCGCCCAGCTTTGGGCCGGAGAACATATTCGTACAAGAACATCAGCCGAGTAAAGTTAAAAAAAAAGTTAATAAGCCTGTGGGAGTTAAACTCCCAAAGCCTAAAAATCCTGTACCATCTTCGTCTTCCGTACCTAAACCTTCATCCTCAAAAAACTAACAACATCTATCACCCTTACCTATCAAAATACTAGGGGGCTTCGGAGTAAGCTCCCTAAACTGTTTTCTGATAGTTCATCATTTGCGTCCCAGATTGTAGTCTTCACAGAGACCTGGTTAAAGCCGGAGATTTTCAGTTCCGAAATTTTCCCAGACAGGTACACCACTTACAGACGGGACCGACCACTACGAAGGGGAGGAGGAGTCCTAATCTCTGTGGACTCCGACTTCGCTTCTGAATGGGTTAATTTACCGAATGCTGGTGATATTGAATTCTTATGTGTGAAAATCACTATGTCGCTTCAATCACTGTTTATCACATGCTCATATTTACCACCTTCTTCTGAACCACCTACATACTGGCACCACTTATCTGCCATTCAGCTGGTTTCCAACCGCATGTCTGACAGTGACCTTTTAGTGACTCTAGGAGATTTCAATTTACCTGAACTTATCTGGTCAAACATCGAGAATTCACCATCTTTAACACTCTCAACACATCACGATTTTACTGAGGGTATGTTCGACATATCCCTTGGTCAAATAAACCACGTAAGGAATTCTTTAGGTCGGCTTCTAGATATACGTTTCGTTTCTGACCCAGATGGAATAACCGTTTCCAGAGCCATGCCACTTTCGCTCCCAGAAGATCCTTACCACCCAACGCTTGAGGTTTCGATTGAAACCCTTACTGCTAGCAACCTTCAGTCTCGCCATGGAGTTCAGAAAACTCGCTGCTTTCGTAAGGCTGATTTTCAGAGACTAAGCAACTTAATTTCTTTATTTGATTGGTCCGATCTCTGGGAATGCACCGATATTAATATCGCTTTAGAAACATTCTACAAAACGCTTAACGCTTTCTTCGACTCTTGCGTGCCATGGAAGTATCTATCCGCCTCGACCGACCCTCCTTGGTTTACAAGGAGCCTTAAAAACTTAAAATACATTAAAAATAGACTCCTTAAGAGACATAAGAAAACTGGCTGTAATGTAACTTTCTCAAGATACTTAGTATCGGTCAAATTTCACCGTGCATAACGCTGAGTGTTATAAGAAATATATATACCGCTGTCGGATCCAGTTTACTCAGGATCCGAAGCAGTTTTATAATTTTGTTAACACTAAGCGTAAGCAGGTATCTTCTCCCCCCCTAATTTCGTTTGAAAATGTATCTGCGACTACTGATCAGGGTATTGCCGATCTATTCGCAACTTTCTTTCAAACAACGTACTCATTTCCTACAATTATGGATCAGCCTTATTCATATAACATTCAATCAGCTAATCTTATTTTCAGACCAACTTTCTCCGAAAGCACTGTGTTATCGGATCTTCTGAGGGTGAAACCAGTCTATTCGCCAGGTCCTGATGGTGTTCCTGGCTGTGTACTGAGAAACTGCGCTAAGCCATTGTGCAGACCCCTTCTTAAACTTTTCTCTTTGTCTCTGGAAACTTCGATTTTTCCCAAATGTGGAAGGAATCGTTCATAATTCCCTTACACATAAAAGGAAAAAAATCGGATGCTATAAACAATAGAGGAATTTCTAAATTGTCAGCAATTCCAAAGCTTTTTGAAAAATTGGTAACACCACATCTTCAACATCTCTGCAGTTCAATTATTTCTCCATGTCAGCATGGTTTTATAAAGCGTCGCTCCACCACCACAAACCTCTTGGAGCTGACCTCCTTTATTATAGATGGCTTCCGTAAAGGCCTTCAAACAGATGTCATCTACACTGACTTTAGTAAAGCATTTGACTCTGTCAACCACTCACTCCTTTTGAGTAAATTTAGTATCCAAGAATTTCCCTCAGACCTTCTCAAGTGGATTTCTAGCTACTTAGCTGGGAGAACCCAACGTGTTCTTTTTAAGGATGTACATTCTCGTCTTGTTAGTGCTACATCGGGAGTCCCCCAAGGAAGCCATCTTGGGCCACTACTTTTCACTATCTTTATTAACGACCTACCCCCTGCCATAACGAACTCTCTGGTTCTTATGTATGAAGACGACGTTAAGCTTTGTCTTCAATACAAATCCCCTTCTGCCCAATATAAACTTCAGTCAGATTTGGACAATTTTCAAAAGTGGTGTTCCACCAATCTCTTAAAACTTAATGGGTCAAAATGTAAACTTATGTCTTTCTATCGCTCGTGCCCTAACCAGGCGACATACTTTCTCTATGGGATTTCCTTAGATAGATTAACCCAGGTTAACGATCTTGGTGTCCTATTAGATGCTAAACTTAAATTTTCCGACCATATTTCTACGATGATTAACAAAGCCAAGGGCGTGCTTGGCTTTATTCAAAGATGCATTCTGAAGATTCTAAGGAATGACCCTTATATTACTAAAACTTTATACGTATCTTTAGTACGTCCAATTCTGGAGTACGGGTCATGCGTCTGGAGCCCTCAGTATGGGGTTCATCAAGATCGCATTGAATTCGTTCAAAAGAATTTCTTGATGTTTGCACTTAGGGGACTCAACTGGGATGCAAATCTTCACCTCCCATCTTACTCTAACAGACTCCTTCTAATTAATTTACCTTCCCTAACCAATCGTAAAAAGATGCTGGGGGTCGTTTTCCTCCAGAACCTTTATAATGGTAATGTAGACAGCCAGCATCTACTAACACGACTAACATTTAACATTCCAAATAGACGTACTAGAAATTTTAGTCCCCTATTCCTAAGTTGTTGTAGATCTACATATGCCCAGCATGAGCCTTTCAGGGTTTTATGTTCTGACTACAATGACTTATACTCTATTACTTCACTCTGCACGTCCACTTCTATCAAATCCTCAATTCTCACCTACCTTTCAGAGCAACAAACGAACTCTACTTTTTCGTCGTAATCTTTTCTAAACTTTATTCTCTCGGGTCTATCCCCGCGATCCGAGCCGTACGATAAACGGCAGCGCCCCTCGGTCGGTTGGGCGGGAGGTGGGCTGTACGTTATGCAGTGGGAGCCTCGCGAAAAATAATGGCAACAGCTTGGTAGTGAGTGCTGATACCGTAATGTGGCTTGAAAAGCTCGTAGGCGTATAAGGCCGATTGTCTCCATGCCACATTCTCGTCCTGTCAAAAATAACTGGATTGGTTCCTAATTCGGTTAAGCTCCAATTAAATCTTCATTCAGGTTAGCGGAGATTATAGTTAGTCTTCCTTTAGCCTTCGAGAAGTTTGGAGATATGCCTTCCTTCAATTTTACCAAGTTTAGCGTGGAGGGCTTGACTTCGCCCCCTTTGTAAATCACTGGCCCTGTAGCTCAAAAAACAGTTATAATAATAACAAAGATATTTATCGGCAGCGTGCCGGAGCAATGTAGTTTATTCTTTCAAGTGGTTCACAAAACTGAACTAAAGACCTGTGGCATCACGCCACAAAATCATTATCGGCAAGCCGAATAAACATTTTATGGAGCTCGGCGCAGCACTCCAAATAAAAAGTGTCAGCTTTACCACAGCGGTCCCATTGAGCGCAGAGCACTGAACTCAATTGTGGCCCGTCAGCATTATATATACCTGCACAATAATAAAACAATTTAGGCCAAACGGAATCATCTTCTTCAGGTATCTTGTGCCATCACAATATCCACAGTCGCGAGGTGCCACGTTTAACGAAATATTTTATAAAGACGATAAAACTCACCTTCAGCAGCTTCTGTACGTAGCACTATCTCGGTTAGTAAATTTAAATGGATTATACATGGTTTCAAAGGACAAAGAAACATATCTTATCATGGACGCAGAAATGCTCAGTCAATGCTTTCTCTTCAACAGGAGTTTCAACTTCGAGACTTCATAGACATGCAAGGTTTATCAATAACAACATAAAATTTTCAAAGCACGCAAGCTTTTAGGGAGGACATGCAAGATCGTGTAATCTAACGATCCAATATAGAATACTTTCGGAGACGTGGAAAGAAAATGAGGAACAAGCTGAGGTTTCCAATGTTGACTGCATTATAAGGTTTAAGCGACCCAGTGGAAGAGCTGGAGGAGTAGCTGTATACTCTATTAGGCTCTATACGTTATCGGGGTTTTCATGCCTGTTGATTAGTTTTCACTTCTCTTACATGGGAAAATGTATGGATTGTTTGGGTGGTTTAAAGTCAATAAGTTCTTGTATTCTTGTACATTTAAACACAAGTACATGTCTTCCGTTTTCGAGGATAAATAGGTTTATGTTGGGAAGCAAATCTTAAGTATTTATCTAACCACATAAGGCTCAAGATGAGCTCATTACTTATTAAAGCAAAAATATGAGCGAACTTGAAATTATATTCTGTCAATCTCAAGCAAATTAAATCATAAATATTGACTCATCTAATGGGGAAGACCTATTATTAATATTCGTTTATAAGACCTAATCATTTGTACACGATCAACTTGCCAACGTCTGTCAATCAACAATGTTTGAGTGAATTCACAAGGACCATATTTTACAGAGCGGGAATGACAGTCTTATAGCCATGATGATCAATTTTATATACCTGAAAACCCTGAGCAGCATTCTTACCATAACACTGAGGAAAATTAAATAACTTTTCCCGACGACGATGAAATATTTAGGCTTGCCGAAGATGGTATACCCTTGAAAACAAGAAAGTTTTCCATACAAAGACTTGTTATCATAGCGGTCGTTTGTATGGCAGCTATATGATATAGTGGTCCGATCCGGACCAAACTTTTACAAATCATGTATAGCTATGTCAAATTAATAAAAGTTGAATTCAGTTGCAATAGCTTGGAAAACAAAAAAGTTTCCCATACAAAGACTTGTTTTCATATCGGTCGATTGTATGGCAGCTATATGATATAGTGGTCCGATCCGGCCAAATTTTAAACTCTGCGTGCAACAAAAATAATGATCTGGTAAAAATTTCAAAATGCTAGCGTTAAAACTACTGTATATTTTTTGCATAGAAACAGACGGACAGACGGACATGGCTATATCGACTCGGCTGTTGATGCTGATCAAGAATATATATACTTTGTGGGGTCGGAGATGCTTCCTTTAATGCGTTACACATTTCTGGACAAAATTATAATACCCTTTTTTAAGGGTATAAAAATCCTGTTCGTGGCAAGGAGCAAGTGCTCCAGAATGATCCAAAGGTTAGGAAAGCAGATAATCTGGATAAAAACCAATATCGTGCCGGCAGATAATATCCCTGATATCAAGCAAGATTGCTGGTGGCCCATAAATCAGATTATCAAACAAGATTGACGGGTTCTATCTTCTATCTTATTTCCAATGGATGATTGCCAGATTTTTAGAATAATAAAATTCATCCGCCGCTAGGGGCGAAGCAGAAAACAATGCCGATAATAATCAATAAAAATACTGTGAATATTATATTGGAGCAATATTGGAACAGTTGTCAATGGACCAATAAGTTGGATGGAGTGCGGATTTAGAGCGGAGCCTCGGTCTTCAGCACGAATTCCTGTTTTGTTGTCTCCGACGTTGAAGACCGGTTAACGGTGGTGCTTGCCCACTCAGGGCCCACACGAGTGACTGTGAAGCCGAACGCCGTTACCATGGAGACAATTATGTGGCTGAGAGACGAGCACGGGTCCAGGAGGGATAGGGTGGTGAACGTTTTGACTCCCATTTCTACCTGAACGGACGCCGTCGGTAGCACGCTCAAGCGTCTTATTTGGGTAAGCGATGAGAGGGAGACCATAGGAACGGCAGGGGTAGCGGCCCTTGGCTGGTATATCGTTGGCTTTTCCCGTGGGGCCTGACCGGGTCCGTCTGCAGTTTCGAGGTGTGATGTTTTCCTTGGCAGACTCGATAGCGAAAAACTCTCGAAGTCGGATTGTTGACATTCCTTGGTCGTGGAGCCATTATTAAAAAAACTGCTTGTGGATGATAAAAATGAATGTTGGATGTTATTATGAGAGATGAAAAATATACAGGACACGACGAATACGAAGGCCAAGGATTTGGACCAGGGCTAGGATTTCAGAGGAAGTAGCACCAGTTTAGCCACTATTCTCCAAATTGTGTCTCTGCTTGTGAGGAGGACGACCACACGAACGAAGTCATTTTCGCATGGGAAAACTTTAGTTACCCCTCCGTGGTATGTGCGCCACCCAGAACGTCAACCACCCACATATGATCCTTTAGGATTTGACTAGATATGGCTGAAGAAGCCGTCGAAAGGAGTTTGCGGACTCGGATGGCCATAAAAGGTGCACAGTTAACTCCAAAATGACCATTTGAAGCTCGCAGTCGCAGAGTCTGCCGTCATCATTGCGGAACAGAATTCGCTAAAAACGAGTATGCTGTGGATGGACGAGAATTTGTCGATACATTTTTGTCGGCATTAAAAACGAAACGGAAAAACTGCCTTTAAGTATCTGGATTATAAGATCAGATTGAAGGACTGGCCTCGGATGTAAAACATCATTGAAGGTTTGTCAATTAGAAGAAGCCCTAGGTGTTGTGTTTGGTGGGTTTTTCGGTGGACCCGAAAGTATCCACTCGAATATGGTCTCTTGACCCAGAAGCCTAGGATAATGGAAGGAAGGATATCTGCGCCCATCAGCACATCAATCTGAGCACATCTATAAAACAGTGGATCAGCCAGAGGGAGATCTTCGTAGAAAATTGGGAGAAATCGGATACGAAGGCAAGTCCCCTGCGAGTTGAGGCAAGACGAACGCTGAGCCTTCGATATTAATGCGGAATTGGAGGGAGAGCCAACATCGAAGTGAAAAAAGTTTTCAGGCTTTGCAGCAAGTGTTTGATTAAGGCCAGTGACTTCAGCTTGAACGTTCTGATACGGAGGTTTGATCAGGTTGAACATTCGCTCGAAAATAAAGGTGGCTTTTGATCCAGAATCGATCAAAGCAAGCGCCTTATAATTTGCTTCACGATGGCAAAGGTTGATCATTGCGGTACCTAAGAAAATATTTTAAGTGCTGGATACAAAGTAGTTTTGCAAATTTGGCGGAGTAGTGCACTGCATTGAAGCAATGGAATTGGTTGAAGTGTAAAAAACCGTAGCCGCGTGTGCAGTGTCACCACGGTGAAATAGCGTATTGTGACGTTCTCTGCATATAAAGTAGTTGTGAATGCTCGTACAATTAGAGACTTGTTGTCTTGCGAAACAATTTAAACACAATTTCTGCTGTTTGATGTACGTGCATTGATCTTGAACTGACATCAGCAGGACTTTCGAACACATCCGCTTAGGATGCTTCTCTGTGGAACATAGTTTGCCGGATTGTGGCTTGACATCAATCTTGTTTTCGAAGGATTGGATGCGGATAGAAGGCACGTCTCTCTTTGGGTTAAAAGCTTGAGTTTGTGCTGAAAGAGGTTTAATGTCTTCTATGGTTTCGAGAGTGTGATATCTTTTTAGGAGGAAGAAATTTAGTTCAGCTCAAGGATCAATATCTGTGTGGCCTTGGAGTGACTCTTCCCAGAGAGATAAAGTTAGTTTTGGCAACTTGGATGAGCACAGGAAAACCTAATTCTCGGCTTTCACTTTGGACATTTCGAGCGCAGTTAAACAGATCTGAAAAGAAGCCGCTTGATTGCTGAGTCCGATTCGTAAGAAATCGTCGGGATGTCGAACAATACCTTTAGTTGACTATTGACCAACAGGCGTTTATTTTCGAAACGCTGAGTCAAACTCGCCCACGCAGATTCGAAACCGTCGTTGGTGAGCGGAGTTTTGGATACGATATCGTGGGCTTCACCACTTGTCTTGGAGTTGGGGTGAAAAAGTTTTTCAACCTCAGTCAGCCTTGTATTTTAGATAAAGAAGGCTGTAAAAAAGTCCAGGAACGTGGGCCACCGTAGATAATCTCCGCTGAAGACCTCAGGATTGCTCGGGGGCAGCCGACACCCGTAAGATGTTCAGTGTTACGTTCGCTGCTGTGCTCTTGGGATTTTTACCTCAATATGTTCACTTAGCTGGGCAGCACAGCCTTCGTAGGCGAAGTAACAGTAGTCATGCTTGGACTGCATGACTGCAACTGTTTCGTCTTTACTCTCAGCTGTAGGAACAGGGACACACGCCTCGAATTCTTCTTCGACCTTCTCCCACAGCACACGCATTTTATTCAATCGGATCTTGCATGATTGCCGCGAGTAAGCAGCTCACCGGCCTTCAGTATGTCTGTTATTGGATGAGCTATGGCGGCAAAGTCCTTGATATAGATCCTGTTGTAGCTTGCTAATACTAGGAACAACCTGACTTTGTATACGCTTTTTGGTTCAGCGTATTCCTGTATGGCTCCTCCGTTTTCTGGATCAGATTTTGTTCCGTCCTTGCTTACTATAAAACCGATATATTCAACGAGTTCTTTAAAAACCTAGTCTTTTCCTGGCTAATTCTCATGTTAGCATCGATTAGGCATTTAAGCACAATATCGATGTGGCGGACGTGATAGGTCTCATTTTCTGAGAAAATAATGACGTCATCTACATTTATGTAACATGTCTTTCCAATTTGCTTCCTCAGATCATCAACTAATAATCTTTGGAAAATGCTGCTTGCATTTTTCAAGCTGAAAGGCAGCCGAGAAAATTCGTATTTGCCGCCATTTACCGAAACCGACATCTTCTCGCGGTAATGTTCCGCAAAGTAAATTCGGTGATACCCTGACCTTAAGTCAAGAGTGGTGAACAATTTTGCCTTCCCAAGGTTAGCTAGAATCATAAGAATACTTGGCATGGGGTAACGGTCTGGGATGGTTCGCTCATTCAGTTTCCTGAAATCTATTACCAACTTTTTGTTTCGGGCATCGTGGGCGTCAGTTCGTTTTTTGTTGGGTGACCTTGATGGCCTCACATTTCAGTCTTTCAGCATTGGTTTCACTTCATTATTTACGAAGTCGGAAACACCCATGAGGTTTTGGTAGGCTCTGGAGTACACCGGTACGTTGTCTATTGTACGGATCGTGGCAACGATAGCGGTGTTGAATGGGAGAGCTTTGTCTGCTGTGGAGAACACTTTTTCTTCCTGATGATTGTGTTCTTGAACTCTTTTTTAACGGAGGCAGGAATCACAAATTAACATCAGCTCACGTGTTATATTTAAGTTTTTCGAAAATGCCCTGATACTCCAGAGTGTTCTCTGCTAAGTTTATTTTTACCCTGGCCTGTGTTAACAAATCAAAGATTATAATAGCGTCAAACGAGCTGAGGGTATTTAATATAAAAAATTGGAAAATGTGCTGGAACACATTCATTAAGCATTTTTGATTACTTTTGGTGGAGCCGTGTATTTAGGTCACCGAGAATGATTTGGCGACTGGCATTATGATTTTTAGCTCCTTTACGGGCTTGATGTAATTTTTGCCGCGCCAATGTCGATTAAAATTTTTAAAGTTCTCCCAGCCAACCGTCGTTCGGTGAACGGCAACCGGGAGCGTTCCTTAAAAAATATATTAAATCGTCACTTGGAGCATACTCACTGTCAATGTTTTCAATCGCATCCTTCTCGTATTCCTCCTTAGGGTCTTCGGTTTTTTCTTGGGAAATGCGCTGAGGCATTTCTTCTCTTTAGGGCATTTCATTCATTCGACTGATACTTATTGTAGTCAGTGCGCTGCCTAAGCCACACAATGAGGTTGGTTGTGGGGCTTGATCCTGTTTGTCATTATTATTTTGTTCGTGGGGGCTGCCCTTTTGGCGTTTGATAAAGTGTGGGTTTCTATCCTGGCCCCGTTCTACTTTGTTCTTGCTATTTCCAGGTGTTTGGGATCACTCCTCCACAGCCTTAGCGTATGAATTCGCGAACATGCTCCTCTCAATGCTAGCGAGACTTTGGGCTGGGCTGGGAAAACCCCAGCTCTGAGTGATTTTTTGAGACCTGATATATATCCCAATTTAGCAGCCTACAGCTACTAAATGAATCTCAAAAGCGTAAAAAAACCGCTATTAGGGACTCCGACGACTATGCAGCTACCCCAACTACTAATTACTCTTACCACCCCAAGAGCAGGAGTTGGAAACCCAAATGTGGTTTCGGAATTCGACTCCATAATCGAGCATAACTCGTCTGAATTACCATCCAGGGTATCACTTCAAGTGATTCCTCCGGCACGAGAAGAGTCGAACCCCTTAAAATCCACTGCTAAGGGTAAGCCACCGTCCGGACCCCCGGTACGGACTGATGTCGCGGTCTTACCAACCGTAACACCAAAGCCCTTACAGGTGATTCTCCCCTCTCAACATATATTTATTTCACGGGTGGCCCCTGACACCTCAGAGATTGATATCTCGGCTTATATCCAAGCCAAATCTAAGGCCGTTGTTAGAGTGGATGACATTAGGAAATTTAAATATTCTTATTCAAGGCTTACGTCATCTTTTAAGATACGTGTACCTTTGCCGATGTTCGATACGATCTGTTCGCCCAGCTTTGGGCCGGAGAACATATTCGTACAAGAACATCAGCCGAGTAAAGTTAAAAAAAAAGTTAATAAGCCTGTGGGAGTTAAACTCCCAAAGCCTAAAAATCCTGTACCATCTTCGTCTTCCGTACCTAAACCTTCATCCTCAAAAAAACTAACAACATCTATCACCCTTACCTATCAAAATACTAGGGGGCTTCGGAGTAAGCTCCCTAAACTGTTTTCTGATAGTTCATCATTTGCGTCCCAGATTGTAGTCTTCATAGAGACCTGGTTAAAGCCGGAGATTTTCAGTTCCGAAATTTTCCCAGACAGGTACACCACTTACAGACGGGACCGACCACTACGAAGGGGAGGAGGAGTCCTAATCTCTGTGGACTCCGACTTCGCTTCTGAATGGGTTAATTTACCGAATGCTGGTGATATTGAATTCTTATGTGTGAAAATCACTATGTCGCTTCAATCACTGTTTATCACATGCTCATATTTACCACCTTCTTCTGAACCACCTACATACTGGCACCACTTATCTGCCATTCAGCTGGTTTCCAACCGCATGTCTGACAGTGACCTTTTAGTGACTCTAGGAGATTTCAATTTACCTGAACTTATCTGGTCAAACATCGAGAATTCACCATCTTTAACACTCTCAACACATCACGATTTTACTGAGGGTATGTTCGACATATCCCTTGGTCAAATAAACCACGTAAGGAATTCTTTAGGTCGGCTTCTAGATATACGTTTCGTTTCTGACCCAGATGGAATAACCGTTTCCAGAGCCATGCCACTTTCGCTCCCAGAAGATCCTTACCACCCAACGCTTGAGGTTTCGATTGAAACCCTTACTGCTAGCAACCTTCAGTCTCGCCATGGAGTTCAGAAAACTCGCTGCTTTCGTAAGGCTGATTTTCAGAGACTAAGCAACTTAATTTCTTTATTTGATTGGTCCGATCTCTGGGAATGCACCGATATTAATATCGCTTTAGAAACATTCTACAAAACGCTTAACGCTTTCTTCGACTCTTGCGTGCCATGGAAGTATCTATCCGCCTCGACCGACCCTCCTTGGTTTACAAGGAGCCTTAAAAACTTAAAATACATTAAAAATAGACTCCTTAAGAGACATAAGAAAACTGGCTGTAATGTAACTTTCTCAAGATACTTAGTATCGGTCAAATTTCACCGTGCATAACGCTGAGTGTTATAAGAAATATATATACCGCTGTCGGATCCAGTTTACTCAGGATCCGAAGCAGTTTTATAATTTTGTTAACACTAAGCGTAAGCAGGTATCTTCTCCCCCCCTAATTTCGTTTGAAAATGTATCTGCGACTACTGATCAGGGTATTGCCGATCTATTCGCAACTTTCTTTCAAACAACGTACTCATTTCCTACAATTATGGATCAGCCTTATTCATATAACATTCAATCAGCTAATCTTATTTTCAGACCAACTTTCTCCGAAAGCACTGTGTTATCGGATCTTCTGAGGGTGAAACCAGTGTATTCGCCAGGTCCTGATGGTGTTCCTGGCTGTGTAATGAGAAACTGCGCTAAGCCATTGTGCAGTCCCCTTCTTAAACTTTTCTCTTTGTCTCTGGAAACTTCGATTTTTCCCAAATGTGGAAGGAATCGTTCATAATTCCCTTACACATAAAAGGAAAAAAATCGGATGCTATAAACAATAGAGGAATTTCTAAATTGTCAGCAATTCCAAAGCTTTTTGAAAAATTGGTAACACCACATCTTCAACATCTCTGCAGTTCAATTATTTCTCCATGTCAGCATGGTTTTATAAAGCGTCGCTCCACCACCACAAACCTCTTGGAGCTGACCTCCTTTATTATAGATGGCTTCCGTAAAGGCCTTCAAACAGATGTCATCTACACTGACTTTAGTAAAGCATTTGACTCTGTCAACCACTCACTCCTTTTGAGTAAATTTAGTATCCAAGAATTTCCCTCAGACCTTCTCAAGTGGATTTCTAGCTACTTAGCTGGGAGAACCCAACGTGTTCTTTTTAAGGATGTACATTCTCGTCTTGTTAGTGCTACATCGGGAGTCCCCCAAGGAAGCCATCTTGGGCCACTACTTTTCACTATCTTTATTAACGACCTACCCCCTGCCATAACGAACTCTCTGGTTCTTATGTATGAAGACGACGTTAAGCTTTGTCTTCAATACAAATCCCCTTCTGCCCAATATAAACTTCAGTCAGATTTGGACAATTTTCAAAAGTGGTGTTCCACCAATCTCTTAAAACTTAATGGGTCAAAATGTAAACTTATGTCTTTCTATCGCTCGTGCCCTAACCAGGCGACATACTTTCTCTATGGGATTTCCTTAGATAGATTAACCCAGGTTAACGATCTTGGTGTCCTATTAGATGCTAAACTTAAATTTTCCGACCATATTTCTACGATGATTAACAAAGCCAAGGGCGTGCTTGGCTTTATTCAAAGATGCATTCTGAAGATTCTAAGGAATGACCCTTATATTACTAAAACTTTATACGTATCTTTAGTACGTCCAATTCTGAGTACGGGTCATGCGTCTGGAGCCCTCAGTATGGGGTTCATCAAGATCGCATTGAATTCGTTCAAAAGAATTTCTTGATGTTTGCACTTAGGGGACTCAACTGGGATGCAAATCTTCACCTCCCATCTTACTCTAACAGACTCCTTCTAATTAATTTACCTTCCCTAACCAATCGTAAAAAGATGCTGGGGGTCGTTTTCCTCCAGAACCTTTATAATGGTAATGTAGACAGCCAGCATCTACTAACACGACTAACATTTAACATTCCAAATAGACGTACTAGAAATTTTAGTCCCCTATTCCTAAGTTGTTGTAGATCTACATATGCCCAGCATGAGCCTTTCAGGGTTTTATGTTCTGACTACAATGACTTATACTCTATTACTTCACTCTGCACGTCCACTTCTATCAAATCCTCAATTCTCACCTACCTTTCAGAGCAACAAACGAACTCTACTTTTTCGTCGTAATCTTTTCTAAACTTTATTCTCTCGGGTCTATCCCCGCGATCCGAGCCGTACGATAAACGGCAGCGCCCCTCGGTCGGTTGGGCGGGAGGTGGGCTGTACGTTATGCAGTGGGAGCCTCGCGAAAAATAATGGCAACAGCTTGGTAGTGAGTGCTGATACCGTAATGTGGCTTGAAAAGCTCGTAGGCGTATAAGGCCGATTGTCTCCATGCCACATTCTCGTCCTGTCAAAAATAACTGGATTGGTTCCTAATTCGGTTAAGCTCCAATTAAATCTTCATTCAGGTTAGCGGAGATTATAGTTAGTCTTCCTTTAGCCTTCGAGAAGTTTGGAGATATGCCTTCCTTCAACTTTACCAAGTTTAGCGTGGAGGGCTTGACTTCGCCCCCTTTGTAAATCACTGGCCCTGTAGCTCAAAAAAACAGTTATAATAATAACAAAGATATTTATCGGCAGCGTGCCGGAGCAATGTAGTTTATTCTTTCGAGTGGTTCACAAAACTGAACTAAAGACCTGTGGCATCACGCCACAAAATCATTATCGGCAAGCCGAATAAACATTTTATGGAGCTCGGCGCAGCACTCCAAATAAAAAGTGTCAGCTTTACCACAGCGGTCCCATTGAGCGCAGAGCACTGAACTCAATTGTGGCCCGTCAGCATTACATATACCTGCACAATAATAAAACAATTTAGGCCAAACGGAATCATCTTCTTCAGGTATCTTGTGCCATCACAATATCCACAGTCGCGAGGTGCCACGTTTAACGAAATATTTTATAAAGACGATAAAACTCACCTTCAGCAGCTTCTGTACGTAGCACTATCTCGGTTAGTAAATTTAAATGGATTATACATGGTTTCAAAGGACAAAGAAACATATCTTATCATGGACGCAGAAATGCTCAGTCAATGCTTTCTCTTCAACAGGAGTTTCAACTTCGAGACTTCATAGACATGCAAGGTTTATCAATAACAACATAAAATTTTCAAAGCACGCAAGCTTTTAGGGAGGACATGCAAGATCGTGTAATCTAACGATCCAATATAGAATACTTTCGGAGACGTGGAAAGAAAATGAGGAACAAGCTGAGGTTTCCAATGTTGACTGCATTATAAGGTTTAAGCGACCCAGTGGAAGAGCTGGAGGAGTAGCTGTATACTCTATTAGGCTCTATACGTTATCGGGGTTTTCATGCCTGTTGATTAGTTTTCACTTCTCTTACATGGGAAAATGTATGGATTGTTTGGGTGGTTTAAAGTCAATAAGTTCTTGTATTCTTGTACATTTAAACACAAGTACATGTCTTCCGTTTTCGAGGATAAATAGGTTTATGTTGGGAAGCAAATCTTAAGTATTTATCTAACCACATAAGGCTCAAGATGAGCTCATTACTTATTAAAGCAAAAATATGAGCGAACTTGAAATTATATTCTGTCAATCTCAAGCAAATTAAATCATAAATATTGACTCATCTAATGGGGAAGACCTATTATTAATATTCGTTTATAAGACCTAATCATTTGTACACGATCAACTTGCCAACGTCTGTCAATCAACAATGTTTGAGTGAATTCACAAGGACCATATTTTACAGAGCGGGAATGACAGTCTTATAGCCATGATGATCAATTTTATATACCTGAAAACCCTGAGCAGCATTCTTACCATAACACTGAGGAAAATTAAATAACTTTTCCCGACGACGATGAAATATTTAGGCTTGCCGAAGATGGTATACCCTTGAAAACAAGAAAGTTTTCCATACAAAGACTTGTTATCATAGCGGTCGTTTGTATGGCAGCTATATGATATAGTGGTCCGATCCGGACCAAACTTTTACAAATCATGTATAGCTATGTCAAATTAATAAAAGTTGAATTCAGTTGCAATAGCTTGGAAAACAAAAAGTTTCCCATACAAAGACTTGTTTTCATATCGGTCGATTGTATGGCAGCTATATGATATAGTGGTCCGATCCGGCCAAATTTTAAACTCTGCGTGCAACAAAAATAATGATCTGGTAAAAATTTCAAAATGCTAGCGTTAAAACTACTGTATATTTTTTGCATAGAAACAGACGGACAGACGGACATGGCTATATCGACTCGGCTGTTGATGCTGATCAAGAATATATATACTTTGTGGGGTCGGAGATGCTTCCTTTAATGCGTTACACATTTCTGGACAAAATTATAATACCCTTTTTTAAGGGTATAAAAATCCTGTTCGTGGCAAGGAGCAAGTGCTCCAGAATGATCCAAAGGTTAGGAAAGCAGATAATCTGGATAAAAACCAATATCGTGCCGGCAGATAATATCCCTGATATCAAGCAAGATTGCTGGTGGCCCATAAATCAGATTATCAAACAAGATTGACGGGTTCTATCTTCTATCTTATTTCCAATGGATGATTGCCAGATTTTTAGAATAATAAAATTCATCCGCCGCTAGGGGCGAAGCAGAAAACAATGCCGATAATAATCAATAAAAATACTGTGAATATTATATTGGAGCAATATTGGAACAGTTGTCAATGGACCAATAAGTTGGATGGAGTGCGGATTTAGAGCGGAGCCTCGGTCTTCAGCACGAATTCCTGTTTTGTTGTCTCCGACGTTGAAGACCGGTTAACGGTGGTGCTTGCCCACTCAGGGCCCACACGAGTGACTGTGAAGCCGAACGCCGTTACCATGGAGACAATTATGTGGCTGAGAGACGAGCACGGGTCCAGGAGGGATAGGGTGGTGAACGTTTTGACTCCCATTTCTACCTGAACGGACGCCGTCGGTAGCACGCTCAAGCGTCTTATTTGGGTAAGCGATGAGAGGGAGACCATAGGAACGGCAGGGGTAGCGGCCCTTGGCTGGTATATCGTTGGCTTTTCCCGTGGGGCCTGACCGGGTCCGTCTGCAGTTTCGAGGTGTGATGTTTCCCTTGGCAGACTCGATAGCGAAAAACTCTCGAAGTCGGATTGTTGACATTCCTTGGTCGTGGAGCCATTATTAAAAAAACTGCTTGTGGATGATAAAAATGAATGTTGGATGTTATTATGAGAGATGAAAAATATACAGGACACGACGAATACGAAGGCCAAGGATTTGGACCAGGGCTAGGATTTCAGAGGAAGTAGCACCAGTTTAGCCACTATTCTCCAAATTGTGTCTCTGCTTGTGAGGAGGACGACCACACGAACGAAGTCATTTTCGCATGGGAAAACTTTAGTTACCCCTCCGTGGTATGTGCGCCACCCAGAACGTCAACCACCCACATATGATCCTTTAGGATTTGACTAGATATGGCTGAAGAAGCCGTCGAAAGGAGTTTGCGGACTCGGATGGCCATAAAAGGTGCACAGTTAACTCCAAAAATGACCATTTGAAGCTTGCAGTCGCAGAGTCTGCCGTCATCATTGCGGAACAAAATTCGCTAAAAACGAGTATGCTGTGGATGGACGAGAATTTGTCGATACATTTTTGTCGGCATTAAAAACGAAACGGAAAAACTGCCTTTAAGTATCTGGATTATAAGATCAGATTGAAGGACTGGCCTCGGATGTAAAACATCATTGAAGGTTTGTCAATTAGAAGAAGCCCTAGGTGTTGTGTTTGGTGGGTTTTTCGGTGGACCCGAAAGTATCCACTCGAATATGGTCTCTTGACCCAGAAGCCTAGGATAATGGAAGGAAGGATATCTGCGCCCATCAGCACATCAATCTGAGCACATCTATAAAACAGTGGATCAGCCAGAGGGAGATCTTCGTAGAAAATTGGGAGAAATCGGATACGAAGGCAAGTCCCCTGCGAGTTGAGGCAAGACGAACGCTGAGCCTTCGATATTAATGCGGAATTGGAGGGAGAACCAACATCGAAGTGAAAAAAGTTTTCAGGCTTTGCAGCAAGTGTTTGATTAAGGCCAGCGACTTCAGCTTGAACGTTCTGATACGGAGGTTTGATCAGGTTGAACATTCGCTCGAAAATAAAGGTGGCTTTTGATCCAGAATCGATCAAAGCAAGCGCCTTATAATTTGCTTCACGATGGCAAAGGTTGATCATTGCGGTACCTAAGAAAATATTTTAAGTGCTGGATACAAAGTAGTTTTGCAAATTTGGCGGAGTAGTGCACTGCATTGAAGCAATGGAATTGGTTGAAGTGTAAAAAACCGTAGCCGCGTGTGCAGTGTCACCACGGTGAAATAGCGTATTGTGACGTTCTCTGCATATAAAGTAGTTGTGAATGCTCGTACAATTAGAGACTTGTTGTCTTGCGAAACAATTTAAACACAATTTCTGCTGTTTGATGTACGTGCATTGATCTTGAACTGACATCAGCAGGACTTTCGAACACATCCGCTTAGGATGCTTCTCTGTGGAACATAGTTTGCCGGATTGTGGCTTGACATCAATCTTGTTTTCGAAGGATTGGATGCGGATAGAAGGCACGTCTCTCTTTGGGTTAAAAGCTTGAGTTTGTGCTGAAAGAGGTTTAATGTCTTCTATGGTTTCGAGAGTGTGATATCTTTTTAGGAGGAAGAAATTTAGTTCAGCTCAAGGATCAATATCTGTGTGGCCTTGGAGTGACTCTTCCCAGAGAGATAAAGTTAGTTTTGGCAACTTGGATGAGCACAGGAAAACCTAATTCTCGGCTTTCACTTTGGACATTTCGAGCGCAGTTAAACAGATCTGAAAAGAAGCCGCTTGATTGCTGAGTCCGATTCGTAAGAAATCGTCGGGATGTCGAACAATACCTTTAGTTGACTATTGACCAACAGGCGTTTATTTTCGAAACGCTGAGTCAAACTCGCCCACGCAGATTCGAAACCGTCGTTGGTGAGCGGAGTTTTGGATACGATATCGTGGGCTTCACCACTTGTCTTGGAGTTGGGGTGAAAAAGTTTTTCAAACTCAGTCAGCCTTGTATTTTAGATAAAGAAGGCTGTAAAAAAGTCCAGGAACGTGGGCCACCGTAGATAATCTCCGCTGAAGACCTCAGGATTGCTCGGGGGCAGCCGACACCCGTAAGATGTTCAGTGTTACGTTCGCTGCTGTGCTCTTGGGATTGTTACCTCAATATGTTCACTTAGCTGGGCAGCACAGCCTTCGTAGGCGAAGTAACAGTAGTCATGCTTGGACTGCATGACTGCAACTGTTTCGTCTTTACTCTCAGCTGTAGGAACAGGGACACACGCCTCGAATTCTTCTTCGACCTTCTCCCACAGCACACGCATTTTATTCAATCGGATCTTGCATGATTGCCGCGAGTAAGCAGCTCACCGGAACTTCCGCTCGGCGTATGGAAGCGCGATTCAAACTGGCTGACGTGATCCGTGACCACGATAAATTCGGTCAACGCAGCTGCAGGTCGGGCTTGGGACATTTTGGAGGAATCCGTGGTGGTGACTGGAGTAAAGACGGACAGGATCCCAATGTTAGCTTTCTTTGGACCGAAGAGAGCACGGACTCGCTCTTTGGTGCTCTTGCTGACCTGCTAACAACTAAAGCTTGGCTGGTCCGTTTAGTATGTCTACTAGAAGAAGATGCAGACGACTTACTCTTTTGTCTAGGCCTCATCGAGGAGCACGACTGAACAGACAATTTCGCCTTTTCGTTGCCTCCTATAGGCATAATAGGCCCTACACAGAGCTAGCTGTGGGGACAGATGGATAGATGTTTAAGCCGAATTATTATACCCTGTACCCATTAAAAATGGGTGAAAAGGGTATCATAATATGGTGCAAATGTATGTAAAAGGCAGAAGGAAGCATCTCCGACCCCATAAAGTATATATATTCTTGATCAGCATCAACAGCCGAGTCGATATAGCCATGTCCGTCTGTCCGTCCGTCCGTCCGTCCGTCTGTCCGTATCAACGCCTAGATCTCAGAAACTACAAGAGCTACAGACATGTGCTATATATCGTTGGATAGGTAACTACCATACGCAGTACAAGTTTGTTTTTATTTTGATATCACCCCTCGTTCCCCCGCAAACTGCAAAAAACTGCCACGCCCACATTTATTAACCTAATGCTATGCAATGCGTTGGTGCTTATAAAAGCTATCTAATGTTTAAATTTGAACCAAATCGGATAAGAAACACGGAAGTTATGCCACATGCAAAATCTATGGCAAGGGAAGCAGAAGCGCAGCAAAACACGCATTGCCCGACGCCGACTGCGACGTTGACAGCGAAATGTGTATGGCTTTATGACATACGAAACTTATTTTCATAACCAAAATCATACCAAATTTATATTGTTATGGAACTCTTCTAATAGAATATTGTTTCATTTATTTATTGATACTAAATAAATAAATTGTAAGCATGTCTAAGGGTACAGGGTATTTTGCAATCGGGAAACTCGACTGCTGCTACCTTACTTGTTTTTTATTTGGATAAATGAAATATATCCGGCTCGAAGGACAAATGATCGTGGCAGGGAGCGATGCTTGCTCCAGAATGATGAGTGTCCAAAGGTTACGTAAGCAGAGGATCCAGATAATTATATTATATTTTACTTGATTGTCTAAATAGTTTGAAGCAAATTTACTAAATGTTTAATAATATTATAAACAATTACAATGCAAAATTTTTTTGTCATCTGTATTATTGCTGTCAGATAATTTAACTTAATGTTCAAATGAGATAAATAAGAAAACGAAAAAAAAAACTTTTTGTCTCTTAATCTCATTAGCATGAATTTGTTTGTATTTTTATCAGTAGTCAGTATAGTAGTGTTATTCATTAAAAAATTAATATATAAATCATCCCGTAACCAGTACTTTGTCACTTGAGAGCAAAAATAGCAGTTGTAATATGGTGATCGGGCTTTGGTAATTCTGAAGTTGTGAACTTTTAGAATTAAGGCGCTTTAATCTATTGCGGTATGCGGTAATGGTAGACTTTGTACACAGCGTTCAAAAACAAACGTTTTCATTCCAAAAATTCAAAGAAATTTTTTTTTTCTATTTTTTTTTTATAAACTTTATATTAAGGCATACAGGGTATCTAGGAACTCCTGGGTGTGCTTAGTCTCTGTTAATACTGCCCGAAGGGTTCGGCGGCTAAGTGTGCTTAGCTTGAACACTAATAAGCTAAATTTATACGAGGGCGGGTGAATAAGTCCGTGACTTTTTGAATTTCCCGCTTCTTAATTGAAATGGTAACACTGCTCCCGTCAACAGTCATCTGTCAGTTGACTCTTGTCAAAAATTGAACAAGCTGCGACATTTAGTTTGTTTTTGACAGCCGTTAATATCAGACTACCGCTTTGACTGAGAAGAAAATGGAAAAAAGTGAATTTCGTGTGCTCATTAAGCATTATTTTTTGAGAAAAAAATCCATTACGCAAACCAAGGCCAAGCTTGATAAATATTATGGAGACTCTGCACCATCCATTTCCATGGTAAAAAAGTGGTTTACTGAATTCCGATGTGGCCGTACAAGCACGGAAGATGCGGAACGTTCTGGACGCCCAGTTGAGGTTTCCACATCCGAAACAATTGAAAAAATCCACGATATGGTTTAAGCCGATCGGCGATTAAAAGTGAGAGAGATTGTGGAAGCCGTAGGCATTTCACATGGCTCAGTGGTTTCAATTTTGAATGATAATTTGGGTATGAGAAAGCTTTCCGCAAGATGGGTGCCGCGTTTGCTCACAATCGACCACAAATGCAACCGTGTGACAATTTCGCAGGAATGTTTAGCGTTGTTCAATCGCAATACGAACGAGTTTTTGCGCCGTTTCGTAACCGTGGACGAAAAGTGGATCCACCACAACACACCGGAGACCAAACAGCAGTCAAAACAATGGGTTTCTCGGGGGAATCGGCGCCAAAGAAGGCAAAGGTGGGTTTGTCAGCCAATAAAGTCATGGCGACTGTTTTTTGGGATGCACGCGGTATTATCCACATTGACTACCTTCAAAAAGGAAAAACAATCAATGGTGACTATTAAAGCAACTTATTGGGCTAAGAAATATACTACCAGACAACTTATATACCATTCTACAAAGCTATATAACGGACAGATATTTCTATATCAAATATGACAATGAATGCTCAGACGTTATGCCAGTGACAGCGGGTGTTCCCCAAGGTAGTGTGCTTGGACCCATCTTATACCTGATTTACACCTCCGATATTCCAGCGCCAACTATCCCTGGATCAATGATTGCTACGTTCGCAGATGATACTGTATTAATGTCGTCAAGCGCGTGTGAAAAAACAGCTGCAAGTACCTTACAACAAATCATGACACAAACAGTATCCTGGTTCGAGAGATGGGGCATCGAGATAAATAAAGACAAAACTCAACAAGTAATATACACAAAACGACAACCCAAAAACCTCGCTATTAAAATCAACGACAATCAAATATTGCTACGCCCATATGCCAAGTACCTTGGACTAACCATTGACGCAAAACTGACATGGAAGCAGCACATCCTAAACAAACGAAATGAAATAAAAAACAAATTTCGACAACTTAACTGGCTAATAGGAAAACACTCAAAACTAAAATTACATTACAAAATTGCAATATACAATGCGATAATAAAACCAATATGGACGTATGGAATAGAAATCTGGGGAACTGCCAGTAAATCTCACTTACAGCAAATTCAACGAACACAATCGAAAATGCTCAGAACAATGACAAATGCCGAATGGTATATTAGAAATGAAGATATCCATAAAGACTTAAACATAGAGACAGTCAACGAAACTATTAAAAAAAAGCAGCAAAAAACACACAAATCAACTACTAAACCACCAAAACCCAAACCTGAGACAAATACCGATGAGAGAGCTGGAACCGAGAAGATTAAAACGAAAAACTCCAACAGAATTAAATTATTAGTAATTATTAGTTAACTATTAAAGTATTAGCGTATCCTTGCAATGGGAAGGGCCGCTACCTTTTTTTTTTCCATTCTTCAACCATTACTCATTGTTATTCTTTAAGAAACAGAATGTAATTTAAAGGAAATTAATAAAAAAAAAAAAAAAAAAAAATTGGGTGGATGCGATGAGGCATTGAAAAAAAAGCGACCGCACTTGGCCAAGAAAAAAGTTCTTTTCCACCAGGACAATGCACGGGTGCACACATGTGCAGTTTCCATGGCATAATTCCATGAAATGGGCTACGAATTGCTCCCTCATCCGGCCTATTCACCCGATCTAGCCCCGTGTGACTGTTTCTTGTTCCCAATTTGAAGAAATGGCTCGGCGGAAAGAGATTTGCCTCCAATGACGAAGTCATCTCACAAACAAATGCCTATTTTGAAGACCTCGACAAATCAAATTTTTTGGAAGGGATAAAAAAATCGGAGAAACGTTGGGCTAAGTGTATAGAGCTCAAAGGAGACTACATTGAAAAACGTAGTTATCTAAAAACCTGTGTTTCATTCAAATAGTCACGGACTTATTGACCCGCCCTCGTACTAAATTAACAATAATTAACAATAATTAAGAATAATTCACAATAATTAACAATAATTAACAATAATTAACAATAATTAACAATAATTAAAAATAATTAACAACCAATAACAATAATAAACAATAATTAACAATAATTAACAATAATTAAAAATAATTAACAATAATTAACAATAATTAACAGTAATTAACAATAATTAACAATTATTAACAATAATTATATACTAATAAAGTTAAAAGAAAAGACGATGGGGAGTCCATCGTTTGGCTAATCATCATGATGTGCGTCTTGTTGGCAGCCGGTGGAAAAGTCGCCTGTTGAGCCTCCTTTGAGGGCGGGATCTGGTAAGACCCTTAGCGAGTCTGTTTCGATGACGCTCCAGTCGGTCATTGCAGCGGCTGGAGTGGAAATTAATAGTCTCGAAGACCAAGAGCAGCTTTAGGTCACTGTGGAGGGTGG
The DNA here is from genome assembly GCA_018150545.1 of Drosophila ercepeae. Taxonomy (NCBI): domain Eukaryota; kingdom Metazoa; phylum Arthropoda; class Insecta; order Diptera; family Drosophilidae; genus Drosophila; species Drosophila ercepeae. The sequence goes on along the minus strand of JAECWL010000183.1, from coordinate 360,027 downwards.
TGTTTCTTACATACCACTCGCAGCCGGTAATCGTCCTCGCCATCTCGTTTTGGATGCTCTGGATTATGAGGATTTGGCTGTCGCAGGCCAGGCCCCAGATTTGGCACCCATACCTCCAAATAGGAGCTATGATTTGGTTGTATATTGCGATCAAGCGTAAGCGCCTCTTCTCTGCAATGAGAAGCAGAATCTCTCTGTTGACCGGTATTCTGGCAGCTGCGGGTTTCAGTCCTGGGGTGTGTGTGGCCAATCTAGCTGCTACCTGCATTTTGTGGGTGTTCAGCGCCATGTCAAGGTTCAGTACCGACTAGCCCCCTGCTAATAAGCCGCTCAATCTTGGGATAAGCTGTAACTGTTGTGTCCAGAGTGATGATGAGAGGTAAGTGGTCAAAGCTGAGCTCGGTAAACGACCGGATATCTGAGTGTTATCACAGGATACCTCTTGTCAGCGCAAAATCGATGTAGCCTGGAGATCCTCTACTGCCATAAGAGAACCTTGTGGGGCCACCTGTAGCTATCGAGTTTACGTCTGCGTCTTTGCAATGTGTTTCGCTGATAAGCAAGACATCAATCTGGTAACGCCGCACAAAGCATTCAACTTCGGGCAGCTTCGCGGAGACGCCGTCGGCGTTCCACACTAAGATGCGCAGCGGCATCATTTTGGCCCTATCTGCGCATGTATTGCCGTGAGCAGATGGAGCAACTCCCCTGCTGTAAAAGCATTATCCTCATTTGTTCAATCTGCTTTTCCTGAAGAGAGCGCAGAGCGTTTAGCGTCTGCAGGATGCTTAAGGAGATATTGCCCAAAAGGGGTCTGATGTCCGCCCCTAGACCGACTCCTTTGCCGGCTGTGGTTCCTAGTCTCGGGTGCTGATCCTGCTTGGGACTCCGCTTCGGAGAGGTGCAGTCGACATACCTCCAGTAGGAGCATCGGACATAGATCGATTGTTGACCTCCGCCCACACCTCTTCTTGGCCTAGAGCGCTGAAGGAATGCCTGGAGTTTGGAGCATCCTGAATAGTTCGCTGGGTGCTGTTTGCCACAGTTGCAGCAAGTGCATGGATCGCTCCATGGTCGCGTACAGTCTTTGGCAGGATGTTCGCTGGCGCATTTAAGGCAGATGTGCGCCTTACGGCAGTATTTGGCCGTGTGACCAATTTGCTGGCATCGAGGGCATTGGGTTGTCGTATTTCGCTTGTGAAGGGGCTCGATGACAACTCTCATGTGGTATAGAGCCTTAAGAGCCAGGATCTCCTTGTTGTTCGCCGCAGCGGCGATGTTCAGAAAGAACAGGTTTATGGGCTCTTCAGTCGGCGCAGCTGGCTCGTTTCGTCTCTTCGGCGTATGAACGTCTAGCACCTTGTGGCCGAGACTTTCCAGTTCTTCAATAATTTGATGATGGAACGTACTGTGGTGGAGTCGTTTAACGCAGACTCGGTATGGCCTGTCCTCTTTGAGCTAATAGCAGTGAAACTCGAGCTTTTTGATCTCGAGCCAGCTGACTATGCTGCGGAAGGTGCTAGCGTCTGCCGCGTGGAGCCTCAGATGCGTTGGCAGAGACTTTTTTTAAATCAGTGATTTTTGAGATGTTGTCCATCAGCAGGGCTGCGCTTTCAACGCCTTTCAAAACTAGTGGAGGGGGTTTATGTTACGCCTTGGAATGATGAGGCTGCATGATGGGCTGAGATGAGGCTGCATCACGTTTGGCCGCAGCAATAGCTCCTTGATGGCTGGTACTGGGCTGCTCACTCAGTTCCTCGGTTTTTGCAAGCAACCCAGAGCGGTTTGAGCTGTCACTGTAGGTGGGAAAAGGAATCTTGGTACCAAGATTTGCCTTCTTCTTGGCATTCAGTGCCAAGACCCACATGCCTTCCGCTTAATGACTTGCATCCGCTGAGGCGCTTGCTTGATAGTATGGGCGACTATGGATGTCCGTTTCGGCACAGGTGCAGAGGCTTGGTTCGTCCCGGCGACTTTGGATGTCCGTTTCGTCACAGAGACTTGGTTCACTGCAATATTGAAGAGCTCGCCGAGGTTGAACAAGCGCTCGGTAGGAGCGGGCATCATAGTTTTTTCATTTGGTTCATAAATGCAAATTTCCAAAAGTTTGTAAACAAACTTCAATCAGCTCAGAACAGCTGCTTTAAACAGCTGATTTTTTGTTATGGCCGCTGATCAGCGGGGCCACGTTTTTGATTTTTTGCAGCAAGCTTACTGTGCTTGAGTGTTTTAAAAACTAATAATGGATCTAGTGATCAGTTTGTGCCACTATTGTGGCCTTAAATTGAGATTGGTGCGTCGAATTTAATATTTTTCCCACGTAAGGTGTTTATGACGTGCAACTGGTCGGAAGGCACTTTATCGAGATTCAAAGAAACTATTATACAGAAATCATTATTACATCTTATATGGGTTGTAAGAAGTAAATATTTATAATATGCAGAATCATAATTGAGAAAGGGATCAGTTTGATTTTATTTTCATTAAATATTTTATGACAAAAAAGAAAAAAAAAATTTTTGGCAAAATAATCAAATTATATTTCATCGAGGAACTAAAAAAAAAGAGGTGCTTCAAGAGAAGTATGGTCGATTGGAATCCGAGATGTCGGAAGTCGTTTTAGGTGCTGATAGCTTCCAAGAAGTACCACGTACAGGATGCTCCTTTCAGAGCATGCCCCCGCCTAGCACAACTGGCAGGGAGCTTCTTATGGTTAGCAGCCCAAGCCAATTAAAAAATCTTAACCAGAAAACAGTTGGAAATAGTCGCCTATTACCGCAAATTGAAAAAAATAGTAATACGCTCACATTCCAGCCGGCTTCAGTCTCTTGGCAAAAAGTTCTTTCCAAGAAGAGAAGCCTACCAACCTCACCGAAAAGTTAAAAAAAAGAGCGCATATAATCGAACATAATCGAAACCATCTCGCTTTAAATAGATTTGCTGCTCTTGCAAACCATGATGACTGTCAAGAAGCCAAAAAAAACCATGGACATTCTCCAGGTCGAAACCGTTGCAGAAGATGAATCTCGACAAGCTCAAATTCCAGTGACAAGGAAGTTACCAAAACCTAGTCAAATAACAGTACTTGCTGTCAGCGACGTACCTGCCTTGGAAAGGCTTCTCGACTCGGCGGTATCGTCTGAATCATATGAACTCAAGATCGCGCGTAATAGCAACTTGCGCATATACCCCCATGACTCTGATGCCCACAGAGCTATCACTAAAAAGCTATCATCAGTAAATCTCCAATACACTCACTTCTGCCTCCCGGAAGACAGAGCCTACAGGGTTGTGGTGCGCAACTTGGCTGCTTCTACCCCAGTCGAGCAAATTTTAAATGCGTTCACCTCCCAAGGTCACGCTGTGGTTAATACCTATAATCCAAAGGTGAAGTCACAGAATGTTGACTCCTCTGATCCGGATCCAGGCAAGGCTTCTGGCCAGAACGTTTGGTTTATTGGCATTAAAAGGGCTATTAATAACAGAGAAGCTCTAAAAATAAATAAAGTTGGCCGTCAAAGAGTCAGAGTGGAACTGCCGAGAAAAAATGTAAATATGCGTCAGTGTTACCGATGTTTTGGCTTTGATCACACCAAAAACTATTGCACTGCATGTGGTAGATGCAGTTTGCCTCATTGGACTGGTTCCAGTCAATGCCAGGCAAAGACCTATGATGACCTGGAGTGCGTTAATTGCCAAGGAAAACATGAGGCAACTTACAAGGGCTGCAGAATTTACGTCCAGAGGCTCAAAAACCAAAAAACTGGAATCAACTTTACTCCCATGACCCGCGTAGAACACCCACAGCCCATGCGCAACATCAAGCAACAAGCGATTCCAACCTCAATCGTGCGGCAGGGCCTATCGTATGCAGATGCGACTAGAACTGGACAACAGAGCACACGACCTAACGGAAAATACTCCCAACAGTGAAATGCTTTCTCAAACGCAAGGTTCCAGACTTTTCCGAATGCTGCGTTTGCTCCTGCAACAAACGCAGGTGAAACTCAACATCCTAGCCAAACGGTAATTGATGGCTCCCTCGCACAAGTAATCATCTCAATGCAGCAGACCATTGCTGGTCTTCAAAAAACCATCGTTGAGCTATTTGAGGAGATCAAAAAACTGAGAGGTTCTAAGTCGTTGACGCAGCGCAATTAATGACTTGTGAACTGCGCCTCGGAGCCTGGAACGCTCGTAGCATTATCCCAAATGCTAATGATCTTAAGGTGGTTCTCAGCAAGCACGAAATTGATGTTATGCTTATTTCAGAGACACTCCTACACGTCGGATCCTACCTCAATATGATAGGTTACAGCTGCTATCGAGAAGATCACCCAGGAGGTCGCCCCAGGGGAGGAGCTTGAATCCTAATCCGGCAGGGATTCACCTACAAATGGCGACGGTAAAAATTTCCACTAATTTGGGCGAAATTACGGTGTCAGCTGTGTACCTTCCTCCAGGCCTGCCTTGGAATTTCTCTTAGTTTGATAATCTCCTTGGTTTAACGCTAAGCATCGCCTCTGGGGTAGTATAAGAGCGAATGCTCGAGGCTCAGCACTTCACGATGTTATTTCCGGCAGCTCAACTCAAGTTCTGGCTACAGGCAGACCCACTCACTACCCGTATAACACGAGGAATGTACCTTCACGTATCGACTTCTTCTTGTACAAGGTATAGCTAACAGTCTACTATCAGAACGCGAAGAGTATGACCTATCTTCTGATCACTTGCCGCTGATCGCTTCACTAACAACGTCACCTCATAGTACCGCCCCTATTAGGATGCTCGTTCCACCTGGTGCGAATATAAGGCTGTTTCAGTACGAACTTAAGAATTCCTTTAACCTCAACCTCAAGAAGATCAAAGATGCAGCTCAAGTTAGCTCCAGGCGGCGCAGTTCACCTACGCAACGTGCGTAGCAACATCGCTCTCTCTCCGGAAGCAGTAGGACTCTTAACTCTCAAGAAACGTCTCCGGCGTGAGTTCATCAGGACCAATGATCCAATAATTGACAGACTGTACCGTAGCCATACTGAAAAGAGAAGCAACTGACGTGTTCCTCGGGAAAGCTACTGCCAATGGAACCTCAAAATTCGCAGTCTTGAAGCTCACGAAGAGATTCAAGAGACAAGTTGCTCCAAAGTTTCCAGTGCGTAACCCAGATGGCACTTGGGCAAAATCACCTCAGGACAGAGCTGAAGCGTTTGCCAGAAACCTGGAGGAAAGATTCCAGCCGTTCGAGACAGCATCGCCAAGACTAGTACAACTGGCCAGCAGAGGAATTAGACTCCTATCGCCCAATGAGCCTGCCTCCAGCATTTGGCAAATGGCTCCCTAGGCGTGGAAACAAACTTTCAGTTTCCAACAAGGCCAAAATTTATAAGGTTGTCTTGGCTCCTATTTGGAAATATGGCATCCAAGTGTATGGCATCGCCGCAAAGTCGCACCTCAACAAAATTCGTGTGGCGCAGTCGCAAATCTTGCGTAAACTATGTGGAGCGGCTTGGTACATCCGCAACAAAGACATTGAAAAAGAGCTGAAGGTACCAAGGATTGGCGATGTCATAAACAAACATGCAACCGCGTACGTTAATAAATTGGGAATCCACCCAAACCAGTTGCCTCGAAAACTCTTGATGAGGAGACTGTATTGGGACTGAGGGCGAGAAGGAGGCTCCTGCGCAATCACCCAACAGATCTGCCGAGAAGATATATAAGTTTGTGATAAAATTAATTCATGCCTCTAGACTCCCTAATTAAGTAGGTTTAAGTATGTAAATATGTAAATACTCAATAGAAATTATGATACTCTGCAGTATAAGTTATTACAAACAGTAACAGTGGACTGCACTGTAAATAAAAACAATTTTTATATAAAAAAAAAAAAAAAATAATAATATGCAGATAATTTCCCTACATACTCGTACATGAGTTAACATGAAATGAATCATACAGTCATCTCTTTCCATTTCATTACCAAAATATGTAAAGGAATACGCATAGGTCCTCAATAGTATTAATATCCTTATATATATTCAGGGTCTATTTAATAAGTAACGGGACTGCTTCGCTGTAGCCTCAACGAAGCGGAGGGTGGGGGTCCGACTGGTCGGCTGGGTAGAAGGATCTCCCGCCAACAAAGCGCCCTTTTTTTTAGTCGACTACCTAGTAGAGCTGCAAAACCATCGATGGTACCATCGATATAATCGATGGTTGAGAATTTGTGAAACCATCGATGTTTTTTTCATAATCGATATATTACACAAAAGCGCTGCTTCAGTAAAGCTGGACAGATTATAAGTGAGAAACGGTCAGCCCTGATGCCGAAAGCAGTCAACATTTTGCTATTTCTGGAAAAAAAACCAATGGATAAACGAATGATCTCAAATTTAAAATGAGAAAATTCGTTATTTTACTCTTAAGAAATGATATTTATAATTGTTTTAGTTACTAACAAATTAAATGAATTTATATTTTTATACCCTTGAAAAAGGGTATTATAATTTTGTCCAGAAATGTGTAACGCATTAAAGGAAGCATCTCCGACCCCACAAAGTATATATATTCTTGATCAGCATCAACAGCCGAGTCGATATAGCCATGTCCGTCTGTCCGTCTGTCCGTCTGTTTCTATGCAAAAAATAGACAGTAGTTTTAAAGCTAGCGTTTTGAAATTTTTACCAGATCATTATTTTTGTTGCACGCAGATCGAGTTTAAGAATCGGTCGGATCAGACCACTATATCATATAGCTGCCATACAAACGACCGATATGAAAACAAGTCTTTGTATGGGAAACTTTTTTATTTTCCAAGCTATTGCAACTGAATTCAACATTTATTTATTTGACATAGCCACACATGATTTGTGAAAGTTTGGTCCGGATCGGACCACTATATCATATAGCTGCCATACAAAGGACCGATATGAAAACAATTCTTTGTATGGAAAACTTTTTTGTTTTCCAATCTCTTGCAACCGAATTCATCATTTATTTATTTAACATAGCAATACATAATTTTTGAAAGATTGATTCGGATCGGATCACTATATCATATAGCTGCCATACAAACGACCGATATGAAAACAAGTCTTTGTATGGAAAACTTTTTTGTTTTCCAAGCTATTGCAACCGAATTTAACATTTATTCATTTAATACAGCCATACACGATTTGTAAAAGTTTGGTCCGGATCGGAGTTCTATATCATATAGCTGCCATACAAACGATCGATATGAAAACAAGTCTTTGTATGGAAAACTTTTTTGTTTTCAAGGGTATACCATCTTCGGCAAGCCGAAGATAACTTTTCTCACTTGTTTTTATTAATTTAGCTTTTGTATTTATTTAACCACTTTAAAAAATTTTCCAGCGATACATCGGCTAATCGATGGTTAAAAGTCAAGTAATCGATGGTTTAAACCATCGAAAATTAAAGAATCGATGGTTCGACAATCGATGGTTTTGCAGCTCTACTACCTACATTCGTTAAGACAGGAGGTGAATTTTTGTGGCGCTATATTTTTGGCGGCGTCCTTAGCGCTAAAATGGACCGTACCATTGAACAACGTTACGCTGTGAAGTTTTGCTTTAAACTTGGAAAATCAACGTCGGAGAGCCTTGAACTCATTAAACAGGCTTATGGGGATATTGCCATAAACCGTACAAGAGTTTTCGAGTGGCACAAAATGTTCAAGGAAGGCCGGGAGCTCGTTGAAGACGCGGTGCTCGTCGTCGGACGCCCGACGACAGCTCGAACCAATTTTCAGGTGGCCAAAGTGGGAAGAGTTTTAAACTCTGACAGGCGTTTAACCATTGCCCTTATCAGTGAGGAGACCAGCATTTCAGTCGGAACTGTCTATACTATTGTAACTGAGGATCTTGCGATGAGGAAAGTGTGCGCGAAACTGGTCCCAAAAATCTTGACAGAAGAACAAAAAGCTGCTGCAGCTGCTGGCGAAATACAGCGTGGCAACGTTGCCTTTATTCGACTCCATAAACATATAATAATTATTTTACTAGCGCAGTGAGTAGGATACAAGTGAAAGTATTCAAATAACAAGTGAGAAAAGTTTTCATCGGCTTGCCGAAGATGGTATACCCTTGAAGATCTTTACAAAATTGCAATAAATACTTGTGTAAAAATCAGAGGTCTTTTCAAAATTATTGGTATGACTATGTCAAATGAACAAATGTTGAATTCGGTTGCAACAGCCTGGAAAACACAAAAAAGTTTTCCATACAAAGACTTGTTTTCATATCGGTCGTTTGTTCGGCAGCTATGTGATATAGAGGTCCGATCCGGACCAATCTTTAAAAAATCATGGTGCTGATCAAGAATATATAAGTTAACTAAGTTAACCGGACCGATAGTCCGCTTATCAGCACAGGTCAATATGCTGACCAAGCATTTGGCCGGAAGCTCGCACATAGCCGGCAAAAGCTCTGCACATTGACAGAGGCCGCTATGAAGCTTTTTATACCCTGTACCCATTAAAAATGGGTGAAAAGGGTATCATAATATGGTGCAAATGTATGTAACAGGCAGAAGGAAGCATCTCCGACCCCATAAAGTATATATATTCTTGATTAGCATCAACAGCCGAGTCGATATAGCCATGTCCGTCTGTCCGTATCAACGCCTAGATCTCAGAAACAAGAGCTACAGACATGTGCCTTATATCGTTGGATAGGTAACTACCATACGCAGTACAAGTTTGTTTTTTTATTTTAATATCACCCCCCGTTCCACCGCAAACAGCAAAAAACTGTCACGACCACGCTCCCCGCAAACCTCAAAAAACTGCCACGCCCACAATTATTGTCCTAATGCTATGCAATTCGGCATATGCGTTGGTGCTTATAAAAGCTATCTAATGTTTAAATTTCCAAATCGGATAAGAAACACGGAAGTTATGCCACATGCAAATTCTATGGCAAGGGAAGCAGAAGCGCAGCAAAACACGCATTGCGCGACGCCGACTGCGATGTTGACAGCGAAATGTGTATGGCTTTATGACACACGAAACTAATTTTCATAACCAAAATCATACCAAATTTATATTGTTATGGTACTCTTTTTTAATAGAATATTGTTTCATTTATTTATTGATATTAAATAAATAAATTGTAAGCATGTCTACGGGTACAGGGTATTTTCCAATCGGGAAACTCGACTGCTGCTACCTTACTTGTTTTGTTTGTGTTGATGCGTAGTGTTTTAAATCTTATTTGGTGAAGATCGGATGTAAGTTGACGGATTTATCAGCTGCCATTTGCCGGAACTCGGGGCAACTCGTTGCAAATGCAAGCTTTAAGATATCGCAAAGGAAGTTTGTATAACGGCAAATATCTCCGCCATTTTCTATTGCTTCATCTTAAATAACGTCTTCTTTTGTTTGTGTTGATGCGTAGAGTGTTTTAAGACTTATTTGGTGAAGATCGGATGTAAATTGACGGATTTATCAGCTGGCATTTGCCGGAACTCTGGGCAACTCGTTGCATATGCAAGCTTCAAGATATCGCAAAGGAAGTTTGTATAATGGCAAATATCTCCGCTATTTTCTATTGCTTCGTCTTAAATAACGTCTTGTTTTGTTTGTGTTGATGCGTAGAGTGTTTTAAAACTTAACTGGTGAAGATCGGATGTAAACTGACGGATTTTTCAGCTGCCATTTGCCGGAACTCGGGGCAACTCGTTGCATATGCAAGCTTCAAGATGTCGCAAAGGAAGTTTGTATAATGGCAAATATCTCCGCTATTTTCTATTGCTTCGTCTTAAATAACGTCTTCTTTTGTTTGTGTTGATGCGTAGAGTGTTTTAAAACTTATTTGGTGTAGATCGGATGTAAATTGACGGATTTTTCAGCTGCCATTTGCCGGAACTCGGGGCAACTCGTTGCATATGCAAGCTTTAAGATATCGCAAAGGAAGTTTGTATAATGGCAAATATCTCCGCCATTTTCTATCGCTTCGTCACAAATATTGTCTTATTTTGTTTGCGTTGATGCGTAGTGTTTTAAAACTTATTTGGTGAAGATCGGATGTAAATTGACGGATTTATCAGCTGCCATTTGCCGGAACTCGGGGCAACTCGTGGCATATGCAAGCTTCAAGATATCGCAAAGGAAGTTTGTATAACGGCAAATATCTCCGACATTTTATATCGCTTCGTCACAAATAATGACTTATTTTGTTTGTGTTGATGCGTAGAGTGTTTTAAAACTTTTTTGGTGAAGATCGGATTTAAATTGACGGATTTATCAGCTGCCATTTTCCGGAACTTTGGGCAACTCGTGGCATATGCAAGCTTCAAGATATCGCAAAGGAAGTTTGTATAATGGCAAATATCTCCGCCATTTTCTATCGCTTCGTCACAAATAATGTCTTATTTTGTTTGCGTTGATGCGTAGAGTGTTTTAAAACTTATTTGATGAAGATCGGATGTAAATTGACGGATTTATCAGCTGCCATTTGCCGGAACTCGGGGCAACTCGTGACATATGCAAGCTTCAAGATATCGCAAAGGAAGTTTGTATAACGGCAAATATCTCCGCCATTTTCTATTGCTTCGTCTTAAATAACGTCTTATTTTGTTTGTGTTGATGCGTAGAGTGTTTTAAAACTTAATTGGTGAAGATCGGATGTACATTGACGGATTTTTCAGCTGCCATTTGCCGGAACTCGGGGCAACTCGTGGCATATGCAAGCTTCAAGATATCGCAAAGAAAGTTTGTATAACGGCAAATATCTCCGCCATTTTATATGGCTTCGTCACAAGTAATGTCTTATTTTGTTTGCGTTAATTTGTAGTGTTTTCTAAAGCCTATTTGGTGAAGATCGGATGTAAATTGACGGATTTATCAGCTGCCATTTGCCGGAACTCGCGGCATATGCAAGCTTAAAGATATTCCAAGTAAGTTGATATAACGGCATATATCTCCGCTATTTTATATCGCTTCGTCACAAATAATGTCTTATTTTGTTTGCGTTGTTGCGTAGAATGTTTTTAATTTTATTTGGTGAAGATCGGATGTAAATTGACGGATTTATCAGCTGCCAAGCTTCAAGATATCGCAAAGGAAGTTTGTATAATGGCAAATATCTCCGCCATTTTCTATCGCTTCGTCTTAAATAACGTCTTATTTTGTTTGTGTTGATGGAAGAGTGTTTTAAAACTTAATTGGTGAAGATCGGATGTACATTGACGGATTTATCAGCTGTCATTTGCCGGAACTCGGGGCAACTCGTGGCATATGCAAGCTTCAAGATATCGCAAAGGAAGTTTGTATAACGGCAAATATCTCCGCCATTTTCTATTGCTTCGTCTTAAATAACGTCTTATTTTGTTTGTGTTGATGCGTAGAGTGTTTTAAAACTTAATTGGTGAAGATCGGATGTACATTGACGGATTTTTCAGCTGCCATTTGCCGGAACTCGGGGCAACTCGTGGCATATGCAAGCTTCAAGATATCGCAAAGAAAGTTTGTATAACGGCAAATATCTCCGCCATTTTATATGGCTTCGTCACAAATAATGACTCATTTTGTTTGTGTTGATGCATAGAGTGTTTTAAAACTTTTTTGGTGAAGATCGGATTTAAATTGACGGATTTATCAGCTGCCATTTTCCGGAACTGTGGGCATCTCGTGGCATATGCAAGCTTCAAGATATCGGAAAGGAAGTTTGTATAACGGCAAATATCTCCGCCATTTTCTATTGTTTCGTCTTAAATAACGTCTTCTTTTGTTTGTGTTGATGCGTAGAGTGTTTTAAAACTTATTTGGTGAAGATCGGATGTAAATTGACGGATTTATCAGCTGCCATTTGCCGGAACTCGGGGCAATTCATGGCATATGCAAGCTTCAAGATATCGCAAAGAAAGTTTGTATAACGGCAAATATCTCCGCCATTTTCTATCGCTTCGTCACAAATAATGTCTTATTTTGTTTGCGTTAATTCGTAGTGTTTTCTAAAGCCTACTTGGTGAAGATCGGATGTAAATCGGATCGGATTTATCAGCTGCCATTTGCCGGAACTCGCGGCATATGCAAGCTTAAAGATATTCCAAGTAAGTTGATATAACGGCATATATCTCCGACATTTTATATCGCTTCGTCACAACTAATAACTTATTTTGTTTGCGTTGTTGCGTAGAATGTTTTTAAACTTATTTGGTGAAGATCGGATTTAAATTGACAGATTTATCAGCTGCCATTTGCCGGAACTCGGGGCAACTCGTAGCATATGCAAGCTTCAAGATATCGCAAAGGAAGTTTGTATAACGGCAAATATCTCCGCCATTTTCTATTGCTTCGTCTTAAATAACGTCTTCTTTTGTTTGTGTTGATGCGTAGAGTGTTTTAAAACTTATTTGGTGAAGATCGGATGTAAATTGACGGATTTTTTAGCTGCCATTTGCCGGAACTCGGGGCAACTCGTTGCATATGCAAGCTTCAAGATATCGCAAAGGAAGTTTGTATAATGGCAAATATCTCCGCCATTTTCTATCGCTTCGTCTTAAATAACGTCTTATTTTGTTTGTGTTGATGGAAGAGTGTTTTAAAACTTAATTGGTGAAGATCGGATGTACATTGACGGATTTATCAGCTGCCATTTGCCGGAACTCGGGGCAACTCGTGGCATATGCAAGCTTCAAGATATCGCAAAGGAAGTTTGTATAACGGCAAATATCTCCGCCATTTTCTATTGCTTCGTCTTAAATAACGTCTTATTTTGCTTGTGTTGATGCGAAGAGTGTTTTAAAACTTAATTGGTGAAGATCGGATGTACATTGACGGATTTTTCAGCTGCCATTTGCCGGAACTCGGCGCAACTCGTGGCATATGCAAGCTTCAAGATATCGCAAAGAAAGTTTGTATAACGGCAAATATCTCTGCCATTTTATATGGCTTCGTCACAAATAATAACTCATTTTGTTTGTGTTGATGCATAGAGTGTTTTAAAACTTTTTTGGTGAAGATCGGATTTAAATTGACGGATTTATCAGCTGCCATTTTCCGGAACTGTGGGCATCTCGTGGCATATGCAAGCTTCAAGATATCGCAAAGGAAGTTTGTATAACGGCAAATATCTCCGCCATTTTCTATTGCTTCGTCCTAAGTAATGTCTTATTTTGTTTGTGTTGATGCGTAGAGTGTTTTAAAACTTATTTGGTGAAGATCGGATGTAAAATGACGGATTTATCAGCTGCCATTTGCCGGAACTCGGGGCAATTCATGGCATATGCAAGCTTCAAGATATCGCAAAGAAAGTTTGTATAACGGCAAATATCTCCGCCATTTTCTATCGCTTCGTCACAAATAATGTCTTATTTTGTTTGCGTTAATTCGTAGAGTTTTCTAAAGCCTACTTGGTGAAGATCGGATGTAAATCGGATCGGATTTATCAGCTGCCATTTGCCGGAACTCGCGGCATATGCAAGCTTAAAGATATTCCAAGTAAGTTGATATAACGGCATATATCTCCGCTATTTTATATCGCTTCGTCACAACTAATGTCTTATTTTGTTTGCGTTGTTGCGTAGAATGTTTTTAAACTTATTTGGTGAAGATCGGATTTAAATTGACAGATTTATCAGCTGCCATTTGCCGGAACTCGGGGCAACTCGTAGCATATGCAAGCTTCAAGATATCGCAAAGGAAGTTTGTATAACGGCAAATATCTCCGCCATTTTCTATTGCTTCGTCTTAAATAACGTCTTCTTTTGTTTGTGTTGATGCGTAGAGTGTTTTAAAACTTATTTAGTGAAGATCGGATGTAAATTGACGGATTTTTTAGCTGCCATTTGCCGGAACTCGGGGCAACTCGTTGCATATGCAAGCTTCAAGATATCGCAAAGGAAGTTTGTATAATGGCAAATATCTCCGCCATTTTCTATCGCTTCGTCTTAAATAACGTCTTATTTTGTTTGTGTTGATGGAAGAGTGTTTTAAAACTTAATTGGTGAAGATCGGATGTACATTGACGGATTTATCAGCTGCCATTTGCCGGAACTCGGGGCAACTCGTGGCATATGCAAGCTTCAAGATATCGCAAAGAAAGTTTGTATAACGGCAAATATCTCCGCCATTTTATATGGCTTCGTCACAAATAATAACTCATTTTGTTTGTGTTGATGCATAGAGTGTTTTTAAATTTATTTGGTGAAGATCGGATGTAAATTTACGGATTTATCAGCTGCCATTTGCCGGAACTCGGGGCAACTCGTGGCATATGCAAGCTTCAAGATATTTATTTAATTATTTATTTAAACAACAACAATTTAACAAAGATCTGCTAAATATGGATAAAAATTATAAATATAACTACACTATAACTATTCTAGGAGGTATTCTATGATTTTAAGTTTATTTACATTAAGAGAAAGTTCAGGGAATAGAGTATGTGATAAAAGGTTATAGTTCTTACAAATAGTGCGAAAGGGGTCGTGTTCAGCGAAGTTAGATTTGCAGATAGGTAACCATAATGGTCGCAAGGACCTAGTTTTCCTATTAGGGATGGAAAAATATAGTTGGCTTAGCAGGTGTTTCGAGTCAACCATGCCATGGATCAGCATGTGTAGAAACATGACCCCAGCACAGGTTCGGCGCTCCTTCAATGGAGGTAACTTTAACAATTTAAGCCTGCAACGGTACGGCGGGAGACGATTATCAGGATCCCAGTTCAGGTTTTTTAGTGCAAATAGCAGAAACTGCTTTTGCACCGACTCAATACTATTTTGGTGAGAGGAGTATTGAGGACTCCAAACACACGAGCAATATTCGAGGATGGGACGAACTAGGGTGATATACAGGGATTTGGTGGTGAAAGGATCGTTAAATTCTTTTGACCATCGCTTAATAAAGGCTAACATTCCTCTGGCTTTATTCACTGTCACAGAAATGTGATCATTAAACTTAAGTTTATGATCAAAAATAACTCCAAGATCATTGATTGTGGAAACACGATCAAGGACGTGATTTCCGAGAGAGTAAGATATGATAAGCGGCACACAGCGATAGAATGTCATAAGTTTGCATTTAGAGCAGTTTAGGAACAGAAGATTAATTGAGCACCACAAATAGAGTTCGTCAAGGTCTAGTTGCAGATGCCTATGCAGGAAATGTTCCGAGAAGGAATAGCATAACTTGACATCATCAGCATACATAAGCGTAGAGGCATAACTAATCACATTAGGAAGATCGTTCACAAAGAGTATAAACAACAGTGGTCCTAGATGACTACCCTGAGGGACACCCGATGAGACATGGATGACCTTCGACTTGATAGATTTAAATAGGACACACTGGGTTCGATCTGAAAGGTAGAAAGCAACCCACATCGGGATATTTGGTGGAAAACCAATAAGCGAGAGTTTCCGTAGCAAGAGCTGATGATTAACTGAATCAAATGCTTTGCTGAAGTCAGTGTAAATTACATCAGTTTGCAAACGATGTTGAAAACCTCGGTTGATTTTCGACAAAAATTCTAGTAGATTAGTTTTTGTCGAGCGAAGCTTGACAAAGCCATGCTGTGCAGGTGAGATTATGCTCTTGCATGCATGTTGAAGCTGCGATGTGATAAGTTTCTCAAGGAGTTTGGGAATCGCAGAAAGCTTAGCAATGCCGCGGTAGTTCTCAATGGAAGCCTTAGAGCCTTTTTTATGAATTGGTATTAGGTATGATTCATTCCATAATTTAAGTAGGGAAGTTTGCTCCAAGGATAGGTTAAATAGAATGGTAAAAGGTAGGGTGAGAAGATCGGAGCACCTTCTGAGGATGCAGCTAGGTACGTTGTCTGGGCCTGGTGAAAATGAGATTTTAATTGATGAAAGTGCCGTAAACACATCATGACAGTGGAATTTAGAAAGGAATATGTTGTTTAGGTAGGGTAAATTATATGGATAGTTAGAGGAGGGATCAAATGAGTTAAATGAGTAGGTTGACTGAAAAAATGACGCAAGTAGATTAGCAATACTGAGATGCGAAGAGTCGGAAGTCTTATTATATGAGAGGGAAGGGGGAAAAGATTGGATTTTCGTTTAGAGTTTACAAAAAGAGTAAAAAGAGCTTGGATCGTGGCGAAAATTGAGTTTGCTTTTAGAAATATAATTTTTATATAGTTTATTGTTAAGGTCAACAAACTGGTTGCGGATTCGAAGGTAATTAGAAAGATGTAACGAGGTTGGAGACTTTAATGACTTTTTGTAGGCTCTAGATTTCCTATTTTTTAGGAGAGAGAGGTGCTTATTAAACCATGGAGGTTTAGACGTTGCTGGAGTTAACGTTTCAGGGACAGATTTATTTAAGGCGTTATGAATTACTTCATAAAAAGAGTCTGTAGCTTCCTCGATATTGCTGAAACTAGATAGATAACTCCAGTCAATATTAGTCAGGTGATTTCTTAGGTCACAATAGTTGGTTTTTTTTAAGAATTTTTGGCGAGGCTGTTCGCTGTTATTGGGGGGGACTTCAGGAGAGTCAATAATTAGCGAGACTAAGAGTGTTGGGTGGTGAGAGTCCTCAGGAGTAGATAAGGGAGGAAACCTTGCTAATGTGGCAGAGAAGGTAGTGTTAGAGAAAATTAGGTCAAGCGACCTGCCACGGGAGTTCCTTATAGGGTTTAGTTGGAAAACGGCAGAGTCGGCTAACCCATCAAGGAAGTCATTTTGGTTAGTGGGTAAAAGCGAGTTATCCTCATCCGAGTTGATCCATGAAATGAGGGGCAGATTGAAATCACCCATAACTAGAATAAGATCAGCATCATTTAGCAGGGACAAAACTGATTTTATGGCAGTTAAGTGGTGCATATAAATGATTGCATCACTCAGAGGAGGAATGTAGGAACAGGTGATGAAAAGGTTAAGGGACTCAGAATCAATTTTAACGGCTAAAAATTCAATTCCGAAAGGATTAGTAATAGTAATACGTTCAACTGTGTAGATGTTGTTTACGGCACTCAGAACGCCACCTCCAAAGGTTGGGCGATCTTCGCGAAAGACAGTGCTTCGATACCAAAATTTCATTGTCTATGACAGTGGAGTTAAGCCAGGTTTCAGTTAGCACAATAGCATCGAAGTCAAAGGAAGAACTGTTAGTATAAAGTAAGTTCAGTTTTCCAAGAATACTGCGAACGTTTTGGTAGCAACAAAAAAAAATCTTGTTGCTTAGTTTTTTGAAGTATTAACTAGACTAGAACCTTGAGAATCTCTGATCAAGAACTCATGGACAATACTGTGCTCGGGCCAGGTAGTAGGATCTAAAGATTTAGCAAGGGAAGCTTTTGGTAAAGTTATTTTGAAAGAGGATATGCTACGTTTATGCTTAAAATTATATTTGGTCACAAAAAGTTCTGAGGGAGGTATACGAGTATTTAGATTGTTTGCAAGGTGAAACCTAACGTCATCTGCAGAGGCATAACGGCATAAGCCGCGATACAAAGACGGATTTGCAGGGAGCCACAGTTCTCAGCGTAAGTCCAGAAGATCGCGTTTCCGTTGGAACACCCGTCAATGGCTTTGGTGATATTACAACGGGTAGGCGGGTAGGTGCGTCGGCAGGCAGACGTAGTGATGGATCAGCAGGCTGGCTTGGTGATATGACTATTGAAGATTTGTCAAGCATGGGACCAGGTGGGAGATTCCTACTGGCAGGTTCCGGCGTATCGACTTGTGCAGGGGGAAGACCGGGTTTCTGAATAGCTAGGATGGGTGGCGGTTCGACAGGAGCATCAACCATAACATTGCTTACTGGCAAATGTGAGGCTGGAGTGGTACACATATTCATATTCTGGTTAGTGTTAGCGATTTTTCGGCGTGGTGATTCGCTTAATAGTTTTAGGCCCAGAAATAGAGATTCAAGGTTTAGGAACTGCTCATTTAATGTGGCAAATTGTTTCCGAACCTCCCGGAAACCGTTTCGGGTTTGCCGCATAAACGTGCGCATCTCGCCTTCAATCTCTCGACAGGCCAAACATGACCATGTCAAACCGATGCCTTTGCCCAGGAGATCACCAAGTCGGCCATAATGACCAACGCCAGCGCATTTCATGTGCGAGCAATTGTCACATAGCCAGCAAGTTAGGTAGGAGTCGCCAGTAATAGCTCCTACAAATTCGCATCTCTTTGAGGTACAAACCAAAGACATTTTGGGTAATGAAAAGGGAATGCGCTCAAAAACAGAAACAGAATGGTCCAGCGAATGTATAATGCAGAGAGTGATCCAGCGACGAGAGTAATCCAGCGACGATAGCGTGGGAGCGATTTCGGCGAACAGCAGGAGCAGCGTCAATCCAGACGGAGATGAAGAAGCTCCACAAAAGGGGGAGCGATAGAGAGCGGTGAGCAGATTGTAATAACGAAACAAAGCAACGGTTAATGGTTACTTTGTTATTGTTGTATGCGAAACACAGTCTTATCGCGTTTAAAATAAAACGAAGATTAAACGTTTAAAATTAAACTTTCGATGTGTTTTTCAGTTTGCGGACCACTTCGCGATACAACAGGTTAATTAAATCAGTTCGGAGCTGATAATAGGTTGGTAGTTCTTTCGGGAAACGTTTAAAATTACGGAGCGAATAGGCCGACGTGCATAAGGTTCAACGAAAGTGAAGTGATGTGTGATAGTGAAGTGATATCGCAAAGGAAGTTTGTATAACGGCAAATATCTCCGCTATTTTCTATCGATTCGTCACAGATAATGTTTTATTTTGTTTGTGTTGATGCGTAGAGTGTTTTAAAACTTATTTGGTGAAGATCGGATGTAAATTGACGGAAATCAGCTGCCATTTTCCGGAACTCGCGGCAATTCGTGGCATATGCAAGCTTCAAGATATTGCAAAGGAAGATTATATAACGGCAAATATCTCCGCCATTTTCTATCGCTTCGTCACAAATAATGTCTTATTTTGTTTGTGTTGATGCATAGAGTGTTTTTAAACTTTTTTGGTGAAGATCGGATGTAAATTTACGGATTTATCAGCTGCCATTTGCCGGAACTCGGGGCAACTCGTGGCATATGCAAGCTTCAAGATATCGCAAAGAAAGTTTGTATAACGGCAAATATCTCCGTTTTTATACCCTGTACCCATTAAAAATGGGTGAAAAGGGTATCATAATATGGTGCAAATGTATGTAACAGACAGAAAGAAGCATCTCCGACCCCATAAAGTATATATATTCTTGATCAGCATCAACAGCCAAGTCGATATAGCCATGTCCGTCCGTCCGTCCGTCCGTCCGTCTGTCCGTATCAACCCCTAGATCTCAGAAACTACAAGAGCTACCATATATCGTTGGATAGGTAACTACCATACGCAGTACAAGTTTGTATTAGTAAGTATTTTGATATCACCCCCCGTTCCCCCGCAAACAGCAAAAAACTGCCTCAACTACGCTCACCGCAAACTGCAAAAAACTGCCACGCCCACAATTATTAACCCAATGCTATGCAATTATGCATATGCGTTGGTGCTTATAAAAGCTATCTAATGTTTAAATTTGAACCAAATCGGATAAGAAACACGGAAGTTATGCCACATGCAAAATCTATGGCAAGGGAAGCAGAAGCGCAGCAAAACACGCATGGCGCGACGCCGACTGCGACGTTGACAGCGAAATGTGTATGGCTTTATGACACACGAAACTTATTTTCATAACCAAAATCTCTTTTCTAATAGAATATTGTTTCATTTACTTATTGATTTTAAATAAATAAATTGTAAGCATGTCTAAGGGTACAGGGTATTTTGCAATCAGGAAACTCGACTGCTGCTACCTTACTTGTTTTATGTTAGCTTTAAGGTCAGTTCGTTTTGAAAAATTATCGAATAAAGACCACCAGATCATAAAAAAGACAACTCCGGCAAATAGCCTTTACATTATTTTATTGAATTAAAACTGACTGAGTCTCTAGGCCAGCAGTTAAGAAGTAAGAAGGGTAGTCCCCCTGCCACCATAATCGTCCTATTTCTACAGAAACGTACAACAGCCGGTCCTATTCTAGAAGTCACTGCGGCGAGGGATCCCCTGCAGCAAACGAATTATATTAATTTATATAGTTTGTGGGGTCGGAGATGCTTCCTTTAATGGGTTACACATTTCTGGACGAAATTATAATACCCTCTGCAAGGGTATAAAAAGAGCCGCGATAGGAAATAAATAAAATTTTATAATCCGTAGTTCTCGCTATTAATTACGGATTGTAAATCCAATTCAGTTGTCCGACAAAAGGGGAAATAAAAGAAGCAGATTTTAATCCCAAACAATTAAGTCCAACGGCAAATAATAATAAACCGACAATACAAACATAAGTGAGTAAATAATCGAACTAAAACTTTGAACTTGAAAAACAACTTGAAAACTTGAAGTGAAACAAATAAATATAAAATAAAAAATTACAACAAAATACATATATCAAATATTAGTTTTAAAATTCTACCTAAAACAAACAATAAAATAACAGATTAGACACTGAAACTAAAACTTTAAAAATAAAAATAAATAAAAACAAGTAAGGTAGCAGCAGTCGAGTTTCCCGATTTCAAAATACCCTGTACCCTTAGACATGCTTACAATTTATTTATTTAAAATCAATAAGTAAATAAAGCAATATTCTATTAGAAAAGAGATTTTGGTTATGAAAATAAGTTTCGTGTGTCATAAAGCCATACACACTTCGCTGTCAACGTCGCAGTCGGCGTCGCGCCATGCGTGTTTTGCTGCGCTTCTGCTTCCCTTGCCATAGATTTTGCATGTGGCATAACTTCCGTGTTTCTTATCCGATTTGGTTCAAATTTAAACATTAGATAGCTTTTATAAGCACCAACGCATATGCATAATTGCATAGCATTGGGTTAATAATTGTGGGCGTGGCAGTTTTTTGCAGTTTGCGGGGAGCGTAGTTGAGGCAGTTTTTTGCTGTTTGCGGGGGAACGGGGGGTGATATCAAAATACTTACTAATACAAACTTGTACTGCGTATGGTAGTTACCTATCCAACGATATATGGTAGCTCTTGTAGTTTCTGAGATCTAGGGGTTGATACGGACAGACGGACGGACGGACGGACGGACGGACATGGCTATATCGACTTGACTGTTGATGCTGATCAAGAATATATATACTTTATGGGGTCGGAGATGCTTCCTTCTGTCTGTTACATACATTTGCACCATATTATGATACCCTTTTCACCCATTTTCAATGGGTACAGGGTATAAAAACGGAGATATTTGCCGTTATACAAACTTCCTTTGCGATATCTTGAAGCTTGCATATGCCACGAGTTGCCCCGAGTTCCGGCAAATGGCAGCTGATAAATCTGTAAATTTACATCCGATCTTCACCAAAAAAGTTTAAAAACACTCTATGCATCAACACAAACAAAATAAGACATTATTTGTGACGAAGCGATAGAAAATGGCGGAGATATTTGCCGTTATATAATCTTCCTTTGCAATATCTTGAAGCTTGCATATGCCACGAATTGCCGCGAGTTCCGGAAAATGGCAGCTGATTTCCGTCAATTTACATCCGATCTTCACCAAATAAGTTTTAAAACTCTCTACGCATCAACACAAACAAAATAAAACATTATCTGTGACGAATCGATAGAAAATAGCGGAGATATTTGCCGTTATACAAACTTCCTTTGCGATATCACTTCACTATCACACATCACTTCACTTTCGTTGAACCTTATGCACGTCGGCCTATTCGCTCCGTAATTTTAAACGTTTCCCGAAAGAACTACCAACCTATTATCAGCTCCGAACTGATTTAATTAACCTGTTGTATCGCGAAGTGGTCCGCAAACTGAAAAACACATCGAAAGTTTAATTTTAAACGTTTAATCTTCGTTTTATTTTAAACGCGATAAGACTGTGTTTCGCATACAACAATAACAAAGTAACCATTAACCGTTGCTTTGTTTCGTTATTACAATCTGCTCACCGCTCTCTATCGCTCCCCCCCTTTTGTGGAGCTTCTTCATCTCCGTCTGGATTGACGCTGCTCCTGCTGTTCGCCGAAATCGCTCCCACGCTATCGTTGCTGGATCACTCTCTTCATTATACATTCGCTGGACCATTCTGTTTCTGTTTTTGAGCGCATTCCCTTTTCATTACCCAAAATGTCTTTGGTTTGTACCTCAAAGAGATGCGAATTTGGAGGAGCTATTACTGGCGACTCCTACCTAACTTGCTGGCTATGTGACAATTGCTCGCACATGAAATGCGCTGGCGTTGGTCATTATGGCCGACTTGGTGATCTCCTGGGCAAAGGCATCGGTTTGACATGGTCATGTTTGGCCTGTCGAGAGATTGAAGGCGAGATGCGCACGTTTATGCGGCAAACCCGAAACGGTTTCCGGGAGGTTCGGAAACAATTTGCCACATTAAATGAGCAGTTCCTAAACCTTGAATCTCTATTTCTGGGCCTAAAACTATTAAGCGAATCACCACGCCGAAAAATCGCTAACACTAACCAGAATATGAATATGTGTACCACTCCAGCCTCACATTTGCCAGTAAGCAATGTTATGGTTGATGCTCCTGTCGAACAGCCACCCATCCTAGCTATTCAGAAACCCGGTCTTCCCCCTGCAAAAGTTGATACGCCGGAACCTGCCAGTAGGAGTCTCCCACCTGGTCCCATGCTTGACAAATCTTCAATAGTCATATCACTAAGCCAGCCTGCTGATCCATCACTACGTCTGCCTGCCGACGCACCTACCCGCCTACCCGTTGTAAAATCACCAAAGCCATTGACGGGTGTTCCAACGAAAACGCGATCTTCTGGACTTACGCTGAGAACTGTGGCTCCCTGCAAATCCGTCTTTGTATCGCGGCTTATGCCGTTATGCCTCTGCAGATGACGTTAGGTTTCACCTTGCAAACAATCTAAATACTCGTATACCTCCCTCAGAACTTTTTGTGACCAAATATAATTTTAAGCATAAACGTAGCATATCCTCTTTCAAAATAACTTTACCAAAAGCTTCCCTTGCTAAATCTTTAGATCCTACTACCTGGCCCGAGCACAGTATTGTCCATGAGTTCTTGATCAGAGATTCTCAAGGTTCTAGTCTAGTTAATACTTCAAAAAACTAAGCAACAAGATTTTTTCTTGTTGCTACCAAAACGTTTGCAGTATTCTTGGAAAACTGAACTTACTTTATACTAACAGTTCTTCCTTTGACTTCGATGCTATTGTGCTAACTGAAACCTGGCTAAACTCCACTGTCATAGACAATGAAATTTTGGTATCGAAACACTGTCTTTCGCGAAGATCGCCCAACCTTTGGAGGTGGCGTTCTGAGTGCCGTAAACAACATCTACACAGTTGAACGTATTACTATTACTAATCCTTTCGGAATTGAATTTTTAGCCGTTAAAATTGATTCTGAGTCCCTTAACCTTTTCATCACCTGTTCCTACATTCCTCCTCTGAGTGATGCAATCATTTATATGCACCACTTAACTGCCATAAAATCAGTTTTGTCCCTGCTAAATGATGCTGATCTTATTCTAGTTATGGGGGATTTCAATCTGCCCCTCATTTCATGGATCAACTCGGATGAGGATAACTCGCTTTTACCCACTAACCAAAATGACTTCCTTGATGGGTTAGCCGACTCTGCCGTTTTCCAACTAAACCCTATAAGGAACTCCCGTGGCAGGTCGCTTGACCTAATTTTCTCTAACACTACCTTCTCTGCCACATTAGCAAGGTTTCCTCCCTTATCTACTCCTGGGGACTCTCACCACCCAACACTCTTAGTCCCCAATAACAGCGAGCAGCGTCGCCAAAAATTCTTTAAAAAAACCAACTATTGTGACCTAAGAAATCACCTGACTAATATTGACTGGAGTTATCTATCTAGTTTCAGCAATATCGAGGAAGCTACAGACTCTTTTTATGAAGTAATTCATAACGCCTTAAATAAATCTGTCCCTGAAACGTTAACTCCAGCAACGTCTAAACCTCCATGGTTTAATAAGCACCTCTCTCTCCTAAAAAATAGGAAATCTAGAGCCTACAAAAAGTCATTAAAGTCTCCAACCTCGTTACATCTTTCTAATTACCTTCGAATCCGCAACCAGTTTGTTGACCTTAACAATAAACTATATAAAAATTATATTTCTAAATGCAAACTCAATTTTCGCCACGATCCAAGCTCTTTTTACTCTTTTGTAAACTCTAAACGAAAATCCAATCTTTTCCCCCCTTCCCTCTCATATAATAAGACTACCGACTCTTCGCATCTCAGTATTGCTAATCTACTTGCGTCATTTTTTCAGTCAACCTACTCATCTAACTCATTTGATACCTCCTCTAACTATCCATATAATTTACCCTACCTAAACAACATTTCCCTTTCTAAATTCCACTGTCATGATGTGTTTACGGCACTTTCATCAATTAAAATCTCATTTTCACCAGGCCCAGACAACGTACCTAGCTGCATCCTCAGAAGGTGCTCCGATCTTCTCACCCTACCTTTTACCATTCTATTTAACCTATCCTTGGAGCAAACTTCCCTACCTATATTATGTGATTCATTCCATAACACATACCTAATACCAATTCATAAAAAAGGCTCTAAGGCTTCCATTGAGAACTACCGCGGCATTGCTAAGCTTTCTGCGATTCCCGAACTCCTTGAGAAACTTATCACATCGCAGCTTCAACATGCATGCAAGAGCATAATCTCACCTGCACAGCATGGCTTTGTCAAGCTTCGCTCGACAACAACTAATCTACTAGAATTTTTGTCGAAAATCAACCGAGGTTTTCAACATCGCTTGCAAACTGATGTAATTTACACTGACTTCAGCAAAGCATTTGATTCAGTTAATCATCAGCTCTTGCTACGGAAACTCTCGCTTATTGGTTTTCCACCAAATATCCCGATGTGGGTTGCTTTCTACCTTTCAGATCGAACCCAGTGTGTCCTATTTAAATCTATCAAGTCGAAGGTCATCCATGTCTCATCGGGTGTCCCTCAGGGTAGTCATCTAGGACCACTGTTGTTTATACTCTTTGTGAACGATCTTCCTAATGTGATTAGTTATGCCTCTACGCTTATGTATGCTGATGATGTCAAGTTATGCTATTCCTTCTCGGAACATTTCCTGCATAGGCATCTGCAACAGAAATTCGCAGTCGTATGCTGATGCGTGAAGACGTGTTTTCATCGAGCTCCGATAAAATCAATTGATTCTAGTGAAGTGAATGATTATTAATAAACAACAAATAAATATATTGAAAGCGAAAAAGACGCTCCGGGCGATGCACCATCGCTCGAATACATATTCTGCGTTTGAAATAGTTAAATAAAAGTTTCAAACAAATTAAATAAAAAACAAAAAAAAAAAAAAAAAATATGAGCCAGAACGACACTTGCGCTCAGCGGCAACGAGAGCAAGACGATCGCCGGCTCTCATTACAACGAAACAACGCGTACTTTTCTTATGTCTCCTCGACACCTTCAAACGAAGACAACGAGCGGCCAATAACCCATAACCCAACGAACCTTCTTGTACCAACAAATCAAGAAAGAGCGCGCTCTTGCTCTCCTGCACTTCTAGCTCCGACACAAGCTCCGCTATCTGCAACAACAACAACTGGAGCAATATCGACAACCCGCACTACTTCGCCATTGGCTGCACCCGCTCACGCTTTTACTGTGTCAACGAATACCAAAACAAAAGCCCAAGAGCCAAACGGCACCGCTGCACAACTAGCAAAACAAAACGCAAACAAAAAAGCTGGGTCGGCCTCACAGACTGGACTGGACCGCTACATAACAATAAAGCGGAAGCTTAGCCCAAAAACTTCCGATACAGAAAACAAGCCGAAAAATATACGCGACAATACAACCTCGATCAACAATGAAGCGCCTGCAAATAGCAACAGATTCGCTTTGCTGGCAGATACCAACGAGGACGTGCCACTGAAATCCATCGATAAGGAACCAAAGAAAATAAAACCTCCCCCAATTTACATCCGCGAGAAGAGCACAAACGGTTTGGTAAATTCTTTAATTGGCCTTATTGGAAAAGATAGCTTTTATATAATACCCCTCATAAGAGGTACTATTAATGAAATAAAACTTCAAACGAAAACGGAGGAAAACTACAGGAAAGTCACAAACCATCTTACTGCAAACAAAACATGCTTTTACACCTACCAGCTTAAAAGTAGCAAGGGTCTACAAGTAGTATTGAAGGGCATTGAGCCTGATGTAAAGCCCGAAGAGATAGCTGAGGCCCTAAAGGATAAGGGATTTTGCGTCAAAAGCGTACACAATATCAAAAACAGAAACAGGCAGCCGCAACCACTCTTTAAGATTGAGCTTGAACCAGAAAACAAGCATCTAAAAAAAAACGAGGTTCATCCAATTTATAAACTCCAGCTCCTTCTGCACCGTAGGATTACAGTAGAAGAGACGCATAAACGTAACGCTCCTGTTCAATGTATGAACTGCCAAGAATACGGCCACACGAGATCGTATTGCACACTTCGCCCAGTGTGTGTAGTCTGTGGAGATCTCCACGTCTCCACACATTGCATAGCTAATAAAGAAAATGCAAGCGCGAAAAAGTGCGGTAACTGTGGGGGTAATCACACAGCAAACTACAGAGGCTGTCCAATCTACAAAGAGCTGAAAACCCGTCTCCACCAAAGAATGAACACGGCAAGGGTACACCAAGGAACAGCTACGCTGATACCATTGGAAACAAATCCAGAAGTACTTTTTCGAAACCAACAAGTATTGCTCCCTGGCCTAAACCAAGCACTAACAATATAAGTTTTGCAAACGTTTTAAAATCAGGTATGACACCTCCAACCCAAAACTCCCAAACCTCACATGAAGAACACACAAAATTTGACACACAACAAAACTATAGGCCATCCGAGCAGCAAGAAACGAAAACTGAAGCTATGATCCAAGCCTTACAACAGAGCATGATGGAATTCATGACATTTATGCGAACCACCATTCAAGACATGATGCGTAATCAAAACCTATTGATACAAATGCTTGTCTCCCAACAATCAAAATAAATAATGGCTACCTTACGCATAGCTACATGGAACGCCAATGGCGTCTCACAACGCAAACTTGAGCTAGCTCAATTCCTACATGAGAAGCATATCGACGTAATGCTTCTTTCGGAGACTCATCTTACGAGCAAATACATCTTTCAAATAAGAGATTACAACTTCTATGGTACAAATCACCCCGATGGTAAAGCACACGGTGGGACCGGCATTCTAATTAGGAACCGTATGAAGCACCACTTCTACAAAGAGTTTGCTGAAATTTATCTACAGGCCACATCTATCAACATACAGCTGGAGAACAACACTCACCTCACACTAGCGGCCGTATACTGCCCCCCTCGTTTCACAATATTGGAAGACCAATTCCTGGATTTCTTCCATGCACTAGGACCACACTTCATTGCAGCAGGCGACTACAATGCTAAACATACTCACTGGGGATCGCGCCTTGTGAATCCAAAAGGAAAACAGCTTTATAAGGCTTTAATTAAAGCCACTAATAAACTTGATCATGTTTCCCCTAGGAGTCCCACATACTGGCCATCAGACCTCAATAAGCTGCCTGACTTGATTGACTTCGCAGTCACGAAAAATATTCCTCGCAGTTTCGTTAGAGCTGAATGTCTACCAGATCTGTCATCTGATCACTCGCCTGTGCTAATTCATCTCAGCCGGTATGCAGAAAACGTAAAACCACCCTACAAACTGACTTCGCACAAAACGAACTGGCTAAGGTATAAAAAATATATAAGTTCACACATTGAGCTAAACCCAAAACTCAATACTGAACCTGATATAGAGAGCTGCACAGAAACACTGGAATCCATTCTTACGGAAGCAGCTCGAAATGCAACAGCTAAAACCACAAACGTTACGATTAATCCGAATAAGACTAACGCACAAATCGAGCAACTCGTCCACGCAAAACGACGCTTACGTAGAGAATGGCAATCCTCCAGATCACCATCTGCAAAACAAAAGCTAAAAATAGCCACACGGAAGCTGACCAACGCTCTGAAACAAGAGGAAGAGTACGCTCAGATCCGATATATAGAGCAACTTTCACCAACAGGTATTAAACATAAGTCACTGTGGAGAGCCCACCCAACCCTTCGCCCACCGACTGAAACCGTTTTGCCCATAAGGAATTCCTCAGGCGGCTGGGCACGTAGTGATGCAGACAGAGCCACCACATTTGCCGCTCACCTACAAAATGTATTTACGCCAAACGAGGCTACTAGCACATTTGCGCTACCGACTTCAAACGCAATCTGCAACCAGCAACACACCCCAATTGTGTTTCGTCCAAAAGAAATATCTAACATAATTAAAGAAAATATCAGCCCAAAAAAATCCCCCGGCTACGACCTTATTACCCCGGAAATGATCATCGAGCTGCCACATTCTGCAGTTGGCTACCTAACGCAGCTCTTTAATGCCATCACAAAACTTGGCTACTTTCCACAACGATGGAAGAGATCGATTATCATAATGATTCCGAAGCCTGGTAAGGACCACACAGTTCCCTCATCCTACAGACCAATAAGCCTACTCTCATGTATATCGAAACTATTCGAAAAATGCCTGCTAATCCGACTGAATCCACACCTGAGAGTCCACAATATAATCCCAGCCCACCAATTTGGCTTTCGCAAAAGCCACGGAACCATTGAACAGGTGAATCGAATAACAGCGGAGATAAGAACTGCATTTGAAAATCGAGAATACTGTACAGCCGTATTTCTAGACGTATCCCAAGCATTCGACAGGGTCTGGCTAGACGGCCTAATGTTTAAAGTTAAAACAGCTCTACCCGAAAGCACACACAAACTTCTAAAGTCATACCTATATGACAGAAAGTTTGCAGTGCGGTGCAACACTGCTACTTCCACTGACCACGAAATTAAGGCTGGAGTCCCCCAAGGCAGCGTTCTTGGGCCAAATTTATACCTCATCTATACCGCTGAAATTCCTACAAATAGTCGGCTAACAGTGTCCACGTTTGCCGACGATACAGCTATCCTTAGCCGTTCAAGGTCCCCAATCCAAGCTACAGCACAGCTGGCATTGCACCTCATAGCCACTGAGAAGTGGCTCTCTGACTGGCGAATAAAAGTCAACGAGGAAAAATGCAAGCACGTGACATTTACGCTGAACAGACAAGATTGCCCACCACTTTTGATGAACAACATACCACTCCCGAAAGCAGATGAGGTAACGTACCTAGGAGTACACCTCGATAGAAGACTTACATGGCGCAGACACATTGAAGCGAAAAAAAATCATCTTAAGCTCAAAGCGAACAACTTACACTGGCTCATCAACGCTGGCTCTCCGCTCAGCTTGGACCACAAGGTCTTACTTTACAATGCAGTACTGAAACCAATCTGGACCTATGGTTCACAGCTATGGGGCAACGCCAGCAACAACAATATTGACATCATACAGCGGGCACAGACAAAGATCCTGAGAACTATCACTGGGGCACCGTGGTATGTTCGAAACGAAAACATCCATCGAGATTCAAATATTCCAACAGTCACCAATGAAATCAAAGAGCTTACGAAAAAATATCATGGCAAGCTTTCCTCGCACCCCAACCACCTAGCGCGAAATCTAACCCAGCTCAGCAGTCGTTCCCGTCTCCGACGAAGGGACCTACCAACCCAGCGAAGAAATCTTTAGGGACGCTTAATCACGGAACAGTTGGATTAATTAAAACGACTGTTTAGGAAAAAAAATTGTATTAGTTAAGATTTTTAAACTTATTGTTAGCTCTTATTTAAGAGGATCCAATAAATAAAAGCAGAGTATAAAAAAAAAAAAAAAAAAAAAAAAAAAAAAATCTGCAACTAGACCTTGACGAACTCTATTTGTGGTGCTCAATTAATCTTCTGTTCTTAAACTGCTCTAAATGCAAACTTATGACATTCTATCGCAGTGTGCCGCTTATCATATCTTACTCTCTCGGAAATCACGTCCTTGATCGTGTTTCCACAATCAATGATCTTGGAGTTATTTTTGATCATAAACTTAAGTTTAATGATCACATTTCTGTGACAGTGAATAAAGCCAGAGGAATGTTAGTCTTTATTAAGCGATGGTCAAAAGAATTTTACGATCCTTTCACCACCAAATCCCTGTATATCACCCTAGTTCGTCCCATCCTCGAATATTGCTCGTGTGTTTGGAGTCCTCAATACTCCTCTCACCAAAATAGTATTGAGTCGGTGCAAAAGCAGTTTCTGCTATTTGCACTAAAAAACCTGAACTGGGATCCTGATAATCGTCTCCCGCCGTACCGTTGCAGGCTTAAATTGTTAAAGTTACCTCCATTGAAGGAGCGCCGAACCTGTGCTGGGGTCATGTTTCTACACATGCTGATCCATGGCATGGTTGACTCGAAACACCTGCTAAGCCAACTATATTTTTCCATCCCTAATAGGAAAACTAGGTCCTTGCGACCATTATGGTTACCTATCTGCAAATCTAACTTCGCTGAACTCGACCCCTTTCGCACTATTTGTAAGAACTATAACCTTTTATCACATACTCTATCCCCTGAACTCTCTCTTAATGTAAATAAACTTAAAATCATAGAATACCTCCTAGAATAGTTATAGTGTAGTTATATTTATAATTTTTATCTATATTTAGCAGATCTTTGTTAAATTGTTGTTGTTTAAATAAATAATTAAATAAATATCTTGAAGCTTGCATATGCCACGAGTTGCCCCGAGTTCCGGCAAATGGCAACTGATAAATCCGTCAATTTACATCCGATCTTCACCAAATAAGTTTTAAAACACTCTACGCAACAACGCAAACAAAATAAGACATTATTTGTGACGAAGCGATAGAAAATAGCAGAGATATTTGTCGTTATACAAACTTCCTTTGCGATATCTTGAAGCTTGCATATGCCACGAGTTGCCCCGAGTTCCGGCAAATGGCAGCTGATAAATCCGTCAATTTACATCCGATCTTCACCAAATAAGTTTTAAAACACTCTACGCATCAACACAAACAAAAGAAGACGTTATTTAAGACGAAGCAATAGAAAATGGCGGAGATATTTGCCGTTATACAAACTTCCTTTGCGATATCTTGAAGCTTGCATATGCCACGAGTTGCCCACAGTTCCGGAAAATGGCAGCTGATAAATCCGTCAATTTAAATCCGATCTTCACCAAAAAAGTTTTAAAACACTCTATGCATCAACACAAACAAAATAAGACGTTATTTAAGACGAAGCAATAGAAAATGGCGGAGATATTTGCCGTTATACAAACTTCCTTTGCGATATCTTGAAGCTTGCATATGCCACGAGTTGCCCCGAGTTCCGGCAAATGGCAGCTGATAAATCCGTCAATTTACATCCGATCTTCACCAATTAAGTTTTAAAACACTACGCATCAACGCAAACAAAATAAGACATTATTTGTGACGAAGCGATAGAAAATGGCGGAGATATTTGCCGTTATACAAACTTCCTTTGCGATATCTTGAAGCTTGCATATGCCACGAGTTGCCCACAGTTCCGGAAAATGGCAGCTGATGAATCCGTCAATTTAAATCCGATCTTCACCAAAAAAGTTTTAAAACACTCTATGCATCAACACAAACAAAATAAGTCATTATTTATGACGAAGCGATATTAAATGGCGGAGATATTTGCCGTTATACAAACTTTCTTTGCGATATCTTGAAGCTTGCATTTGCCACGAGTTGCCCCGAGTTCCGGCAAATGGCAGCTGATAAATCCGTCAATTTAAATCCGATCTTTACCAAATAAAATTAAAAACATTCTACGCAACAACGCAAACAAAATAAGATATTATTTGTGACGAAACGATATAAAATAGCGGAGATATTTGCCGTTATATAAACTTACTTGGAATATCTTAAAGCTTGCATATGCCACGAGTTGCCCCGAGTTCCGGCAAATGGCAGCTGATAAATCCGTCAATTTACATCCGATCTTCACCAATTAGGCTTTAAAAAACTCTGCGAATCAACGCAAACAAATTAAGAGATTATATGTGACGAAGCGCTATAAAATGGCGGCGATATTTGCCGTTATACAAACTTTCTATGCGATATCTTGAAGCTTGCATTTGCCACGAGTTGCCCCGAGTTCCGGCAAATGGCAGCTGATAAATCCGTCAATTTACATCCGATTTTCACCAAATAAGTTTTAAAACACTCTACGAATCAGCACAAACAAAATAAGATGTTATTTTAGACGAAGCAATAGAAAATGGCGGAGATATTTGCCGTTATACAAACTTCCTTTGCGATATCTTGAAGCTTGTACATGCAACGAGTTGCCCCGAGTTCCGGCAAATGGCAGCTGATAAATCCGTCAATTTACATCCGATCTTCACCAAATAAGTTTTAAAACACTCACGCATCAACACAAACAAAATAAGACAATATTTGTGACGAAGCGATAGAAAATAGCGGAGATATTTGCCGTTATAGAAACTTCCTTTCCGATCTTCACCAAATAAATTTTAAAACACTCTACGCATCAACACAAACAAAATAAGACGTTATTTAAGACGAAGCAATAGAAATTAGCGGAGATATTTGCCGTTATACAAACTTCCTTTGCGATATCTTGAAGCTTGCATATGCCACGAGTTGCCCCGAGTTCCGGCAAATGGCAGCTGATAAATACGTCAATTTACATCCGATCTTCACCAAATAAGTTTTAAAACACTCTACGCATCAACACAAACAAAATAAGACGTTATTTAAGACGAAGCAATAGAAAATGGCGGAGATATTTGCCGTTATACAAACTTCCTTTGCGATATCTCGAAGCATCAACACAAACAAAATAAGACGTTATTTAAGACGAAGCAATAGAAATTAGCGGAGATATTTGCCGTTATACAAACTTCCTTTGCGATATCTTGAAGCTTGCATATGCCACGAGTTGCCCCGAGTTCCGGCAAATGGCAGCTGATAAATCCGTCAATTTACATCCGATCTTCACCAAATAAGTTTTAAAACACTCTACGCATCAACACAAACAAAATAAGACGTTATTTAAGACGAAGCAATAGAAAATGGCGGAGATATTTGCCGTTACACAAACATACTTTGCGATCTTGAAGCTTGCATATGCCATGAATTGCCCAGAGTTCCGGCAAATGGCAGCTGACAAATTCGTCAATTTACATCCGATCTTCACCAAATATGTTTTAAAACATTCTACGCATCAACGCAAACAAAATAAGACATTATTTGTGATGAAGCAATTGAAAATGGCGGAGATATGTGCCGTTATACAAACTTCCTTTGCGATATCTTGAAGCTTGCATATGCCACGAGTTGCCCCGAGTTCCGGCAAATGGCAGCTGATAAATCCGTCAATTTACATCCGACCTTCACCAAATAAGTTTTAAAACACTCTACGCATCAACACAAACAAGAGAAGACGTTATTTAAGACGAAGCAATAGAAAATGGCGGAGATATTTGCCGTTATACAAACTTCCTTTGCGATATCTTGAAGCTTGCATATGCCACGAGTTGCCCACAGTTCCGGAAAATGGCAGCTGATAAATCCGTCAATTTAAATCCGATCTTCACCAAAAAAGTTTTAAAACACTCTACGCAACAACGCAAACAAAATAAGACATTATTTGTGACGAAGCGATAGAAAATAGCAGAGATATTTGTCGTTATACAAACTTCCTTTGCGATATCTTGAAGCTTGCATATGCCACGAGTTGCCCACAGTTCCGGAAAATGGCAGCTGATAAATCCGTCAATTTACATCCGATCTTCACCAATTAAGTTTTAAAACACTCTACGCATCAACACAAACAAAATAAGTCATTATTTAAGACGAAGCAATAGAAAATGACGGAGATATTTGCCGTTATACAAACTTCCTTTGCGATATCTTGAAGCTTGCATATGCCACGAGTTGCCCCGAGTTCCGGCAAATGGCAGCTGATAAATCCGTCAATGTACATCCGATCTTCACCAAATAAGTTTTAAAACACTACGCATCAACGCAAACAAAATTAGACATTATTTGTGACGAAGCGATAGAAAATGGCGGAGATATTTGCCATTATACAAACTTCCTTTGCGATATCTTGAAGCTTGCATATGCCACGAGTTGCCCCGAGTTCCGGCAAATGGCAGCTGATAAATCCGTCAATTTACATCCGATCTTCACCAATTAGGCTTTAAAAAACTCTGCGAATCAACGCAAACAAATTAAGAGATTATATGTGACGAAGCGCTATAAAATGGCGGCGATATTTGCCGTTATACAAACTTTCTATGCGATATCTTGAAGCTTGCATTTGCCACGAGTTGCCCCGAGTTCCGGCAAATGGCAGCTGATAAATCCGTCAATTTACATCCGATTTTCACCAAATAAGTTTTAAAACACTCTACGAATCAGCACAAACAAAATAAGATGTTATTTTAGACGAAGCAATAGAAAATGGCGGAGATATTTGCCGTTATACAAACTTCCTTTGCGATATCTTGAAGCTTGTACATGCAACGAGTTGCCCCGAGTTCCGGCAAATGGCAGCTGATAAATCCGTCAATTTACATCCGATCTTCACCAAATAAGTTTTAAAACACTCACGCATCAACACAAACAAAATAAGACAATATTTGTGACGAAGCGATAGAAAATAGCGGAGATATTTGCCGTTATAGAAACTTCCTTTCCGATCTTCACCAAATAAATTTTAAAACACTCTACGCATCAACACAAACAAAATAAGACGTTATTTAAGACGAAGCAATAGAAATTAGCGGAGATATTTGCCGTTATACAAACTTCCTTTGCGATATCTTGAAGCTTGCATATGCCACGAGTTGCCCCGATTTCCGGCAAATGGCAGCTGATAAATACGTCAATTTACATCCGATCTTCACCAAATAAGTTTTAAAACACTCTACGCATCAACACAAACAAAATATGACGTTATTTAAGACGAAGCAATAGAAAATGGCGGAGATATTTGCCGTTATACAAACTTCCTTTGCGATATCTCGAAGCATCAACACAAACAAAATAAGACGTTATTTAAGACGAAGCAATAGAAATTAGCGGAGATATTTGCCGTTATACAAACTTCCTTTGCGATATCTTGAAGCTTGCATATGCCACGAGTTGCCCCGAGTTCCGGCAAATGGCAGCTGATAAATCCGTCAATTTACATCCGATCTTCACCAAATAAGTTTTAAAACACTCTACGCATCAACACAAACAAAATAAGACGTTATTTAAGACGAAGCAATAGAAAATGGCGGAGATATTTGCCGTTACACAAACTTACTTTGCGATCTTGAAGCTTGCATATGCCATGAATTGCCCAGAGTTCCGGCAAATGGCAGCTGACAAATTCGTCAATTTACATCCGATCTTCACCAAATAAGTTTTAAAACATTCTACGCATCAACGCAAACAAAATAAGACATTATTTGTGATGAAGCAATTGAAAATGGCGGAGATATGTGCCGTTATACAAACTTCCTTTGCGATATCTTGAAGCTTGCATATGCCACGAGTTGCCCCGAGTTCCGGCAAATGGCAGCTGATAAATCCGTCAATTTACATCCGACCTTCACCAAATAAGTTTTAAAACACTCTACGCATCAACACAAACAAGAGAAGACGTTATTTAAGACGAAGCAATAGAAAATGGCGGAGATATTTGCCGTTATACAAACTTCCTTTGCGATATCTTGAAGCTTGCATATGCCACGAGTTGCCCACAGTTCCGGAAAATGGCAGCTGATAAATCCGTCAATTTAAATCCGATCTTCACCAAAAAGTTTTAAAACACTCTACGCAACAACGCAAACAAAATAAGACATTATTTGTGACGAAGCGATAGAAAATAGCAGAGATATTTGTCGTTATACAAACTTCCTTTGCGATATCTTGAAGCTTGCATATGCCACGAGTTGCCCACAGTTCCGGAAAATGGCAGCTGATAAATCCGTCAATTTACATCCGATCTTCACCAATTAAGTTTTAAAACACTCTACGCATCAACACAAACAAAATAAGTCATTATTTAAGACGAAGCAATAGAAAATGACGGAGATATTTGCCGTTATACAAACTTCCTTTGCGATATCTTGAAGCTTGCATATGCCACGAGTTGCCCCGAGTTCCGGCAAATGGCAGCTGATAAATCCGTCAATGTACATCCGATCTTCACCAAATAAGTTTTAAAACACTACGCATCAACGCAAACAAAATTAGACATTATTTGTGACGAAGCGATAGAAAATGGCGGAGATATTTGCCATTATACAAACTTCCTTTGCGATATCTTGAAGCTTGCATATGCCACGAGTTGCCCCGAGTTCCGGCAAATGGCAGCTGAAAAATCCGTCAATTTACATCCGATCTTCACCAATTAAATTTTAAAACACTCTACGCAACAACGCAAACAAAATAAGACATTATTTGTGACGAAGCGATGGAAAATAGCGGAGATATTTGCCGTTATATCAACTTACTTGGAATATCTTGAAGCTTGCATATGCCGCGAGTTCCGGCAAATGGCAGCTGATAAATCCGTCAATTTAAATCCGATCTTCACCAAATAAAATTTGAAACACTCTACGCAACAACGCAAACAAAATAAGACATTATTTGTGACGAAGCGATATAAAATTGCGGCGATATTTGCCGTTATACAAACTTTCTATGCGATATCTTGAAGCTTGCATATGCCACGAGTTGCCCCGAGTTCCGGAAAATGGCAGCTGATAAATCAGTCAATTTACATCCGATCTTCACCAAATAAGTTTTAAAACACTCTACGCATCAACACAAACAAAATAAGACGTTATTTAAGACGAAGCAATAGAAAATGGCGGAGATATTTGCCGTTATACAAACTTCCTTTGCGATATCTTGAAGCTTGCATATGCCACGAGTTGCCCACAGTTCCGGAAAATGGCAGCTGATAAATCCGTCAATTTACATCCGATCTTCACCAAATAAGTTTTAAAACACTCTATGCATCAACACAAACAAAATAAGTCATTATTTGTGACGAAGCGATATAAAATGGCGGAGATATTTGCCGTTATACAAACTTTCTTTGCGATATCTTGAAGCTTGCATATGCCACGAGTTGCCCCGAGTTCCGGCAAATGGCAGCTGAAAAATCCGTCAATGTACATCCGATCTTCACCAATTAAGTTTTAAAACACTCTACGCATCAACACAAACAAAATAAGACGTTATTTAAGACGAAGCAATAGAAAATGGCGGAGATATTTGCCGTTATACAAACTTCCTTTGCGATATCTTGAAGCTTGCATATGCCACGAGTTGCCCCGAGTTCCGGCAAATGGCAGCTGAAAAATCCGTCAATTTACATCCGATCTTCACCAAATAACTTTTAAAACACTCTACGCATAAACACAAGCAAAAGAAGACGTTATTTAAAACGAAGCAATAGAAAATGGCGGAGATATTTGCCGTTATACAAACTTCCTTTGCGATATCTTGAAGCTTGCATATGCCACGAGTTGCCCACAGTTCCGGAAAATGGCAGCTGATAAATCCGTCAATTTACATCCGATCTTCACCAAATAAGTTTTAAAACACTCTACGCATCAACACAAACAAGAGAAGACGTTATTTAAGACGAAGCAATAGAAAATGGCGGAGATATTTGCCGTTATACAAACTTCCTTTGCGATATCTTGAAGCTTGCATATGCCACGAGTTGCCCACAGTTCCGGAAAATGGCAGCTGATAAATCCGTCAATTTAAATCCGATCTTCACCAAAAAAGTTTTAAAACACTCTACGCAACAACGCCAACAAAATAAGACATTATTTGTGACGAAGCGATAGAAAATAGCAGAGATATTTGTCGTTATACAAACTTCCTTTGCGATATCTTGAAGCTTGCATATGCCACGAGTTGCCCCGAGTTCCGGCAAATGGCATCTGATAAATCCGTCAATTTACATCCGATCTTCACCAAATAAGTTTTAAAACACTCTACGCATCAACACAAACAAAAGAAGACGTTATTTAAGACGAAGCAATAGAAAATGGCGGAGATATTTGCCGTTATACAAACTTCCTTTGCGATATCTTGAAGCTTGCATATGCCACGAGTTGCCCACAGTTCCGGAAAATGCAGCTGATAAATCCGTCAATTTAAATCCGATCTTCACCAAAAAAGTTTTAAAACACTCTATGCATCAACACAAACAAAATAAGTCATTATTTATGACGAAGCGATATAAAATGGAGGAGATATTTGCCGTTATACAAACTTTCTTTGCGATATCTTGAAGCTTGCATATGCCACGAGTTGCCCCGAGTTCCGGCAAATGGCAGCTGAAAAATCCGTCAATTTACATCCGATCTTCACCAGTTAAATTTTAAATCACTCTACGCATCAAGACAAACAAAATAAGACGTTATTTAAGACGAAGCAATAGAAAATGACGGAGATATTTGCCGTTATACAAACTTTCTTTGCGATATCTTGAAGCTTGCATATGCCACGAGTTGCCCCGACTTCCGGCAAATGGCAGCTGATAAATCCGTCAATTTAAATCCGATCTTTACCAAATAAGATTAAAAACATTCTACGCAACAACGCAAACAAAATAAGATATTATTTGTGACGAAACGATATAAAATAGCGAAGATATTTGCCGTTATATAAACTTACTTGGAATATCTTGAAGCTTGCATATGCCGCGAGTTCCGGCAAATGGCAGCTGATAAATCCGTCAATTTACATCCGATCTTCACCAACTAGGCTTTAAAACACTCTACGCATCAGCACAAACAAAATAAGATGTTATTTAAGACGAAGCAATAGAAAATGGCGGAGATATTTCCCATTATACAAACTTCCTTTGCGATATCTTGAAGCTTGCATATGCAACAAGTTGCCCCGAGTTCCGGCAAATGACAGCTGAAAAATCCGTCAGTTTACATCCGATCTTCACCAAATAAGTTTTAGAACACTCTACGCATCAACACAAACAAAACAAGACGTTATTTAAGACGAAGCAATAGAAAATAGCGGAGATATTTGCCGTTATACAAACTTCCTTTGCGATATCTTGAAGCTTGCATATGCAACGAGTTGCCCCGAGTTCCGGCAAATGCCAGCTAATAAATCCGTCAATTTACATCCGATCTTCACCAAATAAGTCTTAAAACACTCTACGCATCAATACAAACAAAAGTAGACGTTATTTTAGACGAAGCAATAGAAAATGGCGGAGATATTTGCCGTTATACAAACTCCCTTTGCGATATCTTGAAGCTTGCATATGCAACGAGTTGCCCCGAGTTCCGGCAAATGGCAGCTGATAAATCCGTCAATTTACATCCGATCTTCACCAAATAAGTTTTAAAACACTCTAAGCATCAACACAAACAAAATAAGACGTTATTTAAGACGAAGCAATAGAAATTAGCGGAGATATTTGCCGTTATACAAACTTCCTTTGCGATATCTTGAAGCTTGCATATGCCACGAGTTGCCCCGAGTTCCGGCAAATGGCAGCTGACAAATTCGTCAATTTACATCCGATCTTCACCAAATAAGTTTTAAAACATTCTACGCATCAACGCAAACAAAAGAAGACGTTATTTAAGACGAAGCAATAGAAAATGGCAGAGATATTTGCCGTTATACAAACTTCCTTTGCGATATCTTGAAGCTTGCATATGCCACGAGTTGCCCCGAGTTCCGGCAAATGGCAGCTGAAAAATCCGTCAATTTACATCCGATCTTCACCAATTAAATTTTAAAATACTCTACGCATCAACACAAACAAAATAAAACGTTACTTAAGACGAAGCAATAGAAAATGGCGGAGATATTTGCCGTTATACAAACTTCCTTTGCGATATCTTGAAGCTTGCATATGCCACGAGTTGCCCACAGTTCCGGAAAATGGCAGCTGATAAATCCGTCAATTTACATCCGATCTTCACCAATTAAGTTTTAAAACACTCTACGCATCAACACAAACAAAATAAGTCATTATTTAAGACGAAGCAATAGAAAATGACGGAGATATATGCCGTTATACAAACTTCCTTTGCGATATCTTGAAGCTTGCATATGCCACGAGTTGCCCCGAGTTCCGGCAAATGGCAGCTGATAAATCCGTCAATGTACATCCGATCTTCACCAAATAAGTTTTAAAACACTACGCATCAACGCAAACAAAATTAGACATTATTTGTGACGAAGCGATAGAAAATGGCGGAGATATTTGCCATTATACAAACTTCCTTTGCGATATCTTGAAGCTTGCATATGCCACGAGTTGCCCCGAGTTCCGGCAAATGGCAGCTGAAAAATCCGTCAATTTACATCCGATCTTCACCAATTAAATTTTAAAACACTCTACGCAACAACACAAACAAAATAAGACATTATTTGTGACGAAGCGATGGAAAATAGCGGAGATATTTGCCGTTATATCAACTTACTTGGAATATCTTGAAGCTTGCATATGCCCCGAGTTCCGGCAAATGGCAGCTGATAAATCCGTCAATGTACATCCGATCTTCACCAAATAAGTTTTAAAACACTCTACGCAACAACGCAAACAAAATAAGACATTATTTGTGACGAAGCGATATAAAATTGCGGCGATATTTGCCGTTATACAAACTTTCTATGCGATATCTTGAAGCTTGCATATGCCACGAGTTGCCCCGAGTTTCGGAAAATGGCAGCTGATAAATCAGTCAATTTACATCCGATCTTCACCAAATAAGTTTTAAAACACTCTACGCATCAACACAAACAAAATAAGACGTTATTTAAGACGAAGCAATAGAAAATGGCGGAGATATTTGCCGTTATACAAACTTCCTTTGCGATATCTTGAAGCTTGCATATACCACGAGTTGCCCACAGTTCCGGAAAATGGCAGCTGATAAATCCGTCAATTTACATCCGATCTTCACCAAATAAGTTTTAAAACACTCTATGCATCAACACAAACAAAATAAGTCATTATTTGTGACGAAGCGATATAAAATGGCGGAGATATTTGCCGTTATACAAACTTTCTTTGCGATATCTTGAAGCTTGCATATGCCACGAGTTGCCCCGAGTTCCGGCAAATGGCAGCTGAAAAATCCGTCAATGTACATCCGATCTTCACCAATTAAGTTTTAAAACACTCTACGCATCAACACAAACAAAATAAGACATTATTTGTGACGAAGCGATAGAAAATGGCGGAGATATTTGCCATTATACAAACTTCCTTTGCGATATCTTGAAGCTTGCATATGCAACGAGTTGCCTCGAGTTCCGGTAAATGGCAGCTGATAAATCCGTCAATTTACATCCGATCTTCACCAAATAAGTTTTAAAACACTCTACGCATCAACACAAACAAAAGAAGACGTTATTTAAGACGAAGCAATTGAAAATGGCGGAGATATTTGCCATTATACAAACTTCCTTTGCGATATCTTGAAGCTTGCATATGAAACGAGTTGCCCCGAGTTCCCGCAAATGGCAGCTGAAAAATCCGTCAATTTACATCCGATCTTCACCAAAAAAGTTTTAAAACACTCTATGCATCAACACAAACAAAACAAGTCATTATTTGTGACGAAGCGATATAAAATGGCGGA
Organism: Drosophila ercepeae; assembly: GCA_018150545.1. Classification (NCBI taxonomy): domain Eukaryota; kingdom Metazoa; phylum Arthropoda; class Insecta; order Diptera; family Drosophilidae; genus Drosophila; species Drosophila ercepeae. Next base: position 318,299 of record JAECWL010000183.1, on the reverse strand, counting down.
GATATTTGCCGTTATACAAACTTTCTTTGCGATATCTTGAAGCTTGCATATGTCACGAGTTGCCCCGAGTTCCGGCAAATGGCAGCTGAAAAATCCGTCAATGTACATCCGATCTTCACCAATTAAGTTTTAAAACACTCTACGCATCAACACAAACAAAATAAGACGTTATTTAAGACGAAGCAATAGAAAATGGCGGAGATATTTGCCGTTATACAAACTTCCTTTGCGATATCTTGAAGCTTGCATATGCCACGAGTTGCCCACAGTTCCGGAAAATGGCAGCTGATAAATCCGTCAATTTAAATCCGATCTTCACCAAAAAAGTTTTAAAACACTCTATGCATCAACACAAACAAAACAAGTCATTATTTGTGACGAAGCGATATAAAATGGCGGAGATATTTGCCGTTATACAAACTTTCTTTGCGATATCTTGAAGCTTGCATATGTCACGAGTTGCCCCGAGTTCCGGCAAATGGCAGCTGAAAAATCCGTCAATGTACATCCGATCTTCACCAATTAAGTTTTAAAACACTCTACGCATCAACACAAACAAAATAAGACGTTATTTAAGACGAAGCAATAGAAAATGGCGGAGATATTTGCCGTTATACAAACTTCCTTTGCGATATCTTGAAGCTTGCATATGCCACGAGTTGCCCCGAGTTCCGGCAAATGGCAGCTGATAAATCCGTCAATTTACATCCGATCTTCACCAAATAAGTTTTAAAACACTACGCATCAACGCAAACAAAATAAGACATTATTTGTGACGAAGCGATAGAAAATGGCGGAGATATTTGCCATTATACAAACTTCCTTTGCGATATCTTGAAGCTTGCATATGAAACGAGTTGCCCCGAGTTCCCGCAAATGGCAGCTGAAAAATCCGTCAATTTACATCCGATCTTCACCAAATAAGTTTTAAAACACTCTACGCATCAACACAAACAAAAGAAGACGTTATTTAAGACGAAGCAATAGAAAATGGCGGAGATATTTGCCGTTATACAAACTTCCTTTGCGATATCTTGAAGCTTGCATATGCCACGAGTTGCCCACAGTTCCGGAAAATGGCAGCTGATGAATCCGTCAATTTAAATCCGATCTTCACCAAAAAAGTTTTAAAACACTCTATGCATCAACACAAACAAAACAAGTCATTATTTGTGACGAAGCGATATAAAATGGCGGAGATATTTGCCGTTATACAAACTTTCTTTGCGATATCTTGAAGCTTGCATATGCCACGAGTTGGCCCGAGTTCCGGCAAATGGCAGCTGAAAAATCCGTCAATTTACATCCGATCTTCACCAAATAAGTTTTAAAATACTCTACGCATCAACATAAACAAAATAAGACGTTATTTAAGACGAAGCATAAGAAAATGACGGAGATATTTGCCGTTATAAAAACTTTCTTTGCGATATCTTGAAGCTTGCATATGCCACGGGTTGCCCCGAGTTCCGGCAAATGGCAGCTGATAAATCCGTCAATTTAAATCCGATCTTCACCAAATAAGTTTTAAAACACTCTATGCATCAACACAAACAAAATAAGTCATTATTTGTGACGAAGCGATATAAAATGGCGGAGATATTTGCCGTTATACAAACTTTCTTTGCGATATCTTGAAGCTTGCATATGCCACGAGTTGGCCCGAGTTCCGGCAAATGGCAGCTGAAAAATCCGTCAATTTACATCCGATCTTCACCAAATAAGTTTTAAAATACTCTACGCATCAACATAAACAAAATAAGACGTTATTTAAGACGAAGCATAAGAAAATGACGGAGATATTTGCCGTTATAAAAACTTTCTTTGCGATATCTTGAAGCTTGCATATGCCACGGGTTGCCCCGAGTTCCGGCAAATGGCAGCTGATAAATCCGTCAATTTACATCCGATCTTCACCAAATAAGTTTTAAAACACTCTACGCATCAACACAAACAAAAGAAGACGTTATTTAAGACGAAGCAATAGAAAATGGCGGAGATATTTGCCGTTATACAAACTTCCTTTGCGATATCTTGAAGCTTGCATATGCCACGAGTTGCCCACAGTTCCGGAAAATGGCAGCTGATGAATCCGTCAATTTAAATCCGATCTTCACCAAAAAAGTTTTAAAACACTCTATGCATCAACACAAACAAAACAAGTCATTATTTGTGACGAAGCGATATAAAATGGCGGAGATATTTGCCGTTATACAAACATTCTTTGCGATATCTTGAAGCTTGCATATGCCACGAGTTGCCCCGAGTTCCGGCAAATGGCAGCTGAAAAATCCGTCAATGTACATCCGATCTTCACCAATTAAGTTTTAAAACACTCTACGCATCAACACAAACAAAATAAGACGTTATTTAAGACGAAGCAATAGAAAATGGCGGAGATATTTGCCGTTATACAAACTTCCTTTGCGATATCTTGAAGCTTGCATATGCCACGAGTTGCCCCGAGTTCCGGCAAATGGCAGCTGATACATCCGTCAATTTACATCCGATCTTCACCAAATAAAGTTTAAAACACTACGCATCAACGCAAACAAAATAAGACATTATTTGTGACGAAGCGATAGAAAATGGCGGAGATATTTGCCATTATACAAACTTCCTTTGCGATATCTTGAAGCTTGCATATGAAACGAGTTGCCCCGAGTTCCCGCAAATGGCAGCTGATAAATCCGTCAATTTACATCCGATCTTCACCAATTAAGTTTTAAAACACTCTACGCATCAACACAAACAAAATAAGACGTTATTTAAGACGAAGCAATAGAAAATGGCGGAGATATTTGCCGTTATACAAACTTCCTTTGCGATATCTTGAAGCTTGCATATGCCACGAGTTGCCCCGAGTTCCGGCAAATGGCAGCTGATAAATCCGTCAATTTACATCCGATCTTCACCAAATAAGTTTTAAAACACTACGCATCAACGCAAACAAAATAAGACATTATTTGTGACGAAGCGATAGAAAATGGCGGAGATATTTGCCGTTATACAAACTTCCTTTGCGATATCTTGAAGCTTGCATATGCCACGAGTTGCCCACAGTTCCGGAAAATGGCAGCTGATAAATCCGTCAATTTAAATCCGATCTTCACCAAATAAGTCTTAAAACACTCTACGCATCAACACAAACAAAAGAAGACGTTATTTAAGACGAGGCAATAGAAAATGGCGGAGATATTTGCCGTTATACAAACTTCCTTTGCGATATCTTGAAGCTTGCATATGCCACGAGTTGCCCACAGTTCCGGAAAATGGCAGCTGATAAATCCGTCAATTTAAATCCGATCTTCACCAAAAAAGTTTTAAAACACTCTATGCATCAACACAAACAAAATAAGTCATTATTTAAGACGAAGCAATAGAAAATGGCGGAGATATTTGCCGTTATACAAACTTCCTTTGCGATATCTTGAAGCTTGCATATGCCACGAGTTGCCCCGAGTTCCGGCAAATGGCAGCTAAAAAATCCGTCAATTTACATCCGATCTTCACCAATTAAATTTTAAAATACTCTACGCATCAACACAAACAAAATAAGACGTTATTTAAGACGAAGCATAAGAAAATGACGGAGATATTTGCCGTTATAAAAACTTTCTTTGCGATATCTTGAAGCTTGCATATGCCACGAGTTGCCCCGAGTTCCGGCAAATGGCAGCTGATAAATCCGTCAATTTAAATCCGATCTTCACCAAATAAGTTTTAAAACATTCTACGCAACAACGCAAACAAAATAAGACACTATTTGTGACGAAGCGATATAAAATAGCGGAGATATTTTATTATTTGTGACGAAGCGATATAAAATGGCGGAGATATTTGCCGTTATACAAACTTTCTTTGCGATATCTTGAAGCTTGCATATGCCACGAGTTGCCCCGAGTTCCGGCAAATGGCAGCTGAAAAATCCGTCAATTTACATCCGATCTTCACCAATTAAATTTTAAAACACTCTACGCATCAACACAAACAAAATAAGACGTTATTTAAGACGAAGCAATAGAAAATGACGGAGATATTTGCCGTTATACAAACTTTCTTTGCGATATCTTGAAGCTTGCATATGCCATGAGTTGCCCCGAGTTCCGGCAAATGGCAGCTGATAAATCCGTCAATTTAAATCCGATCTTCACCAAATAAGTTTTAAAACATTCTACGCAACAACGCAAACAAAATAAGACATTATTTGTGACGAAGCGATATAAAATGGCGGTGATATTTGCCGTTATACAAACTTTCTATGCGAAATCTTGAAGCTTGAATAATCCACGAGTTGCCCCGAGTTCCGGCAAATGGCAGCTGATAAATCCGTCAATTTACATCCGATCTTCACCAAATAAGTTTTAAAACACTACGCATCAACGCAAACAAAATAAGACATTATTTGTGACGAAGCGATAGAAAATGGCGGAGATATTTGCCGTTATACAAACTTCCTTTGCGATATCTTGAAGCTTGCATATGCCACGAGTTGCCCACAGTTCCGGAAAATGGCAGCTGATAAATCCGTCAATTTAAATCCGATCTTCACCAAATAAGTCTTAAAACACTCTACGCATCAACACAAACAAAAGAAGACGTTATTTAAGACGAAGCAATAGAAAATGGCGGAGATATTTGCCGTTATACAAACTTCCTTTGCGATATCTTGAAGCTTGCATATGCCACGAGTTGCCCCGAGTTCCGGCAAATGGCAGCTGATAAATCCGTCAATTTAAATCCGATCTTCACCAAATAAGTTTTAAAACATTCTACGCAACAACGCAAACAAAATAAGACATTATTTGTGACGAAGCGATATAAAATAGCGGAGATATTTTATTATTTGTGACGAAGCGATATAAAATGGCGGAGATATTTGCCGTTATACAAACTTTCTTTGCGATATCTTGAAGCTTGCATATGCCACGAGTTGCCCCGAGTTCCGGCAAATGGCAGCTGAAAAATCCGTCAATTTACATCCGATCTTCACCAATTAAATTTTAAAACACTCTACGCATCAACACAAACAAAATAAGACGTTATTTAAGACGAAGCAATAGAAAATGATGGAGATATTTGCCGTTATACAAACTTTCTTTGCAATAAATCCGTCAATTTAAATCCGATCTTCACCAAAAAAGTTTTAAAATACTCTACGCATTACACAAGCAAAATAAGACGTTATTTAAGACGAAGCATAAGAAAATGACGGAGATATTTGCCGTTATAAAAACTTTCTTTGCGATATCTTGAAGCTTGCATATGCCACGAGTTGCCCCGAGTTCCGGCAAATGGCAGCTGATAAATCCGTCAATTTAAATCCGATCTTCACCAAATAAGTTTTAAAACATTCTACGCAACAACGCAAACAAAATAAGACATTATTTGTGACGAAGCGATATAAAATAGAGGAGATTCACCAATTTCAATTAAATTCAATTAAATCTTCACCAATTAAATTTTAAAATACTCTACGCATCAACACAAACAAAATAAGACGTTATTTAAGACGAAGCATAAGAAAATGACGGAGATATTTGCCGTTATAAAAACTTTCTTTGCGATATCTTGAAGCTTGCATATGCCACGAGTTGCCCCGAGTTCCGGCAAATGGCAGCTGATAAATCCGTCAATTTAAATCCGATCTTCACCAAATAAGTTTTAAAACATTCTACGCAACAACGCAAACAAAATAAGACATTATTTGTGACGAAGCGATATAAAATAGCGGAGATATTTTATTATTTGTGACGAAGCGATATAAAATGGCGGAGATATTTGCCGTTATACAAACTTTCTTTGCGATATCTTGAAGCTTGCATATGCCACGAGTTGCCCCGAGTTCCGGCAAATGGCAGCTGAAAAATCCGTCAATTTACATCCGATCTTCACCAATTAAATTTTAAAACACTCTACGCATCAACACAAACAAAATAAGACGTTATTTAAGACGAAGCAATAGAAAATGATGGAGATATTTGCCGTTATACAAACTTTCTTTGCGATAAATCCGTCAATTTACATCCGATCTTCACCAATTAAGTTTTCAAACACTCTACGCATCAACACAAACAAAATAAGACGTTATTTAAGACGAAGCAATAGAAAATGGCGGAGATATTTGCCGTTATACAAACTTCCTTTGCGATATCTTGAAGCTTGCATATGCCACGAGTTGCCCCGAGTTCCGGCAAATGGCAGCTGATAAATCCGTCAATTTACATCCGATCTTCACCAAATAAGTTTTAAAACACTACGCATCAACGCAAACAAAATAAGACATTATTTGTGACGAAGCGATAGAAAATGGCGGAGATATTTGCCATTATACAAACTTCCTTTGCGATATCTTGAAGCTTGCATATGCAACGAGTTGCCCCGAGTTCCGGCAAATGGCAGCTGAAAAATCCGTCAATGTACATCCGATCTTCACCAAATAAGTTTTAAAACACTCTACGCATCAACACAAACAAAAGAAGACGTTATTTAAGACGAAGCAATAGAAAATGGCGGAGATATTTGCCGTTATACAAACTTCCTTTGCGATATCTTGAAGCTTGCATATGCCACGAGTTGCCCACAGTTCCGGAAAATGGCAGCTGATAAATCCGTCAATTTAAATCCGATCTTCACCAAAAAAGTTTTTAAAACACTCTATGCATCAACACAAACAAAACAAGTCATTATTTGTGACGAAGCGATATAAAATGGCGGAGATATTTGCCGTTATACAAACTTTCTTTGCGATATCTTGAAGCTTGCATATGCCACGAGTTGCCCACAGTTCCGGGAAATGGCAGCTGATAAATCCGTCAATTTAAATCCGATCTTCACTAAATAAGTTTTAAAACACTCTACGCATCAACACAAACAAAAGAAGACGTTATTTAAGACGAAGCAATAGAAAATGGCGGAGATATTTGCCGTTATACAAACTTCCTTTGCGATATCTTGAAGCTTGCATATGCCACGAGTTGCCCCGAGTTCCGGAAAATGGCAGCTGATAAATCCGTCAATTTAAATCCGATCTTCACCAAAAAAGTTTTAAAACACTCCATGCATCAACACAAACAAAATAAGTCATTATTTGTGACGAAGCGATAAAAAACGGCGGAGATATTTGCCGTTATACAAACTTTCTTTGCGATATCTTGAAGCTTGCATATGCCACGAGTTGCCCCGAGTTCCGGCAAATGGCAGCTGAAAAATCCGTCAATCTACATCCGATCTTCACCAATTAAGTTTTAAAACACTCTACGCATCAACACAAACAAAATAAGACGTTAATTAAGACGAAGCAATAGAAAATGGCGGAGATATTTGCCGTTATACAAACTTCCTTTGCGATATCTTGAAGCTTGCATAAGCCACGAGTTGCCCCGAGTTCCGGCAAATGGCAGCTGATAAATCCGTCAACTTACATCCGATCTTCACCAAATAAGTTTTAAAACACTCTACGCATCAACACAAACAAAAGAAGACGTTATTTAAGACGAAGCAATAGAAAATGGCGGAGATATTTGCCGTTATACAAACTTCCTTTGCGATATCTTGAAGCTTGCATATGCCACGAGTTGCCCCGAGTTCCGGCAAATGGCAGCTGATAAATCCGTCAACTTACATCCGATCTTCACCAAATAAGTTTTAAAACACTCTACGCATCAACGCAAACAAAATAAGACAATATTTGTGACGAAGCGATAGAAAATAGCGGAGATATTTGCCGTTATAGAAACTTCCTTTCCGATCTTCACCAAATAAGTTTTAAAACACTCTACGCATCAACGCAAACAAAAGAAGACGTTATTTAAGACGAAGCAATAGAAAATGGCGGAGATATTTGCCGTTATACAAACTTCCTTTGCGATATCTTGAAGCTTGCATATGCCACGAGTTGCCCCGAGTTCCGGCAAATGGCAAGTGAAAAATCCGTCAATTTACATCCGATCTTCACCAAATAAGTTTTAAAACACTCTACGCATCAACACAAACAAAAGAAGACGTTATTTAAGACGAAGCAATAGAAAATGGCGGAGATATTTGCCGTTATACAAACTTCCTTTGCGATATCTTGAAGCTTGCATATGCAACGAGTTGCCCCGAGTTCCGGCAAATGGCAACTGATAAATCCGTCAATTTACATCCGATCTTCACCAAATAAGTTTTAAAACACTCTACGCATCAACGCAATCAAAATAAGACATTATTTGTGACGAAGCGATAGAAAATGGCGGAGATATTTGCCATTATACAAACTTCCTTTGCGATATCTTGAAGCTTGCATATGCAACGAGTTGCCCCGAGTTCCGGCAAATGGCAAGTGAAAAATCCGTCAATTTACATCCGATCGTCACCAAATAAGTTTTAAAACACTCTACGCATCAACACAAACAAAAGAAGACGTTATTTAAGACGAAGCAATAGAAAATGGCGGAGATATTTGCCGTTATACAAACTTCCTTTGCGATATCTTGAAGCTTGCATATGCCACGAGTTGCCCACAGTTCCGGAAAATGGCAGCTGATAAATCCGTCAATTTAAATCCGATCTTCACCAAAAAAGTTTTAAAACACTCTATGCATCAACACAAACAAAACAAGTCATTATTTGTGACGAAGCGATATAAAATGGCGGAGATATTTGCCGTTATACAAACTTTCTTTGCGATATCTTGAAGCTTGCATATGCCACGAGTTGCCCCGAGTTCCGGCAAATGGCAGCTGAAAAATCCGTCAATTTACATCCGATCTTCACCAATTAAATTTTAAAATACTCTACGCATCAACACAAACAAAATAAGACGTTATTTAAGACGAAGCATAAGAAAATGACGGAGATATTTGCCGTTATAAAAACTTTCTTTGCGATATCTTGAAGCTTGCATATGAGTTGCCCCGAGTTCCGGCAAATGGCAAGTGAAAAATCCGTCAATTTACATCCGATCTTCACCAAATAAGTTTTAAAAGACGTTATTTAAGACGAAGCATAAGAAAATGACGGAGATATTTGCCGTTATAAAAACTTTCTTTGCGATATCTTGAAGCTTGCATATGAGTTGCCCCGAGTTCCGGCAAATGGCAAGTGAAAAATCCGTCAATTTACATCCGATCTTCACCAAATAAGTTTTAAAACACTCTACGCATCAACACAAACAAAAGAAGACGTTATTTAAGACGAAGCAATAGAAAATGGCGGAGGTATTTGCCGTTATACAAACTTCCTTTGCGATATCTTGAAGCTTGCATATGCCACGAGTTGCCCACAGTTCCGGAAAATGGCAGCTGATAAATCCGTCAATTTAAATCCGATCTTCACCAAAAACGTTTTAAAACACTCTATGCATCAACACAAACAAAACAAGTCATTATTTGTGACGAAGCGATATAAAATGGCGGAGAAATTTGCCGTTATACAAACTTTCTTTGCGATATCTTGAAGCTTGCATATGCCACGAGTTGCCCCGAGTTCCGGCAAATGGCAGCTGAAAAATCCGTCAATTTACATCCGATCTTCACCAATTAAATTTTAAAATACTCTACGCATCAACACAAACAAAATAAGACGTTATTTAAGACGAAGCATAAGAAAATGACGGAGATATTTGCCGTTATAAAAACTTTCTTTGCGATATCTTGAAGCTTGCATATGCCACGAGTTGCCCCGAGTTCCGGCAAATGGCAGCTGATAAATCCGTCAATTTAAATCCGATCTTCACCAAATATGTTTTAAAACACTCTACGCATCAACACAAACAAAACAAGACGTTATTTAAGACGAAGCAATAGAAAATAGCGGAGATATTTGCCATTATAGAAACTTCCTTTGCGATATCTTGAAGCTTGCATATGCAACGAGTTGCCCCGAGTTCCGGCAAATGCCAGCTGATAAATCCATCAATTTACATCCGATCTTCACCAAATAAGTCTTAAAACACTCTACGCATCAACACAAACAAAAGAAGACGTTATTTAAGACGAAGCAATAGAAAATGGCGGAGATATTTGCCGTTATACAAACTTCCTTTGCGATATCTTGAATCTTGCATATGCAACGAGTTGCCCCGAGTTCCGGCAAATGGCAACTGATAAATCCGTCAATTTACATCCGATCTTCACCAAATAAGTTTTAAAACACTCTACGCATCAACGCAAACAAAATAAGACAATATTGTGACGAAGCGATAGAAAATAGCGGAGATATTTGCCGTTATAGAAACTTCCTTTCCGATCTTCACCAAATAAGTTTTAAAACACTCTACGCATCAACGCAAACAAAATAAGACATTATTTGTGACGAAGCAATAGAAAATAACGGAGATATTTGCCGTTATACAAACTTCCTTTGTGATATCTTGAAGCTTGCATATGCCATGAATTGCCCCGAGTTCCGGCAAATGGCAGCTGATAAATCCGTCAATTTACATCCGATCTTCACCAAATAAGATTTAAAACACTCTACGCATCAACACAAACAAAACAAGTAAGGTAGCAGCAGTCGAGTTTCCCGATTGCAAAATATCCTGTACCCTTAGGCATGCTTACAATTTATTTATTTAATATCAATAAATAAATGAAACAATATTCTATTAGAAAAGAGTACCATAACAATATAAATTTGGTATGATTTTGGTTATGAAAATTATTTTCGTGTGTCATAAAGCCATACACATTTCGCTGTCAACGTCGCAGTCGGCGTCGCGCAATGCGTGTTTTGCTGCGCTTCTGATTCCCTTGCCATAGATTTTGCATGTGGTATAACTTCCGTGTTTCTTATCCGATTTGGTTCAAATTTGTGTGTCAGAGGCAGGGTTTTTTCCTCTGCTCTAGCAGACAAGGGCATTGACATTGTAGCGGTAGGTACCTGCTACCCCTACCGTGTATGCGCAGCTCCCAGCGCCATTGGTTTTGGTATATCAAAAGGTTTCAGACAGCAACAAATCCAGGTAAGAGCCCTTACTTTCATCTGACCATCTCCCGCTTCTCTTTGAACTGGACGAGGAGGCCCAATAATTTCAGGGAACCCCTAGAACACTGCCCCGCATGCAAACGATACTCTATTTAAAACACACATCGAGGATAACGCCGCGCTTAATTCGCCCATCGACACTAGCGACGAGTTGGATGCTTATGTCGACTGCTTCACTGCTACAGTCATTGAGGCTGGACGACGGGCTACTCCATCACTGCGACAAGTAAGCCCGAAAACTGTTAGAAGACCAATACTAAATCCTGAGGCAAGAGCTCTTCTGAACTTCAAAAGACACCTCAGGAGGCGTTTAATAGCAACAGGAGATCCTGCAACTAAGCAGTCCCTCTCAAGTGTCACAAACAGACTACGTCGGATGCTTGCCAAAAACCGCCAGGAAAACTTCAACAGCCTACTTGAGGGAGCCGGCCCTGACAATAGCAGCGACTTCTCAGTATGGAAGCTAACGAGAGGAATAAAGAGGCAGCCGCTCTGCCAATCGCCCGTTTTGGGACACAGTGGCCTGTGGCTGAAACCAGATTGTGACAAAGCGAACGCATTTTCAGAGCACTTGCTTTCCACATTCACCCCCTTCTGTTTGACGGACGACTCCCATTGAGAAAAAGACGCTAGCTTTTTGGATGTGCCTACTCAATCAACCCATCCCATAAAACATACATAGTAAGAGACATCACCGATCGCATTTTCGAGGTGGCAGTGAGAGACTCTTGATCGAGAATGCTGGCCATGAACGCAGGAGTTCCTCAAGGAAGTGTGCTCGGACCCTTTTTGTACAAGCGCGATGGATGGCGAGATCAATATATTCTATAAAAATATGTTTGCTTCAATCGCAACTTAAAATTACTGCAAAGGACAAAAATGCTCTACAAGTTGTTTGTTTATTCATCGTCACCTTGTATACCAAACCTTGGCTCGAATGTACAATGGCAGTTAAAGTACCTAACCAAGACTTGTCTTTTTTGAAAGCTCTAAAATAATATGAAAAAGTAGACGCGACAAGTTCCAAGGCATCCATAAGCAAGTTTATTCATCATTTATGGTATTTGTGTGAAGAAACAGTCATATTATCACTCTGTGATGAAGAAGTTGATACCAAAACCAAGACAAAAATGATTAATAATTTAATCAGAGACGAAAGTTCAGATTCCTCTAAACGCTATGTCCCATCGAAGGAAGAAATTACGCAAAATTTGTTTGGTAAGTACTTAATATTTTCTTGTTTCTTTTTCAAAGTTTTGTGGTTTAGTTTTTGCTTATTTTGATGGTTTTTTCTTTATTTCAGATATGACGCTGGATGATTTTGTGACTCAAAGAAGCAAACGATTTCTATCTCGACTACAGATCGGCGACAGTTTTCTTCGGATTGACGTATCTTCGTGGGGTGACAATCCTGCTTTTTTGAAAGCTAGAAGACGATTAAGTCGTTTGAAGGTCGTAAATGACACTGCTGAAAGAGCTGTTAAATTAATGCAAGATTTTAATGGTCTTATCACGGCTGAAGAAGAGCAAAAACAGTTTTTGTTGCGTTGTGTTCAGGAATACAGAAATCTGTATCCAGACTGTAAAAAAACTACACTGAAGAGAAGTTACCCTAATTCATTATAATTATAATTTGTCTTTAAATAAAAGTTTCTATTGATATTTTTTCAGTTTTACTCATATTTACTTTACTTGTTGCATTTTAATTAGTTTTGGATCAAACCAAAATGTCAGACCAAAACACCATTTTTATACCCTTGAAAAAGGGTATTATAATTTTGTCCAGAAATGTGTAACGCATTAAAAGAAGCATCTCCGACCCCACAAAGTATATATATTCTTTATCAGCATCAACAGCCGAGTCGATACAGCCATGTCCGTCTGTCCGTCTGTCCGTCTGTTTCTATGCAAAAAATAGACAGTAGTTTTAAAGCTAGCGTTTTGAAATTTTTACCAGATCATTATTTTTGTTGCACGCAGATAAAGTTTAAAAATCGGTCGGATCGGACCACTATATCATATAGCTGCCATACAAACGACCGAAATGAAAACAAGTCTTTGTATGGGAAACTTTTTTGTTTTCCAAGCTATTGCAACTGGATTCAACATTTATTCATTTGACGTAGCCATACATAATTTTTGAAAGTTTGTTCCGGATCGGATCACTATATCATATAGCTGCTTTACAAACGACCGATATGAAAACAAGTATTTGTATGGAAAACTTTTTTGTTTTCCAACCTATTGCAACCGAATTCAACATTTATTCATTTAATATGGCCATACATAATTTATGAAAGTTTGGTCCGGATCGGACCACTATATCATATAGCTGCTATACAAACGACCGATATGAAAACAAGTCTTTGTATGGAAAACTTTTTTGTTTTCAAGGGAATACCATCTTCGACAAGCCGAAGATAACTTTTCTCACTTGTTTATTAAACTTTAGAGCGAGGTCGGCACGGGTTGCAATCATGCTACAGATATGAAATTTCATATTTAAGTACATTTTAGCATTTATAAAAAAATTGGGGGGTATGCGTTTCCAAATCCTAAACAACATTTTTTTTCCCATATAAGGGATAGCGTAATGGCTATGAATAAATGTTGAATTCGGTTGCGATAGCTTGGAGAATAAAAAAGTTTTCCATACAAAGACTTGAAATCTGATTGATCGTTTGTATGGCAGCTATATGATATAGTGGTCCGATCCGACCGATTTTTAAACTTCATCTGCGTGCAACAAAAATAATGATCTGGTAAAAATTTCAAAACGCTAGCTTTAAAACTTCTGTCTATATTTATACCTGTGAAAAAGGGTATTATAATTTTGTCCAGAAATGTGTAACGCATTAAAGGAAGCATCTCCGACCCCACAAAGTATATATATTCTTGATCAGCATCAACAGCCGAGTCGATATAGCCATGTCCGTCTATCCGTCTGTCCGTCTATGCGTCTGTCCGTCTGTTTCTATGCAAAACATAGACAGTAGACAGTAGAATTCAACATTTATTCATGTGATATAGCCATACACGATTTGTAAAAGTTTGGTCCGGATCGGACCACTATATCATATAGCTGCCATACAAACGACCGATATGAAAACAAGTCTTTGTATGAAAAACTTTTTTGTTTTCAAGGGTATACCATCTTCGGCAAGCCGAAGATAACTTTTCTCACTTGTTTTTTTACTATAATGGCGTACTTAAATAATTTCGTCCATACTAACCTATGCTCAAGCAAAAAAGAGAGCATTGCTGCACCGCATTTGTGTTCGAGAATGTGGGAGACTGATGTAATTTGACGCAGGATGACCTTGTGTCAATATCTAACGTACTAGGCATCGGATACAGAAACGAACACTTGCATATACACATTTTCCGCAACTTAAAGATGAACAGTTTACTGGGGTCAACCGAAGTCGACGAAGACGAAACAGACGATGAAACAGACCTTGAAGCAGAAAACAATATGTCCTGACGCCGAACACAGAAACGAACGCCGAAAGAAGTGATGAAAATGTACAAGAAGCAGGCGAAATGAATACCAGACGCAATGTATTTACAGAACACAACAGAATGGCAGTAACACTACTCCAGTCGAAGTATGGATAGAAGAATACGAAGAACAGGCGACGCTCATCTATTTGAATGACTTCCAGAAGTTTCTGTTTGCAAAAAAGCCCCAAGAGGGAATTGCAAAACTATTTAAATAAGGCGCGAGAGGCTTAAACCCGTGGAATTCTCTCAAAATTGCATTGCTAGACGAATTTAAGTCGAGTTTAAGCAGCAAGTTCACGACCAACTCGCACAAACGAAACGTGGCAACAACGAGTGTGTTTTTGAGTACTCTTGTAAAATTAAAGATATAGCTTCTCGAGAAAAAATGGAAATATTTGTAAGCAAAACAATATTACGAGTATATGGTGCGAAAAATATGAGTCAATTTACTGAAAAACCAAAGTGTTTTGAAACAATGATTGCAATGAAAATCAGAGTGAGAAAGAAAAATCAAAGCGCAACGAGAACAGAGTAAAAGGAAAAGTCAGAAAAAATTTAGAATTTCAGCACAACTGTGGTGAAAAAAGGCAAAAAAAAATGTTTTAAGTACGAATACACATACGAGGTCGGGTCAATAAGTCCGTGACTTTTTGAATTTCCCGCCTCTTAATTGAAATGGTAACACTTCTCCCGTCAACAGTCATCTGTCAGTTGACTCTTGTCAAAAATTTAACAAGCTGCGACATTTAGTTTGTTTTTGACAGCCGTTAATATCAGACTACCGCGTTGACTGAGAAGAAAATGGAAAAAAGTGAATTTCGTGTGCTCATTAAGCATTATTTTTTGAGGAAAAAATCCATTACGCAAACCAAGGCCAAGCTTGATAAATATTATGGAGACTCTGCACCATCCATTTCCATGGTAAAAAAGTGGTTTATTCCGATGTGGCCGTACAAGCACGGAAGATGCCGAACGTTCTGGACGCCCAGTTGAGGTTTCCACATCCGAAACAATTAAACAAATCCACGATATGGTTTTAGCCGATCGGCGATTAAAAGTGAGAGAGATTGTGGAAGCCGTAGGCATTTCACATGGCTCAGTGGTTTCAATTTTGAATGATCATTTGGGTATGAGAAAGCTTTCCGCAAGATGGGTGCCGCGTTTGCTCACAATCACCACAAATGCAACCGTGTGACAATTTCGCAGGAATGTTTAGCGTTGTTCAATCGCAATACGAACGAGTTTTTGCGCCGTTTCGTAACCGTGGACGAAAAGTGGATCCACCACAACACACCGGAGACCAAACAGCAGTCAAAACAGTGGGTTCTCGGGGTGAATCGGCGCCAAAGAAGGCAAAGGTGGGTTTGTCAGCCAATAAAGTCATGGCGACTGTTTTTTGGGATGCACGCGGTATTATCCACATTGACTACCTTCAAAAAGGAAAAACAATCAATGGTGAATATTACAGCAACTTATTGGGTCGATTCGATGAGGCATTGAAAAAAAGCGACCGCACTTGGCCAAGAAAAAAGTTCTTTTCCATCAGAACAATGCACGGGTGCACACATATGCAGTTTCCATGGCAAAATTCCATGAAATGGGCTACGAATTGCTCCCTCATCCGGCCTATTCACCCGATCTAGCCCCGTGTGACTATTTCTTGTTCCCAAACTTGAAGAAATGGCTCGGCGGAAAAAGATTTGCCTCCAATGACGAAGTCATCTCACAAACAAATGCCTATTTTGAAGACCTCGACAAATCATATTTTTTGGAAGGGATAAAAAAATTGGAGAAACGTTGGGCTAAGTGTATAGACCTCAAAGGAGACTACGTTGAAAAATAAAATAACTTTTTATCTAAAAAACTGTGTTTCATTCAAATAGTCACGGACTTATTGACCCGCCGTCGTAGTTTGATTTCTAAAATTGATTTGACCAACACAGACGTTTATTTTCAAATAAAAAGTGTACGGCGTTATTCGATACGGGTAGTAAATTCAATATCATACGTGAATATTTTTATAGTGATATTGGCAAGCCAAAGTTGGAAAGCTGCAATGTTGGTCTAATTGGATTCGATAGTGACCGCGACTCCAATAAAACCCAATGGACAATTTAAACAAACAATTCTGATTGATGAAGAGGATTATATGTTAGAATTTGATGTCGTTCTACTCAATTTTCTTGATATGCAATTAATTATCGGAGAACAGCTATGTTTACATGCAGAGATTGTTTTTAATTCTAATGGTCTACAAGTGCGAAAAAAAATTAATAACAAACAAAATATTCCAAGTATTCGTGTCAATTCGCGCACGGCAACCAAAACTTCGAACTTATTAACCACTGTACTCGAAACAACAACAAATACTGCAACGGCATTAACCGTACGGACGGCGGCGACTGCAAAGCTCGTTTCTGCTGAACCAGCAACAATGTTAAAAACAATGCAAACTGGGTTGGATCGCTACATCCACTTGAAAAGAAAATTGAGCCCAAAAACCTCTCGTTGAACATTAATCACGTCGGTTTAACTGTAATTTGCACGTTTCCCGCACGAATTAGCTACTTAATGTCAGTTCTGAACTGATCTAATAAGCCTGCAGTACCGCGAAGTTGACCACAAACTGAAAAACACTGCGAAAGTTTTCGTTTCGTCTTCGTTTATTTGTAACGCGATTAAACTGTGAGTCACGAACAACAACAAAGTAACCAAAAATCGTTGCTCTGCTCTCCGCTCTGTTTTGCACTCCACCTTTTTGTGGAGCTTCTTTATCTCTCTCTGGATTGCTGCTGCTCCTGCTCTTCGCCAAAACCACTCCCGCGTTACTGTCGTTGGATCACTCTCTTCATCGTACATTCGCTGGACTGCTCCTTTTTTGAGCGAATTCTTGTATAACCCAAAATGTCTTTAGTTTGTACCTCAAAAGGATGCGAATTTGGAGTCGGGCGATTCCTATCTAACTTGCTGGTTTTGCAATAATTGCTCGCACATGAAATGCGCTGGAGTCGGTCATTATGAGTAAAGGCATCGGTCTGACCTGGTCCTGTTTGGCCTGTCGAAAGATAGAAGAAAAGATGCGCACGATTATGGGGCAAACTCGAAATGGTTTCCGGGAGGTTCGGAAAAAATTTGCCTCATTAAATGAGCAGTTTCTCAACCTAGAATCTCTATTTCTGGGCCTTAAACTACTAAGTGAATCACCATGCCGGAAAATCCCTAACAATAACTAGCAAATGAATATATGTACCAATTCAGCCACACATATGCCAGTAAGTTATGTTATGGATGATGCCCCTGCGAACAGCCAGTCAGCCTAGCTCTTCACAAACCGGGTCTTCCCACTTCAAAAGTTGATCTGCCGGAACCTGCCAGTAGGAATCTCCCACCTGGTCCCATGCTTGACAAATCTTCAACCGTCATGTCACCAAGCCGGCCTGCTGCTCCATCAATACGTCTGATTGCCGCCACGGCAACCCGCCAATCCGTGGTAATATCACCAAAGCTATTGACGGGTTCACCATCTAAATCGCGATCTTCTAGACTTACGCTGAGAGCTGTGGCTCGCCGCAAATCCATTTTTGTATCGCTTCTTATGCCTGACCCCACTGCAGATGACGTTAGCTGTCACCTTGCAAATAATTTTAGTTTAGCTCCCTCAGAACTTTTTGTGACCAAATTTAATTTCAAACATAAACGTAGCATATCTTCATTTAAAATAACTAACAAGATGCTTCCCTTCATGCATTCTTGACCAGAGATTCTCAAGGTTCCAATCCTGTTGCTATTTAAAAAAACTAAGCAAAAAGATGTTTTCTTGTTGCTACCAAAACGTTCGCAGTATTCTTGGTAAACTGAGCTTATTCTTTACTAACAGTGCTTCCTTTCACTTTGATGCTTTTGTGCTAACAGAAACTTGTCTAAACTCCTCTGTGATAGACAAACAAACAACAAACAAACAAACGTAAACAACATTTACTCAGTGGAACGTATCATTATCACTTATCCTTTTGGAATTGAATTTTTAGCCTTTAGCCGTCGTAGTGTTACCCACTAACCAAAATGATTTCCTTGGCTTAGCCGACTCTGCCGTTTTCCAACTTAACCCTATAAGGAAATCCCGTGGCAGGTCGTTTGACCTAATTTTCTCTAATACTACCTCCTCTGCCACTATAGCAAGGTCTCCTCCGTTATCTTTCCCTGAGGACTCTCACCACCCAACACTCTTAGTCTCGCTAATTATTGGCTCTCCTGAAGTCCCCCCAGTAATAGCGAGCATTCTCGTCAAAAGAGCTTTAAAAAAAACCGACTATTGTGACCTTAGAAATCACCTGACTAATATGGACTGGAGTTATCTTTCTAATTTCAGCAATATTGATGATGCTACCGACTCTATTTATGAATTTATAGCGCCATAAATAAATCTATTCCTGAAATATTGACTGCATCAACGTCAAAGCCTCCATGACTTAATCAGCAACTCTCTCTCCTTAAAAATAGGAAATCTAGAGCTTCCAAAAAGTCTTTAAAGTCTCGAACCTTGTTAAATCTTTTAAATTACCTTCTAATCCGCAACCAGTTTGTTGACCTTAACAATCAACTATATAAAAATGATATAACAATATGTAAACTTAATTTTCGAAATGATCCAAGCTTTTTTTATTATTTTGTTAACTCTTAACGTAAATTCAATCTTTTCCCTCTTCCCTCTCATAAATAAATAATTATGACTCTTCACATCTTGCTAATATCTTGCTCACATTGCTAGTCTTTTTGCGTCATTTTTTCAATCAACCTACTCATCTAATTCATTTTATCCCTCCTCTAATTATCCATATCGTTTTTCCCTACATAAATAATATATATCTTTCGAAATTCCACTGTCAACATGTGTTTACAGCTCATTCATCAATCAAAATTTCATTTTCACCAGGCCCAGACAATGTACCTATCTGCATCCTCTAAAGGTGCTGCGATCTTCTTACCTTACCTCTCACTATACTATTTAACCAATCCTAAGAGCTAGCATCCCTACCTAAGATATGGAATGGATTATACATTATACATATTCATACAAAAGGCTTCAAGGCTTCCATCGAGAACTACCGCGGCATTGCTAAGCTTTCTATGGCTCCCAAGCTTCTTGAGAAACTCATTAGATTGCAGCTGAATCATGCATGCAAGAGCATAATCTCACCATCACAACATGGTTTTATCAAGCTTCGCTCGACAACAACTAATCTGCTAGAATTTTCTTCTATCATCAGCTCTTGCTACGGAATCCTTATGTGGATTGCTTCCTACCTTTCAGATCGAACTCAGCGTATCCTATTTAAATCTACCAAGTCGAAGGTCATCCATGTCTCATCGGGTGTCGCTCAGGGTAGTTATCCAGGAACACTGTTGTTTATACTCTTGAACGATCTTCCCAACGTGATTAGTTATGCCTCTACGCTTATGTATGCTGATGATGTCAAGTTATGCTTTTCCTTCTCGGAACATTTTCTGCACAGACATCTGCAAATAGACCTAGATGAACTCTATACATGGTGCTCAAGCAATTTTCTATTCATAAACTGCTCCAAATGCAAACTTATGACATTCCATCGCAGTGTACCGCTTATTGTATCTTACTTTCTCGGAAATCACGTCCTCGTGTTTCCAAAATCAATGATCTTGGAGTTCTTTTTGATTATAAACTTAAGTTTAATGATCACATTTCTGTGACAGTGAATAAAGCCAGAGGAATGTTAGCCTTTATTAAGCGATGGTCAAAAGAATTTAACGATCCTTTCACCACCAAATCCCTGTATATCACCCTAGTTCGTCCCATCCTCGAATATTGCTCGTGTGTTTGGAGTCCTCAATACTCCTCTCACCAAAATAGTATTGAGTCTGTGCAAAAGCAGTTTCTGCTATTTGCACTAAAAAACCTAAACTGGGATCCTGAAATTCGTCTCCCGCCGTACCGTTGCAGGCTCTGAAGGAGCACCGAACCTGTGCTGGGGTCATGTTTCTACATATTCTTATCCATGTCATGGTTGATTCAAAATACCTTTTAAACCAATTATCTTTTTGCATCCCTTATAGAAAAACTAGATCCTTACGACCCCTATGGTTACCTATTTGCAGATCCAACTACGCTGAACACGATCCCGTTCGCACTATTTGAAAAACTATAACCCCTTATCTCATACTCTATCCCCTGAACTCTTCCTTAATGTTAATAAATTTAAAATATTTATATTGTATTTATATTTATATTTAGCAGATCATTGTTAATCTGTTAAATTGTAAAAAAAAAAATTCTGCGCCAGGGAACAAAACCAAAAATTAATCCGCACACTATAAGTCAGCGAACTGAGACCCAAGAGTCCAAAAGATTTGAAATGCTGGCAGATATTTTTATGGATATACCCCGCAGCACTGACGAAGAGGATAAAAAGAAGCCAAAGCCCCTACCTATATACATAAGAGAAAAAAGCTTGAATAATCTGGTTAACAATATAATTGAACATGTTGGAAAAGATAATTTCCACCCAAAAAAAATGGCAGCATCCATGAAACCAAGGTCCAGGTAGAAACTGAAAAGAACTATAGGACTCTTAAACTACTAATGGAGGAAGATGCTCTAGAATTTTGAAAAAATCATAACTTTCAAAAATCGTGTATGGCTATGTCAAATGAACAAATGATGAATTCGGTTGCAATAGCTTGGAAAACAAAAAAGTTTTCCATAGAAAGACTTGTTTTCATATCGGTCGTTTGTATGGCTGCTGCCGCTTTATGATATAGTGGCCCGATCCGGATCAAACTTTTGCAAATCGTGTATGGCTATTAGGGTGTCCCTTAAAATTCAACTTCAATATATTTTTATGCATACCTTCCAAAAAGTTTCGTATGGCCCTAATATAGTCTAGAAATAAATATTAGCCCGATTTATAAACGATAACCCGTGCCGACTTGAGTTTTTAACTTGTCCATACTAGTTGCGCGGGAGCAGCGCGGCGACCTGTTACTGTGAGTTTCAATTGTGATTTCATAAGTGATTTCTAACATTTTTAGTGCGTTGTTGTTTATTTTGTGAAAATGTCTGTGGAATTACGAAGTGACAAACAAAATATTTTCCTTATCGGACTGCCAAGCCAACAAATAAATGGTGCAAAATTACCATCTAATCGACAAGTTCTCACCGTTTTATTTTACAATATTCGTGAAGTCAAGCTGACTGTTAGTGAAAGTGCGAATCTTGTTATAAGAGAGTGCATTATATTTTGGGAAAAAGCCAGAATTCCTACGAAGGCAATCCCTAACTGCATGAAGAAACTTATTCATTTATATCATGTTTGGAGGGAGCTGCAAAAAAACTAAGAAAACTCAGTTGACAGTCAAGGTCAAAAGACCTTGATAACTTACTTGATATTGCACATGCAGATGCCTTTGACAGAATGAAGATAGAGGAATTCAAAGATTTCTTAAGGAAACAGAGAGAACCAGGTCGACCGGGATGCTAAGGTGGAATCGACAAAAAATTGGCGGAGAAAGAAGAACGAGTTAGGCAGAGACGATTGGAAGAAGAGGAAAGAAAGGTAAAACAAAGAGAATTATTGGCTGTTGCATCTACTTCTTCGATAGATAACTTGGAATGTCTTGAGAATTCGGATGAGGAACAGATTTCGAACTCTGAACTTAGTACTCAGATTCCTTGCCCTGAAAAAAGTTTTAAAAGAGGCACGAAAAGTTTAATAACTACTAAACTGGTAGCAGCTTTAGATCGATGTCAATTAAGCATAAGGGACCCAGTTTACATTCTCCATTCGGTTGTAGAAGCGCTTGGTCTGAACAGCGATGATTTCCCTCTAAACAAATCCTCGATTCAGCGAGTTCGTACTCAAGCGAGAAAATCCAGGGCAGAAGCAATAAAAACTGACTTCCAGAATAATTTGCCTGACGTAGTCACAGTTCATTGGGATGGAAAACTATTACCTGGATTGGATGTACGAAGTTCAAAAGAAGAACGCTTGCCAATTATTGCTTCATTTGACGATAGAGAACAGCTTCTTGCAGTCCGAAATTAGAGAGTTCTTCTGGAAAATATCAAGCTAAAGCCATTTCAACTGCTCTCTTTGACTGGACCCTCCATGACAAAGTACAGATAATGTGCTGCGATACAACAGCTTCCAATACTAGCCGTTTCAGTGGAGCTTGTGCTATTTTGGAGCACACTTTAGAAAGGGAATTGCTGCTTTTTGCTTGTCGTCATCATGTTTATGAGTCGGTCCTTAAAGCTGTTTTTGAAACCAAGGTAAAACATATTACAAGTAGCCCAGATTTTCCAATTTTTAAAAAGTTTAAAGATAATTGGAAAAATATTAACACTGATAATATTGAGTCACCTCTAAATTTCGTTAAAGCACATACTGCTAAGACAAACATTACATCTTTGTTAAGTTTTTATAAGATTAAACTGGAAAAATCTTTTGTTAGAGACGATTACCGCGAATTGGTTGAACTATGCGTTGTGTTCTTAGGAGGACCAACACAGAGAATAAACTAAAACTCAGGCCCCCCGAGCTTTGCATCAAGCGCGATGGATGGCGAGATCAATATATTCTATAAAAATATGTTTGCTTCAATCGCAACTTAAAATTACTGCAAAGGACAAAAATGCTCTACAAGTTGTTTGTTTATTCATCGTCACCTTGTATACCAACCCTTGGCTCGAATGTACAATGGCAGTTAAAGTACCTAACCAAGACTTGTCCTTTTTGAAAGCTCTAAAATAATATGAAAAAGTAGATGCGACAAGTTCCAAGGCATCCATAAGCAAGTTTATTCATCATTTATGGTATTTGTGTGAAGAAACAGTCATATTATCACTCTGTGATGAAGAAGTTGATACCAAAACCAAGACAAAAATGATTAATAATTTAATCAGAGACGAAAGTTCAGATTCCTCTAAACGCTATGTCCCATCGAAGGAAGAAATTACGCAAAATTTGTTTGGTAAGTACTTAATATTTGCTTGTTTCTTTTTCAAAGTTTTGTGGTTTAGTTTTTGCTTATTTTGATGGTTTTTTCTTTATTTCAGATATGACGCTGGATGATTTTGTGACTCAAAGAAGCAAACGATTTCTATCTCGACTACAGATCGGCGACAGTTTTCTTCGGGATGACGTATCTTCGTGGGGTGACAATCCTGCTTTTTTGAAAGCTAGAAGACGATTAAGTCGTTTGAAGGTCGTAAATGACACTGCTGAAAGAGCTGTTAAATTAATGCAAGATTTTAATGGTCTTATCACGGCTGAAGAAGAGCAAAAACAGTTTTTGTTGCGTTGTGTTCATTAACACAGAAATCTGTATCCAGACTGTAAAAAAACTACATTGAAGAGAAGTTACCCTAATTCATTATTATTATAATTTGTCTTTAAATAAAAATTTGTATTGATATTTTTTCAGTTTTACTCATATTTACTTTATTTGTTGCATTTTAATTAGTTTTGGATCAAACCAAAATGTCACACCAAAACACCATTTTTTATTAAACTTTAGAGCTCGGTCGGCACGGGTTGCAATCATGCTACAGATATGAAATTTCATATTTAAGTACATTTTAGCATTTATAAAAAAATTGGGGGGTATGCGTTTCGAAATCCTAAAAAAAAATTTTTTTCCCATATAAGGTACAGCCTAATGGCTATGAATAAATGTTGAATTTGGTTGCGATAGCTTCGAGAATAAAAAAGTTTTCCATACAAAGACTTGAAATCTGATTGATCGTTTGTATGGTAGCTATATGATATAGGGGTCCGATCCGACCGATTTTTAAACTTTATCTGCGTGCAACATAAATAATGATCTGGTAAAAATTTCAAAACGCTAGCTTTAAAACTACTGTCTATTTTTATACCCTTGAAAAAGGGTATTATAATTTTGTCCATAAATGTGTAAGGCATTAAAGGAAGCATCTCCGACCCCACAAAGTATATATATTCTTGATCAGCTTCAACAGCCGAGTCGATATAGCAATGTCCGTCTGTCCGTCTATCCGTCTGTCCGTCTGTCCGTCTATCCGTCTGTCCGTCTGTTTCTATGCAAAAAATAGACAGTAGTTAAATAGAATCGGTCGGATCGGACCACTATATCATATAGCTGCCATACAAACGACCGATATGAAAACAAGTATTTGTATGGAAAACTTTTTTGTTTTCAAGCGTATACCATCTTCGGCAAGCCGAAGATAACTTTTCTCACTTGTTTTTCATAGAAACAGACGGACAGATGGACAGACGGACATGGCTATATCGACTCGGCTGTTGATACTGATCAAGAATATATAAGTTAACTAAGTTAACCGGACCGATAGTCCGCTCACCAGCACAGGTCAAATTGCTGATCAAGCATTTGGCCGGAAGCTCGCACATAGCCGGCAAAAGCTCTGCACATTGGCAGAGGCCGCTATGAAGCGTTTTCTATGTTAGCTTTAAGGTCAGTTCTGTAATGTCCGATGTCCTTTGTGTTTAATCATGGAGCATAGCTCCGTGATTTGGTGAAATGGAAAGTCCTTTTTATTCTTTGAGGAGCATAGCTCCGTTTATTACTAGGTTATTCTTGCTTCAGTTCTCCAATGCGAATGATTCTTAAAGCTAACATAATATTCTTCTTAGGCTATGAATTAAGCTTTCGCTGCCTGGCGAAGTCGGCAGAGAATCGGCTGTTATATATGTATGATAAAAGAGTTGGGGGAAAATGCTATATGCGCCAGTATGTATATAGTGGGCTTTTGGTTAGCGTGGGAATGCTGACCATGCATTTGTGCAGTGTGCTTCAGAAGCGGGCGATCATATAACGCTTCCACTTGAACATTATTGTTTATGCTAGCACTGCCAATGCGTATGTAATTGTGTTATTTATTTATGCAAATATTCTGAGTACATTGTACTCTATGTAGATATGTACTTTAAATATATACATATGTACGCATACCACATCTCCCTCCTTTTTAAAAATAACGTAACATAGTGTAGTTATTTTATTCTATTATTATTATTATTATTATTATTTTTATTTATTATTATTATTATTTTTTTTTTATTTCTTTTTCTTTTTGACATCTTTAATTGTATTTTTTTTTTTTCATTATTATAATGCTTTTTGTTTTAAATCATGACGTCATTTATGAATAAAAAGCTTTTAATCGATCTTTATGTACTATTTGCTTTTTATTTTTATTATTTGATATTGTTATGTTGTCTCTATCTTCTATCTTTTCTACCTTATAGGGTCCCGTGTATTTAAAATCTAATTTATGACCTACTTCATTTCTTAATAGAACTTTATCTCCTACTGTTATTTCTATATTTTTTGTTTTTAAATCATAATTTTCCTTATTTTTTCTTTTATGCTCTTCAAGCATAGTTCTAGCTCTTTTATATGCTACTTCTAATCTATATTTAATTTCCTTAGCATAATCATCTATATTGTATATTGGTTCTATGCTAGTTATATTAGTGAAATTTCTGGGTAAATTATTTGTTCTACCAAAAACCAGTTCATATGGACAATAATTATGTACCATAGAAGGGGTTGTATTAAAACAATAGACGAAATAATGAAGCCATACATCCCAATCAGTTTTATCAACCGATATGTAAGATCGAATGTATTCATTTAGAGTTCTATGACTTCTTTCGACTACACCTACTGTTTGATGGTGGTGAGCGGTAGACGTTATGTTTTTAATTTTCAGGTGTTTGCAAAGGTCTGTAATGATTGAATTCTTATACTCTGTACCCATGTCCGTAATGAACGTCTTCATTGGACCATAAGTAAGAATAAATGATTCAAAAATTGCTTTAGCGACTGTTGTTGCGCTTTTGTTCGGTATGGGTATTGCAACTAAATATTTAGTTAAATCACAAATGAGAGTGACTGCATATTCGTTGCCATTTTCCGACTTTGGTAGAGGACCTATAGTGTCCACTATCACTCTGTCGAAAGCATGATCAGGGGTTTCAGTTAAAGTCATTGGGGTCTTTGTATGCGTTGTTATTTTCGCTTTTTGGCATTTTTGACATTTTTTAATGTAGTCTGTTATTTGTTTAGACATACCTTTCCAAAAATAATGTCTTTTGACCTTGGCCAAGGTTTTTGCAATGCCTGTATGACCTCCTTGTAATGGATCATCAAGTAGTGTAGACAAAATAGCTTCTTTTTCTTTTTCATTGTTTATTAAGGTCACCGGGTTGAGTAGCGCTACTCTTAATTTTGTTAGTATCTTATTGCCCTTTTGCTTAAAATTATCTATTGAAACGTATTCAAAGATATTTTCCCACGGTGCCATTTTTAGATGATTGATTTTATATATACCGGCCTGCATTTCAAGCCTTTGGAAAAATTGATCTAAATCAAGAACTCCATTTGTATATAAATCATCGATTTCAAATCTTGCAGTAATCTTTTTTCCATGTTTAAAGAAACATATCATATTTTTTACTTGCAAGGTCACTACTTTACGTACCTCGTCATTATTGATGACTTGGTATACGTTGGGCATTGAAGCTTTTTCTGTTGATTGCGTATGCAATTCAGATTTGTTTGTTTCTCCTGCGCAGGATTTTTGTCTACTTTGTAATCTTGTAGTGACTTTCTTAATATTTCCGGTTATATCCTTCAATTCTTTGATGGTTATTCTTGATAACGCATCAGCTACATAGTTATCTTTACCTCTCAGATACTCTACTGTAAAATTATATTCCTCCAATTCAAGTCTCATACGAGTCAATTTTGAGCCAGGATTAGTCATTGAAAATAAAAAGGTTAGTGGTCTATGATCAGTTTTGACTGTAAAATGTTTACCATAGATATAGGGTCTGAAGTGGGTTATTGCCCAATGTATTGCTGCTAATTCCTGCTCAGTAGTACTTTTATTACTCTCGCCCTTAGTAAATGATCTCGATGCGTATGCAACTGGAAGTTGGTGGCCATTATGGTCTTGAGATAAGACTGCGCCACATGCCATTTTGCTAGCATCTGTTGTAATACAAAATTCTTTGTTAAAATCGGGGTATTGTAAGAGAGTAGGTTCCATCAGTTTGGTTTTTAAGTGTAAAAATGCTTTTTGACAGTCTTCTGTAAATTCAAAAGGAACATTCTTTTTACATAATCTAGTTATGTGCCGTGAATAGTCGGCGAAGTTTTTTATGAATCTTCTATAATAGTTACAAAATGCAACGAAACGCCTTGCGCTATCTGCATCATGAGGTACTGGGTAATTTTTGATGGCATCATACTTCTTGTCATCTGGCAGTATTCCTCTATCTGTGCATTTATGTCCCAAAAAGGTGACTTCACGCATAAAGAATGAAAATTTCTCTGGATGTAGTTTTAGATTGAATTTCCTGCATTTGTCAAAAACATCTGATAAGTTTTTAATCATATGGTTTTCGGAACAACCTATTACTATTAAATCATCCAGATAGATAAATGCTTGCGTTGGCTCAAGGCCAGAAAATGCAATAGTCATCATTCTTTGAAAAGAATTCGGCGCTATTTTTAGTCCAAATGGTAATCGCGTAAAACGATATGAACCGTTTGTTGTTGAAGTTGAAGTTATATTTCTTGAACTCTTCTCAAGTTCAATTTGGTGAAAACCTGACATCAAGTCGAGGCATGAAAAATATTTGGCTCGACCTAGTTGATCCAAAATATCTTCAATTCTAGGGAGTGGAAATTTATCAGACAACAGTTTTTTATTGATTTGACGATAGTCAATTACTAATCGCCATTTCTTGTCATCTGAGCCTGGAAGAGATTTTTTCGGTACTAATAGTAATGGACTATTGTATTCCGATACTGATGGTTCGACTATTTTATCATTGATCAATTTTTGTACTTGTTCTTGAATTTCGTCTTTTTGACTATGAGGATTTCTATAATTTTTAATATATATTGGCTCATCATCTTTCAATCTTAATCTTTGTTTGTATAAATTATTAGCCGATATTGGTTCTGTTGTCAGACCAAATATATCAGTGTACTTACTACAAAGCTTTGTCAGCTGTGTTTTGAATTGTGATGGGAAATTTTTTGACAATTGAGACATGACAGTCATAGTGACCACATCATAGTTTGAAAATGGCTCGTATTTTAAATTGTTTGCATCTACTAGTTTATCAGTATGATGCGTATTTAGTATTTGGATATAAACATCGTTTGATGTTGAAATGGTATTCGCTACATAAATACCAGTTTCTATTTCTTGGTTTGGGATCAATATATTTGCATCTTCAATTGAAGTTATATTGATTTTTCGGACAACTTGTGATCTAGCTGGTAGTGATATTTTATTATTACCAGAGGTGTATGTTATTGGAACATAAATCGGAAATTTCAAATTATTGGGTCTAATCATAAACCAATCTTCTTTTGGTTTGAAGTCTAATTGGCAGTTAAATTTTTTTATAAAATCCATGCCAATTATTCCGTCGCATGGTATGGGAAATTGTTGATGAACAATATGAAAATTATGAGGGATTATGTATTTATCGGTTTGTAGCTCTATTGAGGTTAAGCCCTTAGATTTAATAATCTCTTGGCTTATGCCTTGAATGTTTATTATACTGTCATCTTGGATATTATTGAAGTAGTCGGCTTCTTCTTTTTAATATTGATATATCTGCACCCGTGTCAACTAAGAAAATTAATCTTTTTCCTGTTGCCACATGGTCAAATGCAATGAATATATTTATACTTAGATTGATTGAATGTACATGAGCTTTATTTATTGCCTTATATCTGAGGGTTGTTGCGAGTTTCCCGAATTATCTTGGGTTACTCTCACATTACCATTATTATTGTTAAGTCTATTCTGATTGTTTGGGCTTCCTCTATTTGAGTAGCCACGGCCTCTATAATTGTTACCATTATTTTGGTTACCGTTATTGCCGTAATTGTTATTGTATCGGTTATTGTAATGGCCTCTGCCGCGACCATTACCTCTATAACCTTGGCCTCTATAGTTAGAGTTTGAGTAACCTCTCTTTGAATACATTACATGATTCACATTTCCGGTTACTCTGGTGCTAGTTCTTATGTACGCACCTATGGCAGCGTCCATAGTTGTGCACGTACCTGCTTCTAGCACAGTTTTCACACTTTCGTGTTCGGTCTTTTTGATCATGACATCGATGGCATCCCTAGTACTCAATCTGTTGGCTTGCTCACTTTGTAAACCTTCATCGATATACGAGGCTTCTAA
Organism: Drosophila ercepeae; assembly: GCA_018150545.1. Lineage (NCBI taxonomy): Eukaryota > Metazoa > Arthropoda > Insecta > Diptera > Drosophilidae > Drosophila > Drosophila ercepeae. The sequence goes on along the minus strand of JAECWL010000183.1, from coordinate 288,568 downwards.
GAGCTTACGTAAATTATCAACTTCGGTTGTGAACAGTGTAGCTGTTTTGCCTCTTTGTTGTACAGTGGATAATTTTGCCCTGATGTTTTGGGATGTTTCCCCAACAATTGAAGTTTGTAGTTTATTAATTATTGCTACAATTGTGGATTCGCTCAGTACCAGGTTCAGAGTAGTGCCAATCAATTTTGATTTTATTACTTGGACTGCAATGTCCTCAAATGGTCCTTTTGCAAGGTCTACTAATTTAATGGCCATAATAAACCTCTGAAGATGGATCTTTTGTCCATCAAACTCCGGTACTGCGCTCGACACTTCCTTTATGTAGGCCCTGATGGCGGCTGAATTGTCTGTCATTTTGTTTAATTGTATTTGCTGATCTTCTGTATTTCCTGAATCTTCTGGCAATTGTAACATTGCTGGTATTGTTAGATCGTTCAGATCTTCTTCTTTGATTTCTAGTTCCGAGTCAGAATCATTGAGTGATTCTGTTTCTCCTTCACTTAGAGTCAAAGGGGAATTAAGGATTGTTGGTATCGATATGTTTAGATCGAACCTTTCTTTGATATTTATTAGATTACTTCTTAATCTAATCAAAAATTTGGACACTGTTGTCCACTGTTTTTTATCTAGTTTCCCTCTTTGGTCATGTATAAGGGATCTAGCCTGATTGAATGATTCTACCAGAATAGTTATATGCTTACTAGCAGTTTGTTTTTGAACAGATCTATTCTGAGACAAACATTTATAAGACTTATCAAATTTTTCTTTTATTTCATTTAAGATGGCTGTTAAATTTTGCCAATCCATAATTTATTTGAGACATTTTAAGTCTTTAGAAGGAAGATTTTTTTTTTTGATTTTGTTATTATTTTTATTCCATTAATGACATCATTATTTAAAAATTAAATTGTTTCTAGGCCATTGGCCCTGCTATTATAGCGCTTCTTTAAACATTTGTTGTGGAGTTTGTACACTTTTATGAGTGCATGTATCAACATTAATATAAAAATTTCTAACAATAGTATTGTTATGTAGCTTAAATTGTTAGATTCTATCTCCACTTTGTTTATAACATTTGCAGTGGAATCCACTGTTTTTGTATCAATTAAGCCCATATTGGGTTTTAAAATTTCTACAGTTTTTTCAAAAATTTCTTCCTTATATATTCTGTTTGTCGCTATTGACATTTACGTTAAAAGTTGTATTACTATTAGTATTTTTATGTCAAATTTTGTATTTTGTTTTTTTTTTTTTTTTCATATGTTCCTGCCTATTGTTTTTGTATAGCTTTACAGGCTATACTGCTCATCGGGCAGAAATGTTTCCGCTCAATTTTACAATTTTTGGTTTTTATAGTTAAGAAAAAAATATGCATCGCAGTGCACTCAAAAAAAATTTTTGCAACGCAGTGCTATTTAAAAAAAATTTGCGCTCTAGGAAGCGCTGTCGGTTTCCTTGCTGGCTTAACTTGCGCGTTAAGCGGTGCCGGTGCTGGTTGTCGCACAGGCCTCCTTCTGCTGGTTAATGTCCTTACAATGTTTGTACTTGCAATAGGCGCTCCATAGTCCCTCGCAGTCCAACGGGCATTGTTCCTTGTAGACTGGTATGCTGGCTCTGGGTGGTGGTGTTGCGGATTTGTTTTTTGTATTATTTATGGTTTTTATAAATGAGAGAGTTGGGCTTTGGGTTTTTATTGGCGCTTTTTTCTTTAATTCTTCTTGTAAGAAGTCAAGCTCTGCTTGTAATTTGCGAGCAGTTGACCAGGCTGGTGGTGGCGTTTGAGAATATAATAGCCATCTTAGGTGAGCTATTCTCGTTTTTAATTTTTTCCGCACACCGCCGCGCTTATTTCCCATTGCCTCACTCTACTCACTCAGAATTTTGGTTTCCATCCGTAAGAATTTTGTATTCCATCCGTAAGAATTTTGTCTGGGATGTCTTTCATCCGTATTTCCAGTCCAGTCCAGTATAATTTTGATATAGACTGGAACTTTAGTCCTTAGCGTGCAGGGCGATGAGTTCCTACTTCTTGCGTCCTAGATCCAAGGTCCTTGATCCAGGTCACGGTCGCCATGTAATGTCCGATGTCCTTTGTGTTTAATCATGGAGCATAGCTCCGTGATTTGGTGAAATGGAAAGTCCTTTTTATTCTTTGAGGAGCATAGCTCCGTTTATTACTAGGTTATTCTTGCTTCAGTTCTCCAATGCGAATGATTCTTAAAGCTAACATAATATTCTTCTTAGGCTATGAATTAAGCTTTCGCTGCCTGGCGAAGTCGGCAGAGAATCGGCTGTTATATATGTATGATAAAAGAGTTGGGGGAAAATGCTATATGCGCCAGTATGTATATAGTGGGCTTTTGGTTAGCGTGGGAATGCTGACCATGCATTTGTGCAGTGTGCTTCAGAAGCGGGCGATCATATAACGCTTCCACTTGAACATTATTGTTTATGCTAGCACTGCCAATGCGTATGTAATTGTGTTATTTATTTATGCAAATATTCTGAGTACATTGTACTCTATGTAGATATGTACTTTAAATATATACATATGTACGCATACCACAGTTCGTTTTGAAAAATTATCGAAAAAAGACCACCAGATCATAAAAAAGACAACTCCGGCAAATAGCCTTTACATTATTTTATTGAATTAAAACTGACTGAGTCTCTAGGCCAGCAGTTAAGAAGTAAGAAGGGTAGACCCCCATCCACCATAATCGTCCTATTTCTACAGAGACGTACAACGGCCAGCCGGTCCTATTCTAGAAGTGACTACGGCGAGGGATCCCCTGCAGCACCCGAATTATATTATTTTATATACTTTGTGGGGTCGGAGATGCTTCCTTTAATGGGTTACACATTTCTGGACAAAATTATAATACCCTCTGCAAGGGTATAAAAAGAGCCGCGATAGGAAATAAATAAAATTTTATAATCCGTAGTTCTCGCTATTAATTACGGATTGTAAATCCAATTCAGTTGTCCGACAAAAGTAGAAATAAAAGAAGCAGATTTTAATCACAAACCATTAAGTCCAACGGCAAATAATAATTAACCAACAATACAAACATAAGTGAGTAAATACTCGAACTAAAACTTTGAACTTGAAAAACAACTTGAAAACTTGAAGTGAAACAAATAAATATAAAATAAAAAATTACAACAAAATACAAATATCAAATATTAGTTTTAAAATTCTACCTAAAACAAACAATAAAATAACAGATTAGACACTGAAACTAAAACTTTAAAAATAAAAATAAATAAAACCATAGTGATAGTGATAATAATTATAATAAATAAATAATAATTATAATGAATAAACAAAACAAAAAAAAAACACAAAATCAAAAAGAAAACTCTGTAACAACAATAGATCAACTGAATATCGCCGCACCCCAACTTGCGGTTTTGAACAAAAATAACCTTATGTTGCCTCGGTCTATTGCCCCCCTGCCTACAGGTGGGCGGAGACAGACTTTCTAGCACTTTTCTCCCAACTCGGCAGGAAATTCCTTGCTGCAGGGGACTGGAACGCCAAACATAGGTGGTGGGGCAACCGCAGAATGTGTGCCAGAGGCAGGGTTTTTTCCTCTGCTCTAGCAGACAAGGGAATTGACATTGTAGCGGTAGGTACCTGCTACCCCTACCGTGTATGCGCAACTCCCAGCGCCATTGGTTTTGGTATATTAAAAGGCTTCAGACAGCAACAAATCCAGGTAAGAGCCCTTACTTTCATCTGACCATCTCCCGCTTTTCTTTGAACTGGACGAGGAGGCCCAATACTTTCAGGGAACCCCTAGAACACTGCCCCGCATGCAAACGATACTCTATTTAAAACACACATCGAGGATAACGCCGCACTTAATTCGCCCATCGACACTAGCGACGAGCTGGATGCTAATGTCGACTGCTTCACTGCTACAGTCATTGAGGCTGGACGACGGGCTACTCCATCACTGCGCCAAGTAAGCCCGAAAACTGTTAGAAGACCAATACTAAATCCTGAGGCAAGAGCTCTTCTGAACTTCAAAAGACACCTCAGGAGGCGTTTAATAGCAACAGGAGATCCTGCAACTAAGCAGTCCCTCTCAAGTGTCACAAACAGACTACGTCGGATGCTTGCCAAAAACCGCCAGGAAAACTTCAACAGCCTACTTGAGGGAGCCGGCCCTGACAATAGCAGCGACTTCTCAGTATGGAAGCTAACGAGAGGAATAAAGAGGCAGCCGCTCTGCCAATCGCCCGTTTTGGGACACAGTGGCCTGTGGCTGAAACCAGATTGTGACAAAGCGAACGCATTTTCAGAGCACTTGCTTTCCACTTTCACCCCCTTCTGTTTGACGGACGACTCCCACCGAGAAGAAGTCGCTAGCTTTTTGGATGTGCCTACTCAATCAACCCATCCCATAAAACATACATAGTAAGAGACATCACCGATCGGATTTTCGAGGTGGCAGTGAGAGACTCTTGATCGAGAATGCTGGCCATGAACGCAGGAGTTCCTCAAGGAAGTGTGCTCGGACCCTTTTTGTACACCCTATACACAGCAGATATGCCAGTTCCGTCCCCCAGGGCTCCCAGTGCTGAGGTAGTACTGGCTACATACGCCGACGACACAGCCATGCTTGCGGCTCACATGTCTCTGCAAACGGCCTCGAATGCAGTACAAGAATGGCTGCACGACATTGAAGCCTGGGCAGCCAAGTGGAATACAACCATCAATAGAACTCCTCCCGCTTGTGTGACCTTTGCGCTCCGTCCCGGCACCTGCACTGGCATAACATTTAACGGTGGGTTGATAGGCAATGTCAATGGATCGGAAACTCATCTGACGGGCCCATATCACAGCGGTCAAGGCCAAGTGCCTTTTAAAGATGAAAAAACTGGACTGGCTCCTACGGTCTAGCAAACTACAACTCCTTACTAAAGCGCTACTCATCAAGGTAGTACTAAACTCTACTTGGACCTATGCCATCCAAGTATGGGGTACGGCCTCCAAGCACCAGCTTGACAGGCTGAAAACTGTCCAGACACGTGCTGCTCGGCTTGCATCCGGGCTCCCTTAGTACGTCTCCAACTACGCTATCCTAAGGGATCTCCGGATTACTCTGATTGGTGATCAGATCAACCTCCAAAGCAACCGATACGTGGAAAAATTGGCAACACACCCAAACTCTATGGCACGTGATCTCGCCTATGCTCTCTGCCTCCGTCGTCTGAAGAGGATCCACCCCTCTGATCTCCCTACCCGCATAATATCGTAAGATTATAAACTCCCCGCCAAGCTCTTAAATGTAAGTTAGTTAAGTGATTATGTAGCAAAATGTAATCCTCCATTCCCCTCGTCTGGTTACATTCAGAAGGCTCTGAACTGATTCCGACGCTAAATAAAAAAAAATAACCTTGCTAAAGCTCGCCGGCAGTTTAAAGATACTACCCATTTAAGGGTGACCCGGCAACCCTTACCACTTCGTCAGTATTGAAAAATGTCTGATGACCCGAATAACCCACTTCTTAACGACACGCAATCTTATTTTAGCGCATCAGTTCGGCTTTCGAGAGAAACATGGAACCATTGAACAAGTGAATCGAATAACATCGGAGATCTGATTTCGAAAAATGGGAATAGTGCACTGCAATATTTTTGGATGTCTGTGAGCCTTTTGACAAGGTCTGGCTAGATGGATTAATGTTCAAAATTAAAACAATGGTAGCGTACTTCGACCAACCCACAAGCAGACTACTAACAATTTCTACGTTTGCCGATGACTGGCGAATCAAAATAAACGAACAAAAATGTAAGCATGTAACAGTTACACTCAATCGGCAAGACTGTACTTCAATCACTTTAAACAACACCGTAATACCTAAAGCAAATGAAGTGACGTATCTCGGAGTGCACCTCGACCGACGTCTCACCTGGGGCAGGCACATCGAAGCCAAAAGAACTCACCTAAAGCTTAAGGCTATTAGTCTCCGCTGGCTTATCAACTCTCGGTCACCCCTCTGTCTGGACTACAGGGTCCTACTCTACAACTCCGTACTAAAACCAATTTGGACGTACGGCTCCCAACTTTGGGGAAGTGCCAGCAGTATTAACATTGAGATCATGCAAAGGGCCCAACCAAAGATACTGAGAACAATCCGTGGAGCACTCTGGTATATCCAAAACGAAAATATACAAAGAGAACTTAATATCAAACAAAAAGAGTCAGAGCAGGTTTACCCCAGGGAAGTGTGTTAGGTCCAACACTATATAGCCTGTATACGCACGACATGCCCTCAGCTAACAACATGTCGCTTACAGATCCCAATGACCTGCTAGTTGCCACCTTTGCTGATGACACTTCAGAGATACTTGCGTCTATACAGCCACTGATACGCTTCAGCTTTATCTAAAAAAAATTTGAGAACTGGGCCCTACGCTGGAACATCGCATTCAATCCGGAAAAGTGTGTTTCCGTGACCTACACCCTGAGAAAAGACACATCACCTAGTGTGTTTCTGCATGGAGAGCTCCTCGCACAATCGAACGCCCACAAATATCTCGTTGTCACTCTGGATAAGCGACTTACATTTCAACGCCATGTAACGGATGTAACTCGGCGGCTCAAAACAAAGGCGAACAGCATGGCTTGGCTCCTTAGGACTGGAACAAACTTTCAATTTCCAACAAGGCCAAAATTTATAAGGTTGTCTTGGCTCCTATTTGGAAATATGGCATCCAAGTGTATGGCATCGCCGCAAAGTCGCACCTCAACAAAATTCGTGTGGCGCAGTCGCAAATCTTGCGTAAACTATGTGGAGCGGCTTGGTACATCCGCAACAAAGACATTGAACAAGAGCTGAAGGTACCAAGGATTGGCGATGTCATAAACAAACATGCAACCGCGTACGTTAATAAATTGGGAATCCACCCAAACCTGTTGGCTCGAAAACTCTTGATGAGGAGACGTGTATTGGGACTGAGGGCGAGAAGGAGGCTCCAGCGCATTCACCCAACAGATCTGCCGAGAAGATATATAAATTAATTGATTAAATCAATTCATGCCTCTAGACTCCCTAATTAGGTTTAAGTATGTACATATGTAAATACTCGCTAGAAATTATAAATCTCTGCAGTATAAGTTATTAAAAAAAGTAACAGTGGACTGCAATGTAAATAAATACAATTTTCATTTAAAACAAGTAAGAAAAGTTATCTTCGGCTTGCCGAAGATGGTATACCCTTGAAAACAAAAACGTTTTCCATACAAAGACTTGTTTTCATATCGGTCGTTTTTATGGCAGCTATATGATATAGTGGTCCGATCCGGACAAAACTTTCACAAATCATGTATGGCTATGTCAAATAAATAAATGTTGATTTCGGTTGCGATAGCTTGGACAAAAAAAAGTTCTATACAAAGACTTGAAATCTGATTGATCGTTTGTATGGCAGCTATATGATTTAGTGGTCCGATCTGACCAATTATTAACTAGATCTGCGTGCGACAGAAATATCGATCTGGTAAAAATTTCAAAACGCTAGCTTTAAAACTACTGTCTATTTTTTGCATAGAAACAGACGGACAAACGGACATGGCTATATCGACTCGGCTGTTGATGCTAATCAAGAATATATATACTTTGTGGGGTCGGAAATGCTTCCTTTAATGCGTTACACATTTCTGGGCAAAATTATAATACCCTTTTTCAAGTGTATAAAAAAAACAAGTGAGAAAAGTTATCTTCGGCTTGCCGAAGATGGTATACCCTTGAAAACAAAAAAGTTGTCCATACAAAGCCTTGTTTTCATATCGGTCGTTTGTATGGTAGCTATATGATATAGTTGACCGATCCGGACCAAACTTTCACAAATGAATAAATGTTGAATTCGGTTGCAATAGCTTGGAAAACAAAAAAGTTTTCCATACAAAGACTTGTTTTCATATCGGTCGTTTGTATGGCAGCTATATGATATACTGGTCCGCTCCGGATCAAACTTTTACAAATCATGTATAGCTATGTTAAATTAACAAATGTTGAATTCAGTAGCAATAGCTTTGAAAACAAAAAAGTTTTCCATACAAAGACTTGTTTTCATATCGGTCGTTTGTATGGCAGCTATATGATATACTGGTCCGCTCCGGATCAAACTTTTACAAATCATGTATAGTTATGTTAAATTAACAAATGTTGAATTCAGTAGCAATAGCTTTGAAAACAAAAAAGTTTTCCATACAAAGACTTGTTTTCATATCGGTCGTTTGTATGGTAGCTATATAATATAGTGGTCCGATCCGACCGATTCTTATACTTGATCTGCGTGCAACAAAAATAATGATCTGGTAAAAATTTCAAAACGCTAGCGTTAAAACTACTGTATATATTTTGCATAGAACAGACGGACAGACGGACATGGCTATATCGACTCGGCTGTTGATGCTGATTAAGAATATATATACTTTGTGGGGTCGGAGATGCTTCCTTTAATGCGTTACACATTTCTGGACAAAATTATAATACCCTTTTTCAAGGGTATAAAAATTCATTTACTTGAATTCTATTTCCTCTTTTTTTATACCCTTGAAAAGATTTTATAATTGTGTCCAGAAATGTGTAACGCATTAATGGAAGCATCTCCGACCCCACAAAGTACCATATATATATTCTTGATCAGCATCAACAGCCGAGTCGATATAGCCCTGTCCGTCTGTCCGTCTATCCGTCTGTCCGTCTGTTTCTATGCAAAAAATAGACAGTAGTTTTAAAGCTAGCGCTTTGAAATATTTACCAGATCATTATTTTTGTTGCACGCAGATCAAATTTTAAAATCGGTCGGATCAGACCACTAAATCATATAGCTGCCATACAAACGATCAATTAGATTTCAAGTCTTTGTATGGAAAACTTTTTTTTGTCCAAGCTATCGAGTCCAAGCGAATTAAACATTTTATTAGAATGAGAGTTTATTTGCGACTAACTAATACATAAAATGATGAGAATAAACAAAAGAGAAAGATCAATTAGATCGCGTTACATTTAGTATAAGACATTCGCTTTGCTCTCTTAATTGGATTTCAACACTCCTTCTCAAAGAGACATGTCTTTACAAGTTAACTTAATTAATTTAATCCAACTTAATCCAATTTATCCATTTTTCTTTTAAACATAATTTTCAATTCAATTTAAACCTAACTGTTTGACAAAACCTATGTGCTTGATCTTATTTAAGTTTTTTGTTAGAATATCAGAAATCATGTTTTCTGTTGGAATATACTTAATATCAATAACATTTTCCTTGTATAACTGTCTTACAAAATGGTACTTAATATCAATATGTTTGCCTCGTGCATGAAACTTGGAATCTTTTGCCAGACATTGTGCGCTTTGATTATCGCTGTAGATAACCATCTTTGGAACCAGTCCTATTCCGATCTCCTTCACCAGCTTTTTAAGGTAAACTGCCTCTTTTGCTGCTGTTGAAAGCGCCACATACTCAGCTTCGGTTGAACTTAGCGCCACAATGGTCTGCTTCTTGGACTCCCATGAAATCGCCGCTCCAGCCATGATGAATGCCCAACCAGTAAAGGATTTGCGATCTGTGCTATCGCCAGCTCAGTCTGCATCAACGAAACAATGGACATGTACACCTGTACGTTTGTAACATAGCTTCATGTCAGCTGTGCCCTTAAGGTACCTTAAGACACGCTTTGCAGCCACTTCGTGCTCCTTGTGAGGATCAGCATTTCTTTGTGCCAATTTAGCCACACTATGCATTATATCTGGTCTTGTCGTCATAGCCAAATAAATCAAAGAACCAATGAGTGATTGGTACCTCTTCTGATCCACTTTTGTGCAGCTTGCATCCTCGCACATAACTTGAAAGCCCGCCTCCAGAGGAATCGCGTTGGGTTTGCAGTCTTCCATACCGTAGTCTTTTAGTAGACCAGCAATAAATTGTTTATGGCCTATAGTGACGCTGCCAGTTTCGCCACACCTCTCTATCTCCATGCCTAGGAAATGTTTCAGGTCTCCGCCATCTACAACATCAAACTCATCCGATATTTGCTTCTTGATGCTAAGGAGGTCATCTTTCCTGGAACAAGCAAGAATTAAATCATCAACATATACGACAATAATGTTTAGGTTTTCCTCAATTTTCCTTGTGTATATGCAAGGCTCGCTAGGACAGGAAATGAATCCAATCTTGTTAAGCACCTCATCTAGCCTCCAGTTCCACTCGCGTCCACTCTGCTTTAGACCGTATAAGGACTTATGCAATCGCAGGACTCGATCTGGGTGTTTTGCGTCTACAAAACCTTCAGGTTGTCTCATGTAGACCTCATCTTTCAGTTCACTGTTAAGGTACGCTGCTGACACGTCCATTTGGTGCATAATCATGCCATGCTCGACAGCCAATGCAATTACTAACCTTATTGACGAGTAACGTGCCACCGGGGAAAATGTTTCCAGGTAATTCACCCCATACTGCTGTCCGCAACCTTTGGCTACTAACCTCGATTTAAGTCGTTCAACCTTACCATTTTTGTCCCGTTTAATGGTAAACACCCACTTGCACCCGATTGCTTTCTGCTCTTCAGGAAGGTCAACCAAGCTCCAGGTGTTTGTAGCTCGCAAGTGATCAAACTCCTTCTCCATCGAGATTCTCCATTCATCAGAATGTTGTCCAGTTAATGCCTCACGCACGCTTGTTGGTGCCACCATATTATTTCCGTCTACAACATTTAGCATATTGTACTCTTTTCGTGGACGGCCCACTAATCCTGTTCGGACTATCTTGGGGCGACCTGGGCCCCTCTTCTGCGATGTTTTTTGTTCTGTCCCAGACTCTTCGTCGTCATCACTGCCTTGAACATCCAACGACTGTTCATTGTTGTCAATATGATCTTCTCGGTGTCCAGCAGACTCATCCAATTCAATGATTACTTCTCCTGGAACTGATGCTCTATCATCCTCTATAAACACAACATCTCGGGCTATCACAATGCTTTGTTTTTCCGGGTTGTATAAACGATAAGCCTTAGAAGTTTGAGAATAGCCTACTAATATGTGCTCTTCTCCCTTTGGACGAAACTTCTTGCTATGTGTTTTGTTCAATACGATCGCTTTGCAACCAAACACACGTAGATGAGATACACTTGGCTTCTTTCCAAACCAGGCTTCAAATGGTGTTATATTCGCTAGTGTCGACGTCTCTGCTCTGTTCCTCAAGTATGCCGCTGTCATTATAGCCTCTCCCCAAAAACTCTCACCCACTCCAGCATGAGTTAACATACTGCGAGCCATTTCCAGGAGGGTTCTGTTAGCACGTTCTGCAACTCCGTTTTGTTGAGGAGTATAGGGGACTGTTAGCTGTCTCTGTATGCCTTGACTCACCAGGTATTCTTCAAACCTTCGGGAAACATATTCTCGACCGTTGTCACTACGGATCCTTTTTATTTTCTTTCCTGTTTGCTTCTCGACCAACGACTGGAACTCTTTAAATTTTTCAAAAACCGCATCTTTAGTGTTTAACATGTAGACTGACGTGTACCGTGTTTTGTCATCGATGAAAGTTGCAAAGAATCGTGCACCACCGTTCGATTTTGTGTTTATTGGGCCACATATGTCCGTGTGTATAAGTCCTAACAATTCACTCTCGCGGCTTTCCGACGCGTTTGGAAACTGTTTTACACAAATTTTGCATTTGGCACACGTTTCGCATACGAAACCGTTCAAATCACACGAATTTATTTTCAAACCATACACCATGTCTTTGTTAATCATTTTCTGCATACTATTCAAGTTCAAATGTGCAAACCGATTATGCCACTTAATCATTTCATAATTTTCTCCATTAATCGCGAACACTTTTTCTGATTTATTTTCAAATAAGAACAATTCATTTTTGCGTTTAGCAACTAGTAAAGTGTCTCCGTCACTGTCTATTACTTTTGCTTCGTTCTTACTAAAAATCACTTTCAATCCTTTTGCAGTTGCCTTTTGCACCGAAATAAAGTTACATTGCAAATTTTTTACGTACAATACATCAAGCAGTTTGATCGTATTATCTCCATAGCACAAATTCACTGTACCGCGCCCTTCGGCTTCAACGTAATTATCGCCTGCTAACATTATTTTTTCCTTGTGTTCACGCATTGATACAAACATTGTTTTTTCAGCACACAAATGAGTTGTTGCTCCACTGTCTAGACACCATGTACTTTTACTGTCTATTTCGTTTTTATCTGCACCGAAAACCGAAAACGCTTTTGGCTTATTCCCGTTTGAATTTCCGTCTTTTGCTTTGTTATGTTTTGCCAATTTTTCTTTCGATCTACACTTTGCAGCAATATGACCGCGCTTTCCACATGACCAACATTCGACACCTTTTTCGATATTCCTTTTTGAGTATTGTCTTTCCGTACCCGACGCGAACATTTTCTGTTCCTTTCCGATCACCGTTTCGTTTGTGTTGCGCCTTTCTCCCTCTTCTAGAAGTTTAACCTTGAGAGCGGTCAACCCCGGCAATGTGTCGCGCGTTTCAATTGCGACCACAAAATTTTCAAACGAGTCGCACAAGCTCGAAAGCAAAATTATGACGAGCATTTCTTCTGGAACACTTTGTTCAATTTCTTCCAGTTTTTCTACCAATGCACTGAATTTATTTAAATGTTCCTCCACACTTTCTGTCTCACTCATTTTCATGTACAACAACTGCTTAAACAAATGTATGCGTCTCGCTGGACCGGATGGCATATGAATTTCACCAAGTTTTTTCCAAGCTTCCTTAGCAGTTAAACAATGTCTCACATGATTAATTTGTGTCGGCTTTATACATAGGATTATGCTTGCAAGTGCCTTTTCATCTTTAGCATCGAAAGAGGCTTTTTGTTCTGCAGTGTCGTTTTCATTTTTCAGCAAACGGCCACTGACCACTGACCATAATTCGGCATGTATTAGAACACTTTTCATCTGAATAGACCACACACTATAGTTTTCGTTGTCCAGTTTCTCAATTGAGTATTGGGAACTCATTTTTATTTCAAATATTAATCACGAGTCACAGAAGTCTTTTCGACGATTATTAACAACTTTTCGGTGTTAAACTTTCCAAAAATAATAGCGCACAGGAGCTCTGTCTGGGCCCATAACCTATTAGAATGAGAGTTTATTTGCGACTAACTAATACATAAAATGATGAGAATAAACAAAAGAGAAAGATCAATTAGATCGCGTTACATTTAGTATAAGACATTCGCTTTGCTCTCTTAATTGGATTTCAACACATTTATTTATTTGAAATAGCCATACATGATTTGTAAAAGTTTGGTCATGTACAAATAGTGGATATGTATGGAAAACTTTTTTGTTTTCAAGGGTATACCATCTTCGGCAAGCCGAAGATAACTTTTCCCACTTGTTTATAGTGAAAATTATAACATTTTGTTTAAACGTGCACCATTTCGCGAAAAACCAAAATATCGAAAAACTCCGACGTACGTCTTTTGCTGTTGTTATATAGAAACTAAAAAAAAAAAAATTATTTTTTGATCCGGGACAAAAATTAAGGAGTTTACATCTTTGGCCATGGACCCATTAAAAAAGCGTCTACGGAGAAACGCTGGACAGTGGCCATTTTGAAATTAATTCACACGAAAAATGTTGAATTTGTACCATGAAACCTTTATTATTAAACCTATTTCACAGATTTCGGATTGATTACTATGTTGTCAGTCACCGACTATCTCTCTTCGAGTGCGAACGTCTGTGACCTTCTAATTGTGAGTGATTTTTTCTTCTTCTTTTTTTCTGTTTTTTTTTTGTTTTTTTCTTCTTTTTCAACGCGCACGTGCAAATCGTTCTATATCAATAAATTTGTTAACCATGGCCCCCGGGCCACCAAATTTAGGGGATAATCGCTTTGCCAGCCTCAGCGTTAGCCCCAGAGCTAAGAAAAAAAGAACCTTTTAGAAATTACCAGTTGATTTCCCAGACCTCCCTGAAACACAGTGCAAGAATCCGAGATATTTAGTTGTCTCATCAAAAAACTCTCCGAAGACCATATCCGACTATAACTGCTTTGCCGTCCATAGAGCCCTTAAGTATATCAGCAAAGACATCATATCCATATCTAATCTTCTCGATGGTAACCTTCTCCTGCTGGTCAACTCCAGGGAAGTAAGTGACAAATTTATCAAAGTGACCTCTTTACCCGGCTTATGCGAAATCGCGTATTCAAGTTCCCCAAAATGATCGACGGCACTCCCAAACCATTTGGAAAAATTCTCGTAACGTTTTTTTTCTTATAACACCTCAGCTAAACAAGCCATTGGTGTTCTTATTTAAAGGAATGTCCCACATACATACCGTAACATTAACTCCAGCATACTCTGCTCCGCATTGCAGCTTAATTTTGAACAGGTTATTAATATTGTTAATGCGTACATACCACCAAGTCAAACCTTTTCATCCTCTGACAAATCAGAAATTCTACAAAATCTTAATGGATCCACAATACTCCTGGGCGACATAATCTCATGGAGTCCTTTATGGGGTTCGCCGCGCACAAACACAAAGGGTAAAAAAATTGAAAGCGTAATTCTTGAAAACAGCCTAATTGTTCTTAACGACGGTTCCCCGACTCACCTTTCAACTCACAACACTTTCACTCACATCGATATCTCACTAATATCTCCACAGATAGCCCATATGTGCAGCTGGTCTATATCAGATAATCTCAGACCTAGCAAACTGGAAACGCTTTAATGAAAATTGCGAAAAATCAGCAGCATATTGGACTGACGGTTGCCTAAATCAGCAAGTCGCACAAATGACGAAAGTCATACGAGCAGCTGCAAACTGCAGCATTCCCCAAACGAAAAGAGTGATCCACAAAGCCAAACAGCTTACACCTTCAACAGCTTAGGCACAGCAAAAGCAATGCTTGTTCTAGTCCTACAAAGCCAATATGAATGATACAAACCTTATAAGATACAAAAAAGCAAACGCCCTTTTCAAAAAAGCCGTACTTTCGGCCAAGCGTAACTCCCTTGAAAAATTGACTTCTAAAATCTCCCCAGTATTCTCCACAATAAAAGTCTGGTCCGATATAAAACGCCTAGCCGGCATCCCTCCCACACCGTTCAGGTACTCTAACTGGATCATTTAATATCGCCGAGAGTTTGCTTCATCTTGCTCTGAATACTCTTTTGACAAAAATTTTTCAATAGAATATATTCGAGAAAAAAATCGGTGATCTTTCAGAGCCCTATCTCATCGACTCACTTTCCCCATCGGCTACATGCTTAGATTCCAAATTCACATTGCTTGAAATAGAAAATTCAGTAGCAAAAGGAAAAAGCCCTAGGGCCGACAGAGTATCATACCCCATGCTCAAAAACCTATCTCCCCACCTAAAAACAAAACTTTTGGATATCTTTAATCAAATACTGAACACTGGAAAATACCCACATACATGGAGATCGGCTACCATTATCCCTATCCCAAAACCAAACAAATCTCGTTCCGATATTTACAGCTACCGTCCAATTTTCCTGTTATCCTGTCTAGGAAAAACACTATAAACCAGTGAGAAAAGTTATCTTCGGCTTGCCGAAGATGGTATACCCTTGAAAACAAAAAAGTTTTCCATACAAAGACTTGTTTTCATATCGGTCGTTTTTATGGCAGCTATACGATATAGTGGTCCGATCCGGACCAAACTTTCACAAATCATGTATGGCTATGTCAAATGAATAAATGTTGCATTCGGTTGCAATAGCTTGGAAAACAAAAAAGTTTTCCATACAAAGACTTGTTTTCATATCGGTCGTTTGTATGGCAGCTATATGATATAGTGATTTGACTTGGATCAAACTTTCGCAAATCATGTATGGCTATGTCAAATGAATAAATGTTGCATTCGGTTGCAATAGCTTGGAAAACAAAAAAGTTTTCCATACCAAGATTTGTTTTCATATCGGTCGTTTGTATGGCAGCTATATGATATAGTGATTTGACTTGGATTAAACTTTCGCAAATCATGTATGGCTATGTCAAATGAATAAGTGTTGAATTCGGTTGCAATAGCTTGGAAAACAAAAAAGTTTTCCATACAAAGACTTGTTTTCATATCGGTCGTTTGTATGGCAGCTATATGATATAGTGATTCGATCCGGATCAAACTTTCGCAAATCATGTATGGCTACGCCAAATGAATAAATGTTGAATTCGATTGCAATAGCTTGGAAAACAAAAAAGTTTTCCATACAAAGACTTGTTTTCATATCGGTCGTTTGTATGGCAGCTATATGATATAGTGATCCGATCCGGACCAAACTTTAACAAATCATGTATGGCTATGTCAATTGAATAAATTTTGAATTCGGTTGCAATAGGCTGGAAAACAAAATGTTTTCCATACAAAGACTTGTTTTCATATCGGTCGTTTGTATGGCAGCTATATGATATAGTGATTCGATCCGGATTAAACTTTCGCAAATCATGTATGGCTACGTCAAATGAATAAATCTTGCATTCGGTTGCAAAAGCTAGGAAAACAAAAAAGTTTTCCATACAAAGACTTGTTTTCATATCGGTCGTTTGTATGGCAGCTATATGATATAGTGGTCGGATCCGACCGATTCTTAAATTTGATCTGCGTGCAACAAAAATAATGATCTGGTAAAAATTTCAAAACGCTAGCGTTAAAACTACTGTATATTTTTTGCATAGAAACAGACGGACAGACGGACATGGCTATATCGACTCGGCTGTTGATGCTGATCAAGAATATATATACTTTGTGGGGTCGGAGATGCTTCCTTTAATGCGTTACACATTTCTGGACAAAATTATAATACCCTTTTTCAAGGGTATAAAAATAATAGCACAAAGACTTATCTGGTTCATTAAACGCCACAACCTAATTTCCCATAATCAAGTTGCTTTCAAAAGAAATCATAGCACGATGGACGCATTATTGCGTATCCAACACTTCGCGTCGAACGCTCTTTCCACCAAAAATCATGTCTCTACCTTGGCGACGGATTTTGAACGCCTACGACCGTGTGGGGATTCATGCCGAACTTTGCAGACTCGAGCGCTGGGACATTGGTCCAAAGCTCTTTAACCTAATTAAAGCCGTCATGACCAATCGGTCCTTCAGGGTTCGAATAAACAATGTCACATCGAACTCCCACATTTTACACAATGGAATTCCGCAGGGTTCGCCACTTTCTGTGGTTTTATTTATGTTTATAGGAATTGAAGATATAAATGACATTGTAACTCGGCATAAAGATATTTACATCTCACTATACGCAGACGACGCCATAATCGCCAAAAATAAAAAATATTAACACAGAGCAAAATTTTTAGAAATATTGCAAGAAATGAACTTGTGGGGAGCAACCTCTGGGGCCTCTCTTGCCATTGAAAAATGCCAACTATTACATATTTGTCGGAAACAACGTTGCAACCTTTCCGACATTGACTTTAACAGCCGCACAATAAAAGATGTAAGCTTTTTAAAAATCTTGGGGATTGCCTTTGACTCCAAACTACTTTTCCAACAGCACTGTCAGACTCTAAGAAAAAATCTGGAAACTAGATTTACCATTATTAAATTTCTATCATCTAAATATTCTTGCATACATATTAAGACTCTCATAGATATTACGCGCGCATTAATGCTATCTAAAATTGACTACGGTCTGCCAATCTTCGGTTGGTGTGCTAAATCGCAATTAAAAAAGCTACAAGCCACATATCACGGATCGGTCCGTCGCGCCATTCACGCATTTCCCACATATCCAGTACCGTGCACATTGGCAGAATCTGGTCTTCCGATTATCCAATCACGCGTAGAAGAAACTACATTGATGCTTATCCCGAAGCTGTACACCACGTCCAACTGCCTGCTAACCAAAGACTTCGGAGCTATTTTTAAAGAAAAGCGGAATTTTAAGTGCATATCCACTCTAAGACGTTGCGCCAACTACATCAAGCTACTTGACCTTCCCCTCCCTAAGCCCAGGAGATCCTTCAAATCGCCAGCACATTTGGGTTCCAAACAGCCTATCATAAACCTTTAAATCTATAATGCTGCCAAAAAGGATACATGCCGCTTAGAATACCTTGGTGTGAAAAACTGGATTTACACTGATGGTTCTAGTCACCGACGCAACCATGTTTGCGGTTGTTGACTGCAACCGTAAAATAATTGCAGGAGTAGGCTCCCGTCATACAACTCCATATTCACAGCCGAAGCTTTCGCCATTCTCAAAGGATGCCAATTCGCCTCCAAAAACGCTGGTAAATCTGTTATCTGCACAGACAGCCTCTCCTCTCTTTCCGCTATACGCAAATGGAATCATAATGACCCCACAACACAAGAAGTTAGTCACATTCTAAATTCTCATCAATCAAAAATCACCTTACTCTGGGTTCCCAGTCATCAAGGTATCCATGGAAATAAAATCGCTGACAAAGCCGCCCAAAAGATGAGACTTACACCATCAATCCTTATCACTTCGTTTAACTACAAGGATTTCCAAAGTCGAATCAAGCTATACCTCAAATAAAAGAAACTCTCCGAATGGGCATTCTTCATACACAGTTACCAGTTTATTAACCCAAATTTCATCATGATCAAGCCACCAACGAACGTACATAAACGGGAATGCGCGACCTCCGCCTACGCATCGGGCACACCCAATCCACACATCCACACTTACTGAAGAGAACGGCGCGACCAACATGCCAACTATGCGGGGACGAGCTCACCGTTGACCATATTCTCGACGCCTGCAGTCGATTGCACTCAATTAGATCTCAATTATTTGGTACACATAGTCTTTCGAATTTTTTAAGTATCCCATCTTGTGAAAATATCTCAAAAATTTAAAAATTTTTCCAAAAAGCTCAGTTTATTATATAAAGTAATAACCCATAAGTCTCGAGTCGAAGGTCACCGTAGCTAGTACTCATAAAATTATTAGGTTTAGTATTTTATACTATATTTAATTTTGTTAAATAAATAAATACTTTGAGTCAAAATAAATTCATAAAATATGCAAAATAACAAAATCTTCTAAACGTACCAACTAAAAAGAAGTAAGTGTCTCAAGTCATTGTAAAGGGTATGGAACATGCGTAACACCCTCAGAGATCGAACAGGCATTAAACGATAAGGGTTTTAAGGCGAAAACTGTCTTTAACATCCTGAACAAAGACAGGAAACCGCAACCACTCATTAAAGTCGAGCTGGAACCTGACACTAAAGCTATCAGGAAAAAACTTTAGGAGAAGTGCATCCCATTTACGAGCTACAGTTTCTTCTGCATCGTAGAACTACTGTAGAAGAACCACATTAGCGGACATGGCTATATCGACTCGGCTGTTGATGCTGATCAAGAATATATATACTTTGTGGGGTCGGAGATGCTTCCTTTAATGCGTTACACATTTATGGACAAAATTATAATACCCTTTTTCAAGGGTATAAAATATTCATTTACTTGAATACTATTTTCCTCTTTTTTTATACCATTGAAAAGGGTATTATAAGTTTGTCCAGAAATGTGTAACGCATTAAAGGAAGCATCTCCAACCCCACAAAGTACCATATATATATTCTTGATCAGCATCAACAGCCGAGTCGATATAGCCATGTCCGTCTGTCCGTCTATCCGTCTGTCCGTCTGTTTCTATGCAAAAAATAGACAGTAGTTTTAAAGCTAGCGTTTTGAAATTTTTACCAGATCATTATTTTTGTTGCACGCAGATCAAGTTTAAGAATCGGTCGGATCGGACAACTATATCATATAGCTGCCACACAAACGACCGATATGAAAACAAGTCTTTGTATGGAAAACTTTTTAGTTTTCCAAGCTATCGCAACCGAATTCAACATTTATTCATTTGCCATAGCCATACACGATTTGTAAAAGTTTTGTCTGGATCGGACCACTATATCGTATAGCTGCCATACAAACGACCGATATGAAAACAAGTCTTTGTATCTGTCTTTTGTAAACTTTTTGTTTCCAAGGGTATACCATCTTCGGCAAGCCGAAGATAACTTTTCTCACTTGTTTTTTCTAATTCTTTTTTATCATTTTCATTTAATGTACCAAAAAGATTTTTGTATGCTGTTCCGACTATGTTAATTGGACCTCTTTTGTTGCGATTGAAAATTTTAATACCGTTTATTTCGCGACTGAGTTTTTATACACTATACCCATTAAAAATGGGTGAAAGGGGTATCATAATATGGTGCAAATGTATGTAACACGCAGAAGGAAGCATCTCCGACCCCACAAACCGCAAAAAACTGCCACGCCCACAATTATTAACCTAATGCTTTGCAATTCGGCATATGCGTTGGTGCTTATAAAAGCTATCTAATGTTTAAATTTGAACCAAATCGGATAAGAAACATGGAAGTTATGCCACATGCAAAATCTATGGCAAGGGAAGCAGAAGCGCAGCAAAACACGCATTGCGCGACGCCGACTGCGACGTTGACAGCGAAATGTGTATGGCTTTATGACACACGAAACTAATTTTCATAACCAAAATCATACCAAATTTATATTGTTATGGTACTCTTTTCTAATAGAATATTGTTTTATTTATTTATTGATATTAAATAAATAAATTGTAAGCATGTCTAAGGGTACAGGGTATTTTGCAATCGGGAAACCCGACTGCTGCTACCTTACTTGTTCTATTAAATATTTAAGGTTTATTACCTCTTTAAATTTCTTCGAATTGGGAAATGTTTACTGTTAGATAATGATATTTCTATTTTGACGGTTTGACCTTATACTAATTCGATTTGTCGACCGTAGTAATTTAAAGGTTTTTCCGTAGATGAGATATAGTTCTCAGTCGTATGCTGATGCGTGAAGTCGTGTTTTCATCGAGCTCCGATAAAATCAATTGATTCTAGTGAAGTGAATGATTATTAATAAACAACAAATAAATATATTGAAAGCGAAAAAGACGCTCCGGGCGATGCACCATCGCTCGAATACTATTCTGCGTTTGAAATAGTTAAATAATAGTTTCAAACAAATTAAATAAAACAAAAAAAAAAAAAAGGCACTATGAGCCAGAACGACACTCGCGCTCAGCGGCAAGACGATCGCCGGCAAGACGATCGCCGGCTCTCATTACAACGAAACAACGCGTACTTTTCTTATGTCTCCTCGACACCTGCAAACGAAGACAACGAGCGGCCAATAACCCATAACCCAACGAACCTTCTTGTACCAACAAATTAAGAAAGAGCGCGCTCTTGCTCTCCCGCACTTCTAGCTCCGACACAAGCTCCGCTATCTGCAACAACAACAACTGGAGCAATATCGACAACCCGCACTACTTCGCCATTGGCTGCACCCGCTCACGCTTTTACTGTGTCAGCGAATACCAAAACAAAAGCCCAAGAGCCAAACGGCACTGCTACACAACTAGCAAAACAAAACGCAAACAAAAAAGCTGGGTCGGCCTCACAGACTGGACTGGACCGCTACATAACAATAAAGCGGAAGCTTAGCCCAAAAACTTCCGATACAGAAAACAAGCCGAAAAATATACGCGACAATACTACATCGATCAACAATGAAGCGCCTGCAAATAGCAACAGATTCGCTTTGCTGGCAGATACCAACGAGGACATGCCACTGAAATCCATCGATAAGGAGCCAAAGAAAATAAAGCCTCCCCCAATTTACATCCGCGAGAAGAGCACAAACGGTTTGGTAAATTCTTTAATTGGCCTTATTGGAAAAGATAGCTTTTATATAATACCCCTCATAAGAGGTACTATTAATGAAATAAAACTTCAAACGAAAACGGAGGAAAACTACAGGAAAGTCACAAATCTTACTGCAAACAAAACATGCTTTTACACCTACCAGCTTAAAAGTAGCAAGGGTTTGCAAGTAGTACTGAAGGGCATTGAGCCTGATGTAAAGCCCGAAGAGATAGCTGAGGCCCTAAAGGATAAGGGATTTTGCGTCAAAAGCGTACACAATATCAAAAACAGAAACAGGCAAACTTGAACCAGAAAACAAGCATCTAAAAAAAAACGAGGTTCATCCAATTTATAAACTCCAGCTCCTTCTGCACCGTAGGATTACAGTAGAAGAGCCGCATAAACGTAACGCTCCTGTTCAATATATGAACTGCCAAGAATACGGCCACACGAGATCGTATTGCACACTTCGCCCAGTGTGTGTAGTCTGTGGAGATCTCCACGTCTCCACACATTGCATAGCTAATAAAGAAAATGCAAGCGCGAAAAAGTGCGGTAACTGTGGGGGTAATCACACAGCAAACTACAGAGGCTGTCCAATCTACAAAGAGCTGAAAACCCGTCTCCACCAAAGAATGAACACGGCAAGGGTACACCAAGGAACAGCTACGCTGATACCATCGGAAACAAATCCAGAAGTACTTTTTCGAAACCAACAAGTATTGCTCCCTGGCCTATACCAAGCACTAACAATATAAGTTTTGCAAACGTTTTAAAATCAGGTATGACAACTCCAACCCAAAACTCCCAAACCTCACATGAAGAACACACAAAATTGGACACACAACAAAACTATAGGCCATCCGAGCAGCAAGAAACGAAAACTGAAGCTATGATCCAAGCCTTACAACAGAGCATGATGGAATTCATGACATTTATGCGAACCACCATTCAAGACATGATGCGTAATCAAAACCTATTGATACAAATGCTTGTCTCCCAACAATCAAAATAAATAATGGCTACCTTACGCATAGCTACGTGGAACGCCAATGGCGTCTCACAGCGCAAACTTGAGCTAGCTCAATTCCTACATGAGAAGCATATCGACGTAATGCTTCTTTCGGAGACTCATCTTACGAGCAAATACATCTTTCAAATAAGAGATTACAACTTCTATGGTACAAATCACCCCGATGGTAAAGCACACGGTGGGACCGGCATTCTAATTAGGAACCGTATGAAGCACCACTTCTACAAAGAGTTTGCTGAAATGTATCTACAGGCCACATCTATCAACATACAGCTGGAGAACAACACTCACCTCACACTAGCGGCCGTATACTGCCCCCCTCGTTTCACAATATTGGAAGACCAATTCCTGGATTTCTTCCATGCACTAGGACCACACTTCATTGCAGCAGGCGACTACAATGCTAAACATACTCACTGGGGATCGCGCCTTGTGAATCCAAAAGGAAAACAGCTTTATAAGGCTTTAATTAAAGCCACTAATAAACTTGATCATGTTTCCCCTAGGAGTCCCACATACTGGCCATCAGACCTCAATAAGCTGCCTGACTTGATTGACTTCGCAGTCACGAAAAATATTCCTCGCAGTTTCGTTAGAGCTGAATGTCTACCAGATCTGTCATCTGATTACTCGCCTGTGCTAATTCATCTCAGCCGGTATGCAGAAAACGTAAAACCACCCTACAAACTGACTTCGCACAAAACGAACTGGCTAAGGTATAAAAAATATATAAGTTCACACATTGAGCTAAGCCCAAAACTCAATACTGAACCTGATATAGAGAGCTGCACAGAAACACTGGAATCCATTCTTACGGAAGCAGCTCGAAATGCAACACCTAAAACCACAAACGTTACGATTAATCCGAATAAGACTAACGCACAAATCGAGCAACTCGTCCACGCAAAACGACGCTTACGTAGAGAATGGCAATCCTCCAGATCACCATCTGCAAAACAAAAGCTAAAAATAGCCACACGGAAGCTGACCAACGCTCTGAAACAAGAGGAAGAGTACGCTCAGATCCGATATATAGAGCAACTTTCAACAACAGGTGTTAAACATAAGTCACTGTGGAGAGCCCACCCAACCCTTCACCCACTGACTGAAACCGTTTTGCCCATAAGGAATTCCTCAGGCGGCTGGGCACGTAGTGATGCAGACAGAGCCACCACATTTGCCGCTCACCTACAAAATGTATTTACGCCAAACGAGGCTACTAGCACATTTGCGCTACCGACTTCAAACGCAAACTGCAACCAGCAATACACCCCAATTGTGTTTCGTCCAAAAGAAATATCTAACATAATTAAAGAAAATATCAGCCCGAAAAAATCCCCCGGCTACTACCTTATTACCCCGGAAATGATCATCGAGCTGCCACATTCTGCAGTTGGCTACCTAACGCAGCTCTTTAATGCCATCACAAAACTTGGCTACTTTCCACAACGATGGAAGAGATCGATTATCATAATGATTCCGAAGCCTGGTAAGGACCACACAGTTCCCTCATCCTACAGACCAATAAGCCTACTCCCATGTATATCGAAACTATTCGAAAAATGCCTGCTAATCCGACTGAATCCACACCTGAGAGCCCACAATATAATCCCAGCCCACCAATTTGGCTTTCGCAAAAGCCACGGAACCATTGAACAGGTGAATCGAATAACAGCGGAGATAAGAACTGCATTTGAAAATCGAGAATACTGTACAGCCGTATTTCTAGACGTATCCCAAGCATTCGACAGAGTCTGGCTAGACGGCCTAATGTTTAAAGTTAAAACAGCTCTACCCGAAAGCACACACAAACTTCTAAAGTCATACCTATATGACAGAAAGTTTGCAGTGCGGTGCAACACTGCTACTTCCACTGACCACGAAAGTAAGGCTGGAGTCCCCCAAGGCAGCGTTCTTGGGCCAATTTTATACCTCATCTATACCGCTGACATTCCTACAAATAGTCGGTTAACAGTGTCCACGTTTGCCGACGATACAGCTATCCTTAGCCGTTCAAGGTCCCCAATCCAAGCTACAGCACAGCTGGCATTGCACCTCATAGCCACTGAGAAGTGGCTCTCTGACTGGCGAATAAAAGTCAACGAGGAAAAATGCAAGCACGTGACATTTACGCTGAACAGACAAGATTGCCCACCACTTTTGATGAACAACATACCACTCCCGAAAGCAGATGAGGTAACGTACCTAGGAGTACACCTCGATAGAAGACTTACATGGCGCAGACACATTGAAGCGAAAAAAATTCATCTTAAGCTCAAAGCGAACAACTTACACTGGCTCATCAACGCTGGCTCTCCGCTCAGCTTGGACCACAAGGTCTTACTTTACAATGCAGTACTGAAACCAATCTGGACCTATGGTTCACAGCTATGGGGCAACGCCAGCAACAGCAATATTGACATCATACAGCGAGCACAGACAAAGATCCTGAGAACTATCACTGGGGCACCGTGGTATGTTCGAAACGTCCAAACATCCATCGAGATTTAAATATTCCAACAGTCACCAATTAAATCAAAGAGCTTACGAAAAAATATCATGGCAAGCTTTCCTCGCACCCCAACCACCTAGCGAGAAATCTAACCCAGCTCAGCAGTCGTTCCCGTCTCCGACGAAGGGACCTACCAACCCAGCGAAGAAATCTTTAGGGACGCTTAATCACGGAACAGTTGGATTAATTAAAACGACTGTTTAGGAAAAAAAAAAATTGTATTAGTTAAGATTTTTAAACTTATTGTTAGCTCTTATTTAAGAGGATCCAATAAATAAAAGCAGAGTTAAAAAAAAAAAAAAAGATATAGTTCTGGTTATCTTCTGGTTCACTATTGTATTGTAGCTTTTACACTTTGGGAATTGTTCAGAGTTTCTCCTAGTGTTCACACTATAAACTTGTGCGTACACTTAATGAGTTCAATTCAGGTGTTTGAATCTAACTAACTCGCTACTGCGAGGGCTTCGCCTTTTATTCATTCTTACATAGGTTCTTATCATCTAATTATATAATGCAGCGCTTGTAAGACGCCGCAGTCTGCGTTTGTAAATGCAGCTGCGTTTTATTCTTAAATCTATGTTTGAGGCCTATGACCGCGCTACTCACCTCCCGCGTGGTCACATCTCTTCACACTTCGGCAATAGGCCGCTGCAATCGTACTTATCTGTAGTTGCCAATCATGCTGTCTAGTGACATGTTTATTGCAGCCCATAAATAGAATATATTTATAGTTTCCTTACTTATCATGTCTAAACACATATTTAGACATTCTCCGGGGGGAAAAAATGTACGGCCAGTAGTCGTCTCTCATTTATGCGTTGCCTCCGGATATAAATGACCAATATAATTATGATAATCGTTGTCAACCCTAGAGCCGAGTGTCCGCTTGCAGTGTGGAAAATCAAGTCATCAATGTGTACCTTGTTATTTTTCAGAGTCTTGATGCGCATTTGAAGATTTTGCAGTTCATTAGTGTTGTTGATAATCAAGTGCTTCAGCGGGACCACGTTCCATTTCTCCTTGTCATCTATAATTCGTAAACTGGGGAAGATAGACATTTCAGACGCTGTCGAAATTACCTTTTGAGGAGTAATTATTGTTGTATCCCCTAATATTGCTGTGCATCCTGCAAGTAGTTGTATAATGCCTTGATTGGGCAGTCTTATAACTTGATGCTGTTCGTTGCATCTTATATTAGCTGTTGTATTCCGAAACAGTCTAAATAGCCAACGGTTGGATCCACTTATCTCTTATATCTTTGATGAACGAATTGCCTTGGAATTCCATCATTTCGCATGAGTGTGCCTTGCTTGGTTTCAATGGTGATATTTCGCAAGAGTGATCATCCGCGTTTTTCCATGCCCAATTACCTTCGCAAAGCCATGTTGTCGAATCCTCTTGTCTGCATTGGTTAATTTCCATTTCAGACATTAGGTGATATGCGTTTATGTCTGTATTGAACGCAAAAAATTTAGAATTCAATTTCGGAATAAGCTTCGTTCCGTTTGTCCACAGTGATAATGGGATTACTTCAAAGAGATCCGTTTCCTGATTGTTGTATATCGGCAATTTTGCTTCAATGAATAGGACATTATCCTTAAACATAGCTTGTGCCTTCATCAGTTTATAGATCAGTGGTAATTGTATAACTGAATTTCCACCCGGTAGCATTTGTTGTCGTCCCAATTTTTGCTTAACTTTTTTCGAGCTCCTCCAGCAATTTACGACATCGACGCAAGAGCTGCAGTTATGGTGAAAAAAATTGCTAAAATTGAAGTCGCTACATCCAGTTGGCAATTATTGTTTTATTATGACATGCAAGCCTATTTTGATGTCATAAAACAATCAGCGGACTTCCTGGAAAAATCCCGCTTGGTTTGCGAAAAAATGGGCGACTTCAAGGACTACTGCGATTCCTTCGGCACGACAATACGGACAAAAATTGACAACATCAAAGAAAAAGACAAAATACTACGGCACCGTACCAACCGAAAGAAAAGGCTTATGCAAATATAGATCTGCAACAAGGATACAGGAAAATATGCAAACGATCATAAAAAATGAAAAACATCGAATGGAATATGTTGACAATCAGACCTCGGTCATCAATGCCACGGAAGAATTAGTAAGAGCAATCACGAAGAAGCAAACCGGAATTTGGGAAAACTGACCCAACAAGTCAATATTATTGCAGAAACCATGAAGGAGCACTTTATGGTATATAAGGTGTCAATTAAATTCCTTATGTTATCAAATCAAGTGCGAAACTGGATTGAAGAGGCAGAAAACTTACAAGCAACAGTGATCTCAATGATAACGGACATTAGTAAAGGAAGAATTCATCCTACACTAATTGCGCCTAACAAAATGCTGGAGGAGCTCGAAAAAGTTAAGCAAAAATTAGGACGACAACAAATGCTACCGGGTGAAAATTCTGGACAACTGTGATAACACCAACCGCTTTGTTATGCGTGTTAGCATTGGGTTTTCTGCCGAAAACGTAAATGTATCCTTCTTCGGATCCCATTGAAGTCCTAAGGTTTTGATCGATTCATTCACCTCAATGCAGATTTTCTCCGTAGCACCGTCGTCCTGAATGTCGGCTAAAATACGTTTGTGATTTGCAACCCATTTTCGCAGATGCATTCCGGCCTTCTCCATCACTTGTCTCAATTTCCTTTGAAGTTCATAGCACTCGTTGACTGTGTCTCCACCAGTTATGAGGTCAACCATATAAAAGTCGTCTCTAATTGTTTTTGCTAAGACGCTATCTTCTGCCAACTCTCGTAGACATCGGACTGCTAAGAAAGGTGCTGCCAATGTGCCATAAGTTACGGTTGTTAACTTAAGCTCACTGATAGGCAATTTTGGATCATCTCTCCATAGGATATATTGGTATTCTTAGTCTTTCTCAGCAACCTTTATTTGGCGATACATTTTATCAATGTCAGCTACCACAACATATTGCCACTTGCGCCATTTAATTAGAATATCGAATATATCCCTTTGAACCTTAGGACCAGCTATAATAACGTCATTTAGGCTTAGTCCATTTGTCGTCTTTGCGGATGCGTCAAAAACTACTTGTAGCTTCGTAGTTAAGCTTCCAGGCCTGATGATTGCTTGATGGGGTAAATAGTATTTACCTTGACCCGTTGTCTTTACAGATTCCATATGTCTCATCTTAAGGTATTCTTTCATGAATTCGTTGTATGCAACCCAGTTCTTTGGGTTTCTTTGAAACTTCTTTTCCATTTGCATAAGCCTTGACATTGCCTGTTTGCGAGAATCTCCCAGCTTTGCCTCTTTGTGGAATGGAATTGAAACCACAAATCTGCCTTCCTCGTTGATGACAGTTGTTTCTTGGAATTTTCTTTCGCATTCTGCATTATCTGTAATCGTCTCATCGGCTTCATCTTCCAATTCCCAAAAGCGTTCCAAGTCCTTTAGATTTATTGTTGTAGTGGCACTTATAATTTTTTGCTTTGCTGCTCGAGTTATATTTTCGGACACAATCGATCCAAATCTGGTTTTTTGTCCCAAGATTCCAATCACGGTTTTTATTTTCTCCATCATAATCAGGGGAAATAGATCCACACCTATCACCATGTCAATTCTGCCTGGCTCGTTGAATCGTGGGTCTGCTAGCCTGTAGCCCTTCCACTCTTTGTTGATATCAATATCAAACTTTTGCTGGGAAGGGCTCTATGGAGTGTTGGTAAAACCAATGCTTCCGTTGATGTTTTGAAGCTGCTTGGAAAGGCACCTTTTACGCACCCTGTCTTATTAACATTCCACAAAACGAAATTGTTGAGGAACTACAATAAAATCTCAAAATGTACACAGCGTATTCAAGTTCCCCAAAATGATCGACGGCACTCCCAAACCATTTGGAAAAATTCTCGTAACGTTTTTTTTCTTATAACACCTCAGCTAAACAAGCCATTGGTGTTCTTATTTAAAGGAATGTCCCACATACATACCGTAACATTAACTCCAGCATACTCTGCTCCGCATTGCAGCTTAATTTTGAACAGGTTATTAATATTGTTAATGCGTACATACCACCAAGTCAAACCTTTTCATCCTCTGACAAATCAGAAATTCTACAAAATCTTAATGGATCCACAATACTCCTGGGCGACATAAACTCATGGAGTCCTTTATGGGGTTCGCCGCGCACAAACACAAAGGGTAAAAAAATTGAAAGCGTAATTCTTGAAAACAGCCTAATTGTTCTTAACGACGGTTCCCCGACTCACCTTTCAACTCACAACACTTTCACTCACATCGATATCTCACTAATATCTCCACAGATAGCCCATATGTGCAGCTGGTCTATATCAGATAATCTCAGACCTAGCAAACTGGAAACGCTTTAATGAAAATTGCGAAAAATCAGCAGCATATTGGACTGACGGTTGCCTAAATCAGCAAGTCGCACAAATGACGAAAGTCATACGAGCAGCTGCAAACTGCAGCATTCCCCAAACGAAAAGAGTGATCCACAAAGCCAAACAGCTTACACCTTCAACAGCTTAGGGACAGCAAAAGCAATGCTTGTTCTAGTCCTACAAAGCCAATATGAATGATACAAACCTTATAAGATACAAAAAAGCAAACGCCCTTTTCAAAAAAGCCGTACTTTCGGCCAAGCGTAACTCCCTTGAAAAATTGACTTCTAAAATCTCCCCAGTATTCTCCACAATAAAAGTCTGGTCCGATATAAAACGCCTAGCCGGCATCCCTCCCACACCGTTCAGGTACTCTAACTGGATCATTTAATATCGCCGAGAGTTTGCTTCATCTTGCTCTGAATACTCTTTTGACAAAAATTTTTCAATAGAATATATTCGAGAAAAAAATCGGTGATCTTTCAGAGCCCTATCTCATCGACTCACTTTCCCCATCGGCTACATGCTTAGATTCCAAATTCACATTGCTTGAAATAGAAAATTCAGTAGCAAAAGCAAAAGGAAAAAGCCCTAGGGCCGACAGAGTATCATACCCCATGCTCAAAAACCTATCTCCCCACCTAAAAACAAAACTTTTGGATATCTTTAATCAAATACTGAACACTGGAAAATACCCACATACATGGAGATCGGCTACCATTATCCCTATCCCAAAACCAAACAAATCTCGTTCCGATATTTACAGCTACCGTCCAATTTTCCTGTTATCCTGTCTAGGAAAAACACTATAAACCAGTGAGAAAAGTTATCTTCGGCTTGCCGAAGATGGTATACCCTTGAAAACAAAAAAGTTTTCCATACAAAGACTTGTTTTCATATCGGTCGTTTTTATGGCAGCTATATGATATAGTGGTCCGATCCGGACCAAACTTTCACAAATCATGTATGGCTATGTCAAATGAATAAATGATGCATTCGGTTGCAATAGCTTGGAAAACAAAAAAGTTTTCCATACAAAGACTTGTTTTCATATCGGTCGTTTGTATGGCAGCTATATGATATAGTGATTTGACTTGGATCAAACTTTCGCAAATCATGTATGGCTATGTCAAATGAATAAATGTTGCATTCGGTTGCAATAGCTTGGAAAACAAAAAAGTTTTCCATACCAAGATTTGTTTTCATATCGGTCGTTTGTATGGCAGCTATATGATATAGTGATCCGATCCGGACCAAACTTTAACAAATCATGTATGGCTATGTCAATTGAATAAATTTTGAATTCGGTTGCAATATTCTGGAAAACAAAATGTTTTCCATACAAAGACTTGTTTTCATATCGGTCGTTTGTATGGCAGCTATATGATATAGTGGTCGGATCCGACCGATTCTTAAATTTGATCTGCGTGCAACAAAAATAATGATCTGGTAAAAATTTCAAAACGCTAGCGTTAAAACTACTGTATATTTTTGCATAGAAACAGACGGACAGACGGACATGGCTATATCGACTCGGCTGTTGATGCTGATCAAGAATATATATACTTTGTGGGGTCGGAGATGCTTCCTTTAATGCGTTACACATTTATGGACAAAATTATAATACCCTTTTTCAAGGGTATAAAATATTCATTTACTTGAATACTATTTTCCTCTTTTTTTATACCATTGAAAAGGGTATTATAAGTTTGTCCAGAAATGTGTAACGCATTAAAGGAAGCATCTCCAACCCCACAAAGTACCATATATATATTCTTGATCAGCATCAACAGCCGAGTCGATATAGCCATGTCCGTCTGTCCGTCTATCCGTCTGTCCGTCTGTTTCTATGCAAAAATAGACAGTAGTTTTAAAGCTAGCGTTTTGAAATTTTTACCAGATCATTATTTTTGTTGCACGCAGATCAAGTTTAAGAATCGGTCGGATCGGACAACTATATCATATAGCTGCCACACAAACGACCGATATGAAAACAAGTCTTTGTATGGAAAACTTTTTAGTTTTCCAAGCTATCGCAACCGAATTCAACATTTATTCATTTGCCATAGCCATACACGATTTGTAAAAGTTTTGTCTGGATCGGACCACTATATCGTATAGCTGCCATACAAACGACCGATATGAAAACAAGTCTTTGTATCTGTCTTTTGTAAACTTTTTGTTTCCAAGGGTATACCATCTTCGGCAAGCCGAAGATAACTTTTCTCACTTGTTTTTTCTAATTCTTTTTTATCATTTTCATTTAATGTACCAAAAAGATTTTTGTATGCTGTTCCGACTATGTTAATTGGACCTCTTTTGTTGCGATTGAAAATTTTAATACCGTTTATTTCGCGACTGAGTTTTTATACACTATACCCATTAAAAATGGGTGAAAGGGGTATCATAATATGGTGCAAATGTATGTAACACGCAGAAGGAAGCATCTCCGACCCCACAAACCGCAAAAAACTGCCACGCCCACAATTATTAACCTAATGCTTTGCAATTCGGCATATGCGTTGGTGCTTATAAAAGCTATCTAATGTTTAAATTTGAACCAAATCGGATAAGAAACATGGAAGTTATGCCACATGCAAAATCTATGGCAAGGGAAGCAGAAGCGCAGCAAAACACGCATTGCGCGACGCCGACTGCGACGTTGACAGCGAAATGTGTATGGCTTTATGACACACGAAACTAATTTTCATAACCAAAATCATACCAAATTTATATTGTTATGGTACTCTTTTCTAATAGAATATTGTTTTATTTATTTATTGATATTAAATAAATAAATTGTAAGCATGTCTAAGGGTACAGGGTATTTTGCAATCGGGAAACCCGACTGCTGCAACCTTACTTGTTCTATTAAATATTTAAGGTTCATTACCTCTTTAAATTTCTTCGAATTTGGAAATGTTTACTGTTAGATAATGATATTTCTATTTTGACGGTTTGACCTTATACTAATTCGATTTGTCGACCGTAGTAATTTAAAGGTTTTTCCGTAGATGAGATATAGTTCTCAGTCGTATGCTGATGCGTGAAGTCGTGTTTTCATCGAGCTCCGATAAAATCAATTGATTCTAGTGAAGTGAATGATTATTAATAAACAACAAATAAATATATTGAAAGCGAAAAAGACGCTCCGGGCGATGCACCATCGCTCGAATACTATTCTGCGTTTGAAATAGTTAAATAATAGTTTCAAACAAATTAAATAAAACAAAAAAAAAAAAAAAGGCACTATGAGCCAGAACGACACTCGCGCTCAGCGGCAAGACGATCGCCGGCAAGACGATCGCCGGCTCTCATTACAACGAAACAACGCGTACTTTTCTTATGTCTCCTCGACACCTGCAAACGAAGACAACGAGCGGCCAATAACCCATAACCCAACGAACCTTCTTGTACCAACAAATTAAGAAAGAGCGCGCTCTTGCTCTCCCGCACTTCTAGCTCCGACACAAGCTCCGCTATCTGCAACAACAACAACTGGAGCAATATCGACAACCCGCACTACTTCGCCATTGGCTGCACCCGCTCACGCTTTTACTGTGTCAGCGAATACCAAAACAAAAGCCCAAGAGCCAAACGGCACTGCTGCACAACTAGCAAAACAAAACGCAAACAAAAAAGCTGGGTCGGCCTCACAGACTGGACTGGACCGCTACATAACAATAAAGCGGAAGCTTAGCCCAAAAACTTCCGATACAGAAAACAAGCCGAAAAATATACGCGACAATACTACATCGATCAACAATGAAGCGCCTGCAAATAGCAACAGATTCGCTTTGCTGGCAGATACCAACGAGGACATGCCACTGAAATCCATCGATAAGGAACCAAAGAAAATAAAACCTCCCCCAATTTACATCCGCGAGAAGAGCACAAACGGTTTGGTAAATTCTTTAATTGGCCTTATTGGAAAAGATAGCTTTTATATAATACCCCTCATAAGAGGTACTATTAATGAAATAAAACTTCAAACGAAAACGGAGGAAAACTACAGGAAAGTCACAAATCTTACTGCAAACAAAACATGCTTTTACACCTACCAGCTTAAAAGTAGCAAGGGTTTGCAAGTAGTACTGAAGGGCATTGAGCCTGATGTAAAGCCCGAAGAGATAGCTGAGGCCCTAAAGGATAAGGGATTTTGCGTCAAAAGCGTACACAATATCAAAAACAGAAACAGGCAAACTTGAACCAGAAAACAAGCATCTAAAAAAAAACGAGGTTCATCCAATTTATAAACTCCAGCTCCTTCTGCACCGTAGGATTACAGTAGAAGAGCCGCATAAACGTAACGCTCCTGTTCAATATATGAACTGCCAAGAATACGGCCACACGAGATCGTATTGCACACTTCGCCCAGTGTGTGTAGTCTGTGGAGATCTCCACGTCTCCACACATTGCATAGCTAATAAAGAAAATGCAAGCGCGAAAAAGTGCGGTAACTGTGGGGGTAATCACACAGCAAACTACAGAGGCTGTCCAATCTACAAAGAGCTGAAAACCCGTCTCCACCAAAGAATGAACACGGCAAGGGTACACCAAGGAACAGCTACGCTGATACCATCGGAAACAAATCCAGAAGTACTTTTTTCGAAACCAACAAGTATTGCTCCCTGGCCTATACCAAGCACTAACAATATAAGTTTTGCAAACGTTTTAAAATCAGGTATGACAACTCCAACCCAAAACTCCCAAACCTCACATGAAGAACACACAAAATTGGACACACAACAAAACTATAGGCCATCCGAGCAGCAAGAAACGAAAACTGAAGCTATGATCCAAGCCTTACAACAGAGCATGATGGAATTCATGACATTTATGCGAACCACCATTCAAGACATGATGCGTAATCAAAACCTATTGATACAAATGCTTGTCTCCCAACAATCAAAATAAATAATGGCTACCTTACGCATAGCTACGTGGAACGCCAATGGCGTCTCACAGCGCAAACTTGAGCTAGCTCAATTCCTACATGAGAAGCATATCGACGTAATGCTTCTTTCGGAGACTCATCTTACGAGCAAATACATCTTTCAAATAAGAGATTACAACTTCTATGGTACAAATCACCCCGATGGTAAAGCACACGGTGGGACCGGCATTCTAATTAGGAACCGTATGAAGCACCACTTCTACAAAGAGTTTGCTGAAATGTATCTACAGGCCACATCTATCAACATACAGCTGGAGAACAACACTCACCTCACACTAGCGGCCGTATACTGCCCCCTCGTTTCACAATATTGGAAGACCAATTCCTGGATTTCTTCCATGCACTAGGACCACACTTCATTGCAGCAGGCGACTACAATGCTAAACATACTCACTGGGGATCGCGCCTTGTGAATCCAAAAGGAAAACAGCTTTATAAGGCTTTAATTAAAGCCACTAATAAACTTGATCATGTTTCCCCTAGGAGTCCCACATACTGGCCATCAGACCTCAATAAGCTGCCTGACTTGATTGACTTCGCAGTCACGAAAAATATTCCTCGCAGTTTCGTTAGAGCTGAATGTCTACCAGATCTGTCATCTGATTACTCGCCTGTGCTAATTCATCTCAGCCGGTATGCAGAAAACGTAAAACCACCCTACAAACTGACTTCGCACAAAACGAACTGGCTAAGGTATAAAAAATATATAAGTTCACACATTGAGCTAAGCCCAAAACTCAATACTGAACCTGATATAGAGAGCTGCACAGAAACACTGGAATCCATTCTTACGGAAGCAGCTCGAAATGCAACACCTAAAACCACAAACGTTACGATTAATCCGAATAAGACTAACGCACAAATCGAGCAACTCGTCCACGCAAAACGACGCTTACGTAGAGAATGGCAATCCTCCAGATCACCATCTGCAAAACAAAAGCTAAAAATAGCCACACGGAAGCTGACCAACGCTCTGAAACAAGAGGAAGAGTACGCTCAGATCCGATATATAGAGCAACTTTCACCAACAGGTATTAAACATAAGTCACTGTGGAGAGCCCACCCAACCCTTCGCCCACCGACTGAAACCGTTTTGCCCATAAGGAATTCCTCAGGCGGCTGGGCACGTAGTGATGCAGACAGAGCCACCACATTTGCCGCTCACCTACAAAATGTATTTACGCCAAACGAGGCTACTAGCACATTTGCGCTACCGACTTCAAACGCAATCTGCAACCAGCAACACACCCCAATTGTGTTTCGTCCAAAAGAAATATCTAACATAATTAAAGAAAATATCAGCCCAAAAAAATCCCCCGGCTACGACCTTATTACCCCGGAAATGATCATCGAGCTGCCACATTCTGCAGTTGGCTACCTAACGCAGCTCTTTAATGCCATCACAAAACTTGGCTACTTTCCACAACGATGGAAGAGATCGATTATCATAATGATTCCGAAGCCTGGTAAGGACCACACAGTTCCCTCATCCTACAGACCAATAAGCCTACTCTCATGTATATCGAAACTATTCGAAAAATGCCTGCTAATCCGACTGAATCCACACCTGAGAGCCCACAATATAATCCCAGCCCACCAATTTGGCTTTCGCAAAAGCCACGGAACCATTGAACAGGTGAATCGAATAACAGCGGAGATAAGAACTGCATTTGAAAATCGAGAATACTGTACAGCCGTATTTCTAGACGTATCCCAAGCATTCGACAGGGTCTGGCTAGACGGCCTAATGTTTAAAGTTAAAACAGCTCTACCCGAAAGCACACACAAACTTCTAAAGTCATACCTATATGACAGAAAGTTTGCAGTGCGGTGCAACACTGCTACTTCCACTGACCACGAAATTAAGGCTGGAGTCCCCCAAGGCAGCGTTCTTGGGCCAAATTTATACCTCATCTATACCGCTGACATTCCTACAAATAGTCGGCTAACAGTGTCCACGTTTGCCGACGATACAGCTATCCTTAGCCGTTCAAGGTCCCCAATCCAAGCTACAGCACAGCTGGCATTGCACCTCATAGCCACTGAGAAGTGGCTCTCTGACTGGCGAATAAAAGTCAACGAGGAAAAATGCAAGCACGTGACATTTACGCTGAACAGACAAGATTGCCCACCACTTTTGATGAACAACATACCACTCCCGAAAGCAGATGAGGTAACGTACCTAGGAGTACACCTCGATAGAAGACTTACATGGCGCAGACACATTGAAGCGAAAAAAATTCATCTTAAGCTCAAAGCGAACAACTTACACTGGCTCATCAACGCTGGCTCTCCGCTCAGCTTGGACCACAAGGTCTTACTTTACAATGCAGTACTGAAACCAATCTGGACCTATGGTTCACAGCTATGGGGCAACGCCAGCAACAGCAATATTGACATCATACAGCGAGCACAGACAAAGATCCTGAGAACTATCACTGGGGCACCGTGGTATGTTCGAAACGAAAACATCCATCGAGATTTAAATATTCCAACAGTCACCAATTAAATCAAAGAGCTTACGAAAAAATATCATGGCAAGCTTTCCTCGCACCCCAACCACCTAGCGAGAAATCTAACCCAGCTCAGCAGTCGTTCCCGTCTCCGACGAAGGGACCTACCAACCCAGCGAAGAAATCTTTAGGGACGCTTAATCACGGAACAGTTGGATTAATTAAAACGACTGTTTAGGAAAAAAAAAATTGTATTAGTTAAGATTTTTAAACTTATTGTTAGCTCTTATTTAAGAGGATCCATTAAATAAAAGCAGAGTTAAAAAAAAAAAAAAAAGATATAGTTCTGGTTATCTTCTGGTTCACTATTGTATTGTAGCTTTTACACTTTGGGAATTGTTCAGAGTTTCTCCTAGTGTTCACACTATAAACTTGTGCGTACACTTAATGAGTTCAATTCAGGTGTTTGAATCTAACTAACTCGCTACTGCGAGGGCTTCGCCTTTTATTCATTCTTACATAGGTTCTTATCATCTAATTATATAATGCAGCGCTTGTAAGACGCCGCAGTCTGCGTTTGTAAATGCAGCTGCGTTTTATTCTTAAATCTATGTTTGAGGCCTATGACCGCGCTACTCACCTCCCGCGTGGTCACATCTCTTCACACTTCGGCAATAGGCCGCTGCAATCGTACTTATCTGTAGTTGCCAATCATGCTGTCTAGTGACATGTTTATTGCAGCCCATAAATAGAATATATTTATAGTTTCCTTACTTATCATGTCTAAACACATATTTAGACATTCTCCGGGGGGAAAAAATGTACGGCCAGTAGTCGTCTCTCATTTATGCGTTGCCTCCGGATATAAATGACCAATATAATTATGATAATCGTTGTCAACCCTAGAGCCGAGTGTCCGCTTGCAGTGTGGAAAATCAAGTCATCAATGTGTACCTTGTTATTTTTCAGAGTCTTGATGCGCATTTGAAGATTTTGCAGTTCATTAGTGTTGTTGATAATCAAGTGCTTCAGCGGGACCACGTTCCATTTCTCCTTGTCATCTATAATTCGTAAACTGGGGA
Source organism: Drosophila ercepeae (assembly GCA_018150545.1). Taxonomy (NCBI): domain Eukaryota; kingdom Metazoa; phylum Arthropoda; class Insecta; order Diptera; family Drosophilidae; genus Drosophila; species Drosophila ercepeae. The sequence continues at coordinate 250,380 of JAECWL010000183.1, read as the reverse complement.
AGATAGACATTTCAGACGCTGTCGAAATTACCTTTTGAGGAGTAATTATTGTTGTATCCCCTAATATTGCTGTGCATCCTGCAAGTAGTTGTATAATGCCTTGATTGGGCAGTCTTATAACTTGATGCTGTTCGTTGCATCTTATATTAGCTGTTGTATTCCGAAACAGTCTAAATAGCCAACGGTTGGATCCACTTATCTCTTATATCTTTGATGAACGAATTGCCTTGGAATTCCATCATTTCGCATGAGTGTGCCTTGCTTGGTTTCAATGGTGATATTTCGCAAGAGTGATCATCCGCGTTTTTCCATGCCCAATTACCTTCGCAAAGCCATGTTGTCGAATCCTCTTGTCTGCATTGGTTAATTTCCATTTCAGACATTAGGTGATATGCGTTTATGTCTGTATTGAACGCAAAAAATTTAGAATTCAATTTCGGAATAAGCTTCGTTCCGTTTGTCCACAGTGATAATGGGATTACTTCAAAGAGATCCGTTTCCTGATTGTTGTATATCGGCAATTTTGCTTCAATGAATAGGACATTATCCTTAAACATAGCTTGTGCCTTCATCAGTTTATAGATCAGTGGTAATTGTATAACTGAATTTCCACCCGGTAGCATTTGTTGTCGTCCCAATTTTTGCTTAACTTTTTCGAGCTCCTCCAGCAATTTACGACATCGACGCAAGAGCTGCAGTTATGGTGAAAAAAATTGCTAAAATTGAAGTCGCTACATCCAGTTGGCAATTATTGTTTTATTATGACATGCAAGCCTATTTTGATGTCATAAAACAATCAGCGGACTTCCTGGAAAAATCCCGCTTGGTTTGCGAAAAAATGGGCGACTTCAAGGACTACTGCGATTCCTTCGGCACGACAATACGGACAAAAATTGACAACATCAAAGAAAAAGACAAAATACTACGGCACCGTACCAACCGAAAGAAAAGGTTTATGCAAATATAGATCTGCAACAAGGATACAGGAAAATATGCAAACGATCATAAAAAATGAAAAACATCGAATGGAATATGTTGACAATCAGACCTCGGTCATCAATGCCACGGAAGAATTAGTAAGAGCAATTACGAAGAAGCAAACCGGAATTTGGGAAAACTGACCCAACAAGTCAATATTATTGCAGAAACCATGAAGGAGCACTTTATGGTATATAAGGTGTCAATTAAATTCCTTATGTTATCAAATCAAGTGCGAAACTGGATTGAAGAGGCAGAAAACTTACAAGCAACAGTGATCTCAATGATAACGGACATTAGTAAAGGAAGAATTCATCCTACACTAATTGCGCCTAACAAAATGCTGGAGGAGCTCGAAAAAGTTAAGCAAAAATTAGGACGACAACAAATGCTACCGGGTGAAAATTCTGGACAACTGTGATAACACCAACCGCTTTGTTATGCGTGTTAGCATTGGGTTTTCTGCCGAAAACGTAAATGTATCCTTCTTCGGATCCCATTGAAGTCCTAAGGTTTTGATCGATTCATTCACTTCAATGCAGATTTTCTCCGTAGCACCGTCGTCCTGAATGTCGGCTAAAATACGTTTGTGATTTGCAACCCATTTTCGCAGATGCATTCCGGCCTTCTCCATCACTTGTCTCAATTTCCTTTGAAGTTCATAGCACTCGTTGACTGTGTCTCCACCAGTTATGAGGTCAACCATATAAAAGTCGTCTCTAATTGTTTTTGCTAAGACGCTATCTTCTTGGCAAAAGCGATCTGCCAACTCTCGTAGACATCGGACTGCTAAGAAAGGTGCTGCCAATGTGCCATAAGTTACGGTTGTTAACTTAAGCTCACTGATAGGCAATTTTGGATCATCTCTCCATAGGATATATTGGTATTCTTAGTCTTTCTCAGCAACCTTTATTTGGCGATACATTTTATCAATGTCAGCTACCACAACATATTGCCACTTGCGCCATTTAATTAGAATATCGAATATATCCCTTTGAACCTTAGGACCAGCTATAATAACGTCATTTAGGCTTAGTCCATTTGTCGTCTTTGCGGATGCGTCAAAAACTACTTGTAGCTTCGTAGTTAAGCTTCCAGGCCTGATGATTGCTTGATGGGGTAAATAGTATTTACCTTGACCCGTTGTCTTTACAGATTCCATATGTCTCATCTTAAGGTATTCTTTCATGAATTCGTTGTATGCAACCCAGTTCTTTGGGTTTCTTTGAAACTTCTTTTCCATTTGCATAAGCCTTGACATTGCCTGTTTGCGAGAATCTCCCAGCTTTGCCTCTTTGTGGAATGGAATTGAAACCACAAATCTGCCTTCCTCGTTGATGACAGTTGTTTCTTGGAATTTTTTTTCGCATTCTGCATTATCTGTAATCGTCTCATCGGCTTCATCTTCCAATTCCCAAAAGCGTTCCAAGTCCTTTAGATTTATTGTTGTAGTGGCACTTATAATTTTTTGCTTTGCTGCTCGAGTTATATTTTCGGACACAATCGATCCAAATCTGGTTTTTTGTCCCAAGATTCCAATCACGGTTTTTATTTTCTCCATCATAGTCAGGGGAAATAGATCCACACCTATCACCATGTCAATTCTGCCTGGCTCGTTGAATCGTGGGTCTGCTAGCCTGTAGCCCTTCCACTCTTTGTTGATATCAATATCAAACTTTTGCTGGGAAGGGCTCTATGGAGTGTTGGTAAAACCAATGCTTCCGTTGATGTTTTGAAGCTGCTTGGAATTTTTGTTTTGATCGTCAGGTGGACGCTATTTTTTGATAATTGAGTAGTCTGGGAAATACCTTCGACCTCTACAGTACTCCCTACTCTGGGAATCCTTAATATTTGTGCGGCCTCCTCTGAAATTAGCGTCTTCTGGGATCCACCGTCAATAAGCGCCCTCAACTCGTTGTAACCTCCAGCTTTTTTTTTTAACTAAAACAACAGCTGTAGCCAATAGTGTGCCTTGGCCTTGCTTGAGGCTATTGCTGTTGATACTGCGTTTTGTGTCTTCATGAAGAAGGCTATTGTATCCTTTGGGGCATCGATTGCATGTAATTTCCTTTCTGCAGTCGATAGCATTATGCTTTCCAAAGCATCTAAAGCACATGCTGTTCTTTTGAACGAATTCTTTTCTTTTTCTATTGATTGTGCTCTGAATTTGAGACACTTTATCATATCGTGGCCATCCTTAGAGCAAAAGGCACACAATCTAACTGAGCGGTATTTTTGGTAATGGCATTTACCGAGTGGTATTGTTGCTCAATAAACTCCAGTACGTCTTGTAAGAACTGTATAGCTCTTGCCTTTTTTACATGCTGTTCATACAGCTGCAAGGCTCCTGGCGAAAATTTCCGCAGTAGAATTTCTGCTAAAATTACGACAGCAGAGCATTCTATTTTTCCTTTTTCCTTTATGATGAATATGCTCTCGGTCGCAGTATTCAAAAACTTCCTTAAATTTTTCTCATCATGGGGCAGCAAGCACTCCAGTTCCATAAATTTGTTGAAGTGTTGGGAGAATATTTTTCTGCTATTCTCATAGCGTTTGCAGATAAGCTCCCACGCTGCTGTAAAGCTAGCCGCTGATCCCGTTATCAAATGTCTAACCACCATTTGAGCTTCTCCTTTTAAGCAGGCTCTTAAATATCCCAGCTTCCTTGTGTTGCTGAGAGCCTTCCTGCTGTCTATTAGCTCAGAGAACAGCTCGTAAAATGTTGGCTATTCCTTTGCATTTCCATTGAACGTTGGAAGGTCCACTTTTGGGAGTTCTGGCACGTCGTAGTTGGAACTTTTGAACTGTTCCAACTTCATTTGAAGTACCATCTCTAGTGCGGCAACTTCAGATTGCAGAATGTCTGCCTCATCTTGATCAAAGGCAGTTCTGTCATACTTGTTTTCAAGCAGTTTCAGTGTGTCCGTCACGTTGGACCAATGACTTTTCATCATTGCCAGCTGCTTGACTAGTTCAATCTCACTTGAACTATCTAGGGTTTCGTAGATTAGGCTCATCTGTTGCCTCACCCTGTCCGCTCTTCTATCCACCAGTTGAACCAAATTATCAACTGGACTGGAGCTCCGAGCTGATGCGGTATCCAATAATTTTGATCCGCTTGGTAGATTTACTATATCTCTTCAAGTGTTTCTACCTTTAATTGTGACTCCTTGTAGGCCTTGATAGCATCCATAGTTTTAATAAATATTTTATCATTAAAATATTGATGATCGCCAACTCCCAATTTTATCAGCGCATTGTTGTTAGTAGTAAATCGGACTCCCAATACTTCTATTGCTGGTATAGATGCCTTTTCCTTGATGGCTTGCAGTATTTTGTTCTGCAGTTCTCCTTGGTCTTGCATCAATTTAACAGATCTTTCCGACAACATCTTGGGAAAACAATCACTGTGACTTTTTTGTGCTTTCTGCTTGTATTCTTTGGCGTGATCCGTTGGAGGATTTTTTGATTGGTCGCCCAGTTGACCTAGCTGTGCCTCGACTCACAGCTGATTCATCAGCCAAAGAAAAGCAAGAACACAATGTTTCACCTTATAGTCCTAGTACTTTAAGGCGTGGTCTTTTATTCTGTGTTTCTTACCACTGATGGGGGAAACAAGAGAATCACTCGAATAACCTTGCTCTTTTTACTTTGAAGCGCTTGTTTTTTATTCTGTGATTCTTACCACTGCACACTGGGCCAGATTCCCTATTTTTTGGCATAAAGTCAAAAAATTTTGTAAATTCTATTTTAAATTTAACTATATATTATGAAAGAGCATAAATTAGGGACACCAAAACGATATTTAAAAACATTTTAGTTGCAACACTGCGTTTTGTATTCGATAACAAATGCATATGTTTGATCAGTTGTTTGTTCAAGCAAAACTGGCGGGAAGCTTTTACTCAACTTTGTGCTTCTGTGAAAAAAACACCACGTGTCCAAATATTTTCAAATAAAATGGAACATAAAGATCAAGGTATGCTTAATACAGATATAAATTACTGATTTCGATTTATGTGTTTCATATTGTAATTGTTGTTGTCTTTGTTTATGTCTTAGTTTAGGCAAAATCTAACCAAAGTATTCGTCTATTGTGGAGTGAGAAATAATTTGTTCCAACTTGTGCCAAAAACTAATAACTGATGTGTTTACTAAAAACTGTAATTAAATTGATCCTAGTAGTGCCTTTTGCCTAAATTAGCTTATGCTCTTTATAATTTGTTGTTAAAGGCAAGTTTGAGATTAGTCGATCGGTTCTGCTGGATGAGTGGATCAAAGGAGGTCGAAATGACAAAGCCTTAGTTGACTGGGTTGTGGGCGAATTTAAATTTAATGATATTAATATTGACGAGAAAGCTAAAATCGCTAAGCAAATCAGAAGCCTTTCACCTGTATATGACGACAAATATGGCTAAATGTAACCGTACAATTGAAGCATTTAAAAAAAACATTTTGGCTTTCATCCACCATGATGGTTGTCGTGGAGCAAAATAACAACCAAATAATAATAATAATGGGACGACCACGACTCCCTTACAGTGATGCAGGATCACGGCTCAAACGAAAAATGGCAACGGATCTGGCTAATATTGAAGAAAATAATACAAGTCTTCTTGTCCATGCAGCATCAATTTCAGCCAAAAAGGAAAAAATGAGCGATACTGCTTTTGTATTAGAGCATACCATTTCTACTTCATCTACATCCACTGAAATTAGAAAGAAATTGATATTCTCAGAGCCAGTACCGCTCACACCAATTCAGGCTCTTGCATTTTTGATTGACAGCTCTCTAACCAAAGCCCAATACAACGACATGAGAGCGTTGAATAAAACACAATTTAGCAATATTTATCCATCATATAATAAAGTCAGCGAAGCTAAATTAGCGTGTAGACCAGCGGGAGTTAATGTGACAGAAACCAGAGCCCAAGTATCTCTCCAAAATTTGCTGAATCATACGGCCAGTCGAAGTATTCTTATGCATTATGCATTCTTATGAATTATTCTTAGGAGGTATTTAAGAGGCATGAAAAGATAACAGATGTCAAACTGATCGCAAGCTATGGATTTGACGGTACTACCGGGCAGAGTACAAGCAGAGATTCCTAGAAGACGAATTCCATCTCAAAGACGACTCAATTTTCGTTACCAGCCTCATTCCATTAAAATTAACAGATGATTTAGAGATACCGTTATGAATGAATAAAAGCACCCAATCAGTAAGATTTTGCAAACCCTAAAGATTGAATTCGCTAAAGAAACAAAAGAATTTATTTTAGCGAATTTAGAGTCACAAATACACAACCTCACAGATTTTACTTACAATTTTTCAATCGATAGAAAAATAGTTGTCATTTTTTCCCTTCATTAATTGACGGAAAGGTGTTGAATATAATAACCGGAACGAAATCTTGCCAGGTGTGTCCTATCTGTGGAGCCAGTCGAAAGGATTTTATAAAAACCACCGAAATATCAAACTTTAAGGTTAAATTTGAAAATCTAAATTATGACATCAGTCCTCTGCACGCATGGATCAGATTTTTCGAGTTTGTACTTAAAATACAAACTTCAATTGGAAAAGTGGCAAACAAGGGATAAAAAAGAAAGAGACATGATAACATGCCGTAAACAAGAAGTACAACAATTATTTTTGACTCAAATGGGATTACATGTCGATAAGCCAAAGCAAAACGGAAGTGGAAATACGAATGACGGAAACACCGCAAGAAGAGCATTTAAGAGCACAAGGCAACTTTCATCAATATTAGGATTAAATTATGAAATTTTGCACAGGTTTTATATTATTTTAGTAGCTATATCTTGCGAAATTCATATAAATATTCCTAAAGTCAAACAATTCTGCTCTCACTATAAATAATATCCGATGTCAGCAACTGTCCACAAAGTTTTGATTCACGGTCCGCAGATAATAGCATCCTCGGTTTTACCTATCGGTTGCTTTGGAGAAAACGCATCTGAAGCACGCAATAAATTCTACAAGCTCGTCTATCGCGCTATATATTCATATTCGAGACAAAGTTCTCGTGTTAACAATTTAACGGACGTATTTCACCGATCCATGGATTCATCGGATCCTTTACTTTCTAGCCTAAATATAAACAAAAGATCGACTCAAAATAAAAAAAAGCGCTTTGCCGAAAGAAGTCATCAATCTTTTAGATGCACCAAATGTAGAACATATTAATAATGAACATTTTATGGAAAGCGATGATAGCGACTCGGATTCGGATCACGATAATCCATTTTCTATGCATTTGGACGTAGAAAATTATGATTAATATAATAGTATAATGATATATTAAATAGTTACATAAGAAAAATTTAGTTTAAATATATTATATTAAGAAGAAACACTCATGCCAAATCTACTCTTTAACTTTATATCCTTATATGGGCGGTATGGGTGGTCGTGGTCCGATTCACTTGAAATTAAAAGTACGTAGTTTAAATGTCAAATGCACCAATTCTTCAAAAATTCAGCTCTCTAGCTTTATTATTAGACTTTATGCCAAAAACAAGTGAATCTGGCCCAGTGTGCACTGGTGGGGGAAAACAACAGAATTTCTCGAAGGACCAAAATGTTCACACTATAAACTTGTGCGTACACTTAATGAGTTCAATTCGGGTGTTTGAATCTAACTAACTCGTTTGCGTTTGTAAATGCAACTGAGTTTTATTCTTAAATCTATGTTTGAGGCCTATGACCGCGGTACTCACCTCCCGCGTGGTCACATCTCTTGACACTTCGGCAATAGGCCGCTGCAATCGTACTTATCTGTAGTTGCCACTCATGCTGTCCAGCGACATGTTTTTTGCAGCCCATAAATAGAATATATTTATAGTTTGCCTACTTATCATGTCTAAACACATATTTAAACACCTAGCATAGTTTCTTCTATTTTAACTCTGGAGAGAGAATCAGGTACATAGGTTTCTTTTCCAGGTAGATATTTTATGAGGCAATCAAATTCTCTTAATTTGATTTTCCATCTTGACAGTTTCATGTTTGGCTCTTTAGTGTTTTGTAACCAAAGAACTGATTTGTGATCGCTGAGAACTTGGAATTCTCTGCCGAAAAGAAAGGTTTTAAATATTTGGTTTCCCATACAATGGCTAACAATTCTTTTTTTATTGCAGCATAAATTATTTCATGCTAGTTCAGAGTTCTACTTGCAAAGCATACTGGTCTTCGATTTTGTCCTAATACTGCTCCCAGTGCTATGTTACTTGCATCTGTTGTTAATAAAAAGGGGTTATCAAAATCTGGATAAATTAATATTAGATCTGAAGTGATAAGCACTTTCATTTTTCGAATGCTCTAATGTAGTTTGGATATTTAATATTTATGGTTGATCCATTTTTCGACTTTGATGTCATTGGTTTAACAAATATTTTTTTTTTTTTTTTTTATACCCTGTACCCATTAAAAATGGGTGAAAAGGGTATCATAATATGGTGCAAATGTATGTAACAGGCAGAAGGAAGCATCTCCGACCCCATAAAGTATATATATTCTCGATCAGCATCAACAGCCGAGTCGATATAGCCATGTCCGTCTGTCCGTCCGTCCGTCCGTCCGTCTGTCCGTCCGTCTGTCCGTATCAACGCCTAGATCTCAGAAACTACAAGAGCTACAGACATGTGCCATATATCGTTGGATAGGTAATTACCATACGCAGTACAAGTTTGTTGTTTTATTTTGATATCACCCCTCGTTCCCCCGCAAACCTCAAAAAACTGCCACGCCCACAATTATTAACCTAATACTATGCAATTCGGCATATGCGTTGGTGCTTATAAAAGCTATCTAATGTTTAAATTTGAACCAAATCGGATAAGAAACACGGAAGTTATGCCACATGCAAAATCTATGGCAAGGGAAGCACGCATTGCGCGGCGCCGACTGCGACGTTGACAGCGAAATGTGTATGGCTTTATGACACACGAAACTTATTTTCATAACCAAAATCATACCAAATTTATATTGTTATGGAACTCTTCTAATAGAATATTGTTTCATTTATTTATTGATACTAAATAAATAAATTGTAAGCATGTCTAAGGGTACAGGGTATTTTGCAATCGGGAAACTCGACTGCTGCTACCTTACTTGTTTATATATATATTTAAGTGAAGAATCCGTACATCAAAATATTGTACCTTAACATACACAGGGTACAGAAATATTCTTAAGAATTGCCAAACACTATATCAACATAAGTGAAGTTGGAACATAATTGAAAAGTTTTTACTGTTGTCCAATTGTCTTGGCGAAGCCTTGCCGTTTGAGTCGTCCCAAAGGTCGAGCGGGGATAAGACGTCTTGCAAGGAGACTCCTATGTCTCTGTAGTCTGTCGACTTGTGTGTCTTCCAATTTGTTCCTCAACTGTGTGAAGATTGAGATCTTTATGAAGTGTGGAGTTACGTATATACCAGGGACAGTTGGTTATTTGTCGTAGTGCGCGATTTTGCATCACCTGGATGCGTTTATAATTCGATTTGGCTGCGATTTCCTAAATCTGGATCCCATATAACCATATCGGTACGATACAGTGCGCATACACAGCTCTTTTGCACCTCAGCGAAAGAGTGCTCCTTCTATTCATAAGCCATCTCAGCTGTTGTGATCTGTGACCACATTTCTTTACTGTGTTTTTGAGATGCGCCCCAAAGGTGAGACGTTTATCCAGGGTGCAACATACCTAGGTATGTTGCTTGCCGCGGCTGATTCAGGGTAACTCCTTCTAGTCGGATTGGAGGGGTGTTCTGGATGAGCGTTTTCAGTGTGAAGCATGGATTTGATGTTTTCAGTGGGTTTATTTTTAGGTTCCACTTTTTACACCAGGCTGCCAGAGCATTAACATATTCTTGTAGTCCGTTAGCTGCCTCTCTGCTGTCCCTAGAGTTATATACAACTGCGATGTCATCTGCATAGGTTGCCATAAGAGCCTTGTTCGGTGCTTCCATGTGTTCGAAACTCGGGCAAGAAATATCAGCAGTGTATAAGGAGTATAGTAGCGGTCCGAGAACACTGCGCTGTGGGACTCCAGCTCTCATTGGATATATAGAGGAGTAGTTATTTCTCACCTTGATTTTAAATTCCCGTCCTTCCAGATTTGACTTTAAAATGCAGAAGTAGGGCGCAGGTAGTAGGGTCTTTATCTTGCATAACAATCCAACATGCCATACTTTGTCGAAGGCTTGTTGCATATCTATAAAGACAGCGTTGGAGTACTCACAGTCGTCAAAAGCCTGTAATATGTGTTTCAACAGTCTGTGGACCTGTTCTATAGTGCCGTGTCCCTTTCGAAATCCGAATTGATGATCCGGCAAGATATTACCTTGTCTTATAATGTCGTTGATCTGATTGGCAATAAGTCTCTCCCATAATTTAGAAAGGGAGGGTAAGAGGCTTATAGGCCGGTACGACTCAGGATCCGTTTCTGGTTTCCCAGGCTTGTGGATCATCAAAATAACAGCCAGTTTCCGCTGTTTTGGGAACACTTGGACCCTTAAAATAGCATTGAAGATTAGTGCTATATAGATTATCGCTTTTATAGGTAAAACCTTTAGCGTGGCATGGCAAATCTTGTCAATACCTGGAGCTTTATGTTTCGGTAGTATTTTGATAATTTCGGATATTTCTTCTATCCTTATTGGCTTAATAGGCCAAGACATCTGCATTGGCATTTGTAGGTACTGGTGAGTCTCTCTTATTTCCTCTATCGTGGCGAAGTCATAAGGAGTGAAGCGATCCTCTAGGTGGTAGCCGAATGCATTAGCCTGTTCCACTTCAGTTTTTGCAGTTTCCCTACCTGGACAACGTACAGGTACCCATCGAAGTGGTTGTCGTTTAAGCGCTTTTGTGTACTTCCACAGCGAATAGTTTGCATCAACGGTGTAGTCCATGGAAGATAAATTTTGCTCAAAGAAATTATTTTTGAGTTCCTTTAATATGATTTTGAGTTGCTTTGCTGCTCGGTTCCACAAGATTCTGTCCCAAGGATCCTGAGTTCGAGTTGCTCTTCTTCGAAGACGTCTTTTGGTTCTGATTAGTTATCTGGCCTCTCTTGTTAGTATAATACCATAACTTCTGGGGCATGTCTCAGGCTCAAACGGCGTAGAAGTAGAAGCAGCTATATGTATATTTTGCGTTAGAATGTCTACTGCGTTCTCGATGTCTTCCTTAGAGCTTAGAACCGTATTTAACTGAAAAGAGTTTTCCAAATGTTGTCTGAAAACCATAAGATCAATTCGGCTGTTTATTAACCGAGAGCTTGGCCTAACATAGGCACCTTCTGTTTGTAGAGTAGCAACAAGGGCTACATGATCGGAGTCTAGATCCCAGTTTTCGCAAATACTTGTTCTGTCTAAGTTTATCCCATGGTACACAGCAAAATCAATGCAGGTAGGTGTGTGACTGGTCACATGTGGGTATCTAGTTGGCGAACCTGTTGCAAGGATATAAGCGCTTCTGGCGGAAATGGCTTCTGCTAGTTCTCGCCCCCTGGGTGAATTGTACGTATCACCCCACAGCCAATGTCGGGCGTTCCAGTCCCCACCAACTAAATACCTTTGGCCACAAGAGACAAGTATGTCACTGAAGTGCCTTTCTTCAATTCTATTTGTTGGTGGACAGTATATCGCGCTAAATTCCAGCCCGGTGGAGACCTTAACTGAAGACATCTGAATAGTTCTCGTTTCAATAACTCTTTGCGGGAAATGACTAAGAGAACTCCTCACCAGTACTGCTGCTCCTCCCATTCCGTGATTATGTCTTGAAGGTTTGTATGCGGGATAAAAGCTATACCCATGTATCTTAACTGTGTTCCCTCTGTTGAGTCTGATCTCGTTTGGGAGAAGAATGTCAACGCAGTTGTTGTGAGCGAAGAGTTCAACTTCTCTGGCTTTACCTGAAACGCCATTTACATTCCAGATAAGAATCTTCAGAGGGTTCATTGCGATGGTAAAACGTTACAGCGGAGTTGGAGAGCCGATGTATCCCCAGTCCGTTGTGTCAATATATTGGCCATTTCAAAAACCATTTTTTCCAGCCGTACAAGTCGTTGACTATTCACCTTGTTTTGTTGTTGTTGCTCCTGTTGCTGCTGCTGTAGCCACGATAGGAATTGCTGCTGTTGTTGTTGTTGAACCTGTTGCTGCCAATTCATAAATTGTTCCTGCTGCTGTGCCAATATTGACTGAACGTCAAGCTGGTGTGGCTGTTCAATATTAAATCCCTTTAATTGTACATTATGTAAACGAGGCTGGGCTGTTGTATTGCCATTTCTTGCAATATCTGCGTAGGACAAGCTCCCAGTATGGGCTTTGTAAGTGCTAGCTATTGCATGCTGCTTAGTTGCATGCTGCTGTTTTTGCTCTTTTATCTAATCTGGATTGCTTAGGTTGTTGCTTCTTTACAGTGCCTGTTGATCGTCGAAGATACTCCTGGTACCACTGGCAACCTTTGTAACTTGCCGTGTGATTTCCTCCACAGTGTACACAGGTAGGCTGTTGATCATTGGGAAGCGTGCATAATTTGGTTTAACAATGTTTGCAAAATTAGGTATGAATTTTCGATAGAATCCACACAAACCTAAAAATGACTTTATTTCTTTTTGTGTTTTTGGAATTGGGAATTTTATAATTACCTGAATTTTCTTTGGATTAGGTTTTATACCCTTGGTCGTAATAATGTGACCTAAAAACTCTGTTTCCTTTTTTTAGAACTCGCTTTTGTCGAGTTGGAGTTTTAAATTTGCTTCACGTAATTTTGTGAACACTTATTTTAGCGATAAAATATGCTCTTCTAAAGAAGTTTTATTATATTGTCTTATTAAACCAGACAATCCGCATAAATCAAATCTTCAAGTAGATTGTTGATACATCTTTGGAATGTTGCTGGAGCATTTTTCAATCCAAATGGCATGTGGGTATTTTCGAAGCGACCATGTTTGGTAGAAAAAGCTTTGATGGAAGCCTTTGGCTAAATCAATGATTGTGAAATATTGGCATTTTTCCAAATTGTCCAATATTTCGTCCATTCTTGGAATTTGAAATTTGTCATTAACAGTGATGTCGTTTAGATTGTGATAATCAACCACAAGTCTAAATTTTGGTTTTCCCGATGCGTCACTTTTCTTTGTGTTGGAAATATGAATTTAATACAATGCATTATATGTACATATATGTACACTACTATACACATATACATACACATGTGTAAGCATCGTTTGTGTTTTCGTGCTTACGCTTTATGCTTATTAGCTGCCTGCATGCAGCTTGCTTTGTAATCATTTATTCAGTCACTAATAAACCTTTGCTGAATCAACACTTTTAACTGGTTATGGGCCCAGGCTAGCGTGCCAGTGCAATTAAAAATGAATTTGACTTTATAAAAAAGTAATTCTGGACTTTCCGTTTAGTGACTCCTAAGAGCGAGTTTAATTTTTTTGCGCCGTGTGAAACAATTTCAAAATGAATATGTCATTGCAAATTGAAAAACTGTGCGGTGGAAATTATGATATGTGGGCATTATCGATGAAGAATGTGTTTTTTTTTTTTTTTTTGTATTTATTGTATCTTCTCTTGGTTTATAGAGACTAACAATAAGTTTACAAATCTTAATCTACTCACTTAATTATAAATTATACTAAATGGCCCTAGGTCTTGGCGCCTGGGTAGGTGAATCGTTACGTTGGTGGCGCGTGTGATTATTCACTTCTATAAGTGATTTGGCCAATTGATTTGGATGCGTTGCAAGTCGCTTTAGGTATTTAGCCTTCTGCTGGACAATTTCAGTTTTTACAACTGGAATCCGTGGGTCCTGGTGGATGTTCGCGTTCCGGATGTACCAAGTTATTGTTCGCAGGATTTTTGATTGTGCTCGTTGTATTATTTCAATGTTGTTGTTGCATACATTGCCCCATAGTTGACATCCATTGGTCCATATTGGTCTTAGAGCTGTGTTGTATAGCAGCACCTTGTAGTCCAAACTTAGTGGAGAGCGTGAGTTGATAAGCCAGTGAAACCTACTGACTTTCAGCTTCAAATGCGTTTTCTTGGCTTCATTGTGCTTACGCCAAGTTAATCTTCTGTCTAGATGAACCTTGAGGTAAATGGCTGAACCACTTCTTGGAAATTGGACGTTATTTAGAGTTAATGGGGGACAGTCGAATCATCATTTTGATTTTATTTGATTTCATTTGATTTTATTTTCATTAAATATTTTCCGACAAAAAAAGAAAAAAATAAGTTTTTGGCAAAATAATCAAATTATATTTCATCGAGGAATTAAAAAAAAAAGAGGTGCTTCAAGAGAAGTATGGTCGATTCGAATCCGAAATGTCGGAAGTCGTTTTATGTGCTGATAGCTTCCAAGAAGTACCACGTACAGGACGCTCCTTTCAGAGCATGCCCCCGCCTAGCACAACTGGCAGGGAGCTTCTTATGGTTAGCAGCCCAAGCCAATTAAAAAATCTTAACCAGAAAACAGTTGGAAATAGTCGCCTATTACCGCAAATTGAAAAAAATAGTAATACGCTCACATTCCAGCCGGATTCAGTCTCTTGGCAAAAAGTTCTTTCCAAGAAGAGAAGCCTACCAACCTCACCGAAAAGTTAAAAAAAAGAGCGCATATAATCGAACATAATCGAAACCATCTCGCTTTAAATAGATTTGCTGCTCTTGCAAACCATGATGACTGTCAAGAAGCCAAAAAAAACCATGGACATTCTCCAGGTCGAAACCGTTGCAGAAGATGAATCTCGACAAGCTCAAATTCCAGTGACAAAGAAGTTACCAAAACCTAGTCAAATAACAGTACTTGCTGTCAGCGACGTACCTGCCTTGGAAAGGCTTCTCGACTCGGCGGTATCGTCTGAATCATATGAACTCAAGATCGCGCGTAATAGCAACTTGCGCATATACCCCCATGACTCTGATGCCCACAGAGCTATCACTAAAAAGCTATCATCAGTAAATCTCCAATACACTCACTTCTGCCTCCCGGAAGACAGAGCCTACAGGGCTGTGGTGCGCAACTTGGCTGCTTCTACCCCAGTCGAGCAAATTTTAAATGCGTTCACCTCCCAAGGTCACGCTGTGGTTAATACCTATAATCCAAAGGTGAAGTCACAGAATGTTGACTCCTCTGATCCGGATCCAGGCAAGGCTTCTGGCCAGAACGTTTGGTTTATTGGCATTAAAAGGGCTATTAATAACAGAGAGGCTCTAAAAATAAATAAAGTTGGCCGTCAAAGAGTCAGAGTGGAACTGCCGAGAAAAAATGTAAATATGCGTCAGTGTTACCGATGTTTTGGCTTTGATCACACCAAAAACTATTGCACCAAAGAGCCCAGATGTGGTAGATGCAGTTTGCCTCATTGGACTGGTTCCAGTCAATGCCAGGCAAAGACCTATGATGACCTGGAGTGCGTTAATTGCCAAGGAAAACATGAGGCAACTTACAAGGGCTGCAGAATTTACGTCCAGAGGCTCAAAAACCAAAAAACTGGAATCAACTTTACTCCCATGACCCGCGTAGAACACCCACAGCCCATGCGCAACATCAAGCAACAAGCTATTCCAACCTCAATCGTGCGGCAGGGCCTATCGTATGCAGATGCGACTAGAACTGGACAACAGAGCACACGACCTAACGGAAAATACTCCCAACAGTGAAATGCTTTCTCAAACGCAAGGTTCCAGACTTTTCCGAATGCTGCGTTTGCTCCTGCAACAAACGCAGGTGAACCTCAACATCCTAGCCAAACGGTAATTGATGGCTCCCTCGCACAAGTAATCATCTCAATGCAGCAGACCATTGCTGGTCTTCAAAAAACCATCGTTGAGCTATTTGAGGAGATCAAAGAACTGAGAGGTTCTAAGTCGTTGACGCAGCGCAATTAATGACTTGTGAACTGCGCCTCGGAGCCTGGAACGCTCGTAGCATTATCCCAAATGCTAATGATCTTAAGGTGTTTCTCAGCAAGCACGAAATTGATGTTATGCTTATTTCAGAGACACTCCTACACGTCGGATCCTACCTCAATATGATAGGTTACAGCTGCTATCGAGAAGATCAACCAGGAGGTCGCCCCAGGGGAGGAGCTTGAATCCTAATCCGGCAGGGATTAGAGCACTATCACCTGCATTCGATCACAACGAATCACCTACAAATGGCGACGGTAAAAATTTCCACTAATTTGGGCGAAATTACGGTGTCAGCTGTGTACCTTCCTCCAGGCCTGCCTTGGAATTTCTCTTAGTTTGATAATCTCCTTGGTTTAACGCTAAGCATCGCCTCTGGGGTAGTATAAGAGCGAATGCTCGAGGCTCAGCACTTCACGATGTTATTTCCGGCAGCTCAACTCAAGTTCTGGCTACAGGCAGACCCACTCACTACCCGTATAACACGAGGAATGTACCTTCATGTATCGACTTCTTCTTGTACAAGGTATAGCTAACAGTCTACTATCAGTACGCGAAGAGTATGACCTATCTTCTGATCACTTGCCGCTGATCGCTTCACTAACAACGTGACCTCATAGTACCGCCCCTATTAGGATGCTCGTTCCACCTGGTGCGAATATAAGGCTGTTTCAGTACGAACTTAACAATGCCTTTAACCTCAATAAAGAGATAAATACAGCAGACGATATCGAGAAAGCGGTTGAAACTTTTATGAAGAAGATCAAAGATGCAGCTCAAATTTCAGCTCCTGGCGGCGCAGTTCACCTACGCAACGTGCGTAGCAGCATCGCTCTCTCTCCGGAAGCAGTAGGACTCTTAACTCTCAAGAAACGTCTCCGGCGTGAGTTCATCAGGACCAATGATCCAATAATTGACAGACAGTACCGAAGGATATCAAATCGGGTGAGAAAAGTACTGGCCAACCTGAAAAGAGAAGCAACTTACGCGTTCCTCGGGAAAGCCACTGCCGATGAAAACTCAAAATTTGCGCTTTGGAAGCTCACGAAGAGATTCAAGAGACAAGTTGCTCCAAAGTTTCCAGTTCGTAACCCAGATGGCACTTGGGCAAAATCACCTCAGGACAGAGCTGAAGCGTTTGCCAGAAACCTGGAGGAAAGATTCCAGCCGTTCGAGACAGCATCGACTGGTTGCTGAATCCCTAGAAGCCCCATTGCAGATGGCTCTTGGAAAATGATATAAAATCCCTTCGCAATAACAAGGCTCCTGGTGCGGATGACATCGACAACCGCTCCATTAAGCTGATGCCCCACAGAGCTTTGTTATTCCTTGTACTAATTTTCAACTCTGCTCTTCGACTGGGACACTTCCCAAGCGCCTGGAAGAAGGCGAATATCATTATGCTCCATAAAAGTGGGAAGCCAGCAGAGGAAGTAGACTCCTATCGCCCAATAAGCCTGCTTCCAGCATTTGGCAAATTACTTGAGAGGTGCATCCTGAGAAGATTGCTCGAGTCCCGAAAGGTCCAGAAAGCTATTCCGAAGTTTCAGTTTGGTTTTAGACTCAGGCATGGCACACCTGAACAGCTACACCGCGTAGTAAACTTTATACTGGAAGGTTTCCATGGAAAGGAGTACGTCGTTGGAGCTTTTCTGGACATCCAGCAGGCTTTCGACAGAGTGTGGCATGAAGGACTTCTGCACAAGCTTAAAAGGCTACTAAATCCTCAGCTCTTTTTGATAATAAAAAGCTTCCTCCACGAGCGATCCTTTAAAGTAGTACAGGACGGACTGTCCTCCCAAACAAAAAGAGTCAGAGCAGGTGTACCCCAGGGAAGTGTGTTAGGTCCAACACTATATAGCCTGTATACGCACGACATGCCCTCAGCTGACAACATGTCGCTTACAGATCCCAATGACCTGCTAGTTGCCACTTTTGCTGATGACACTGCAGTCCTGGCCAGAGATACTTGCGTCTATACAGCCACTGATACGCTTCAGCTTTATCTAAAAAAATTTGAGAACTGGGCCCTACGCTGGAACATTGCAGTCAATCCGGAAAAGTGTGTTTCCGTGACGTACACCCTGAGAAAAGACACATCACCTGGTGTGTTTCTGCATGGAGAGCTCCTCACACAATCGAACGCCCACAAATATATCGGTGTCACTCTGGATAAGCGACTTACATTTCAACGCCATGTAAGGGACGTAACTCGGCGGCTCAAAACAAAGGCGAACAACATGGCTTGGCTCCTTAGGCCTGGAACAAACTTTCAGTTTCCAACAAGGCCAAAATTTATAAGGTTGTCTTGGCTCCTATTTGGAAATATGGCATCCAAGTGTATGGCATCGCTGCAATGGTGAAGGTACCAAGGATTGGCGATGTCATAAACAAACATGCAACCGCGTACGTAAATAAATTGGGAATCCACCCAAACCAATTGGCTCGAAAACTCTTGATGAGGAGACGTGTATTGGGACTGAGGGCGTGAAGGAGGTTCCTGAGCATTCACCCAACAGATCTGCCGAGAAGATATATAAATTAATTGATTAAATCAATTCATGCCTCTAGACTCCCTAATTAGGTTTAAGTATGTAAATATGTAAATACTCGATAGAAATTATGAAAGTCTGCAGTATAAGTTACTACAAATAGTAACAGTGGACTGCAATGTAAATAAATACAATTTTTATTTAAAAAAATAAAAAAAAAAAAAAGAAAAAAAGAGTTAATGGGGGACAGCTACGCCTAGTAAGCGTAAATGTGACATGTTTGCATTTCTGCTCGTTGATTGCAATACGCCAGTTAGCCAGCCACAACAGTTCTTCTTTGAACTCTTTTTCTGAATCACTTGAAGATTCTTGTGTAGTTTCTACTCGTTTCCCTACTGTCAATGGTGAATATAAAACTGTAGGTATTGAAATATCCAGTTTAAATTTTTCTTTTATTTGGATTAAATTCGTTCGTAATCTTATTAAAAATTTTGATACTAAGGTCCACTGTAGTTTATTTAGTTTTCCTCTCTGACTAATTCTCTTGCCTGATTAAAACATTTGACTAAAATTTCAGCATGTTTATTTAATGTTTCTGCCTGAATGGGTCTATTCTGAGACAAGCATTTATATGATTTTTTAAATTGTTCTTTGATCTCATCTATGTTGGTTGCAACATTTTGCCAATCCATATTTAGTTGAAATCATTTTTTTCTTGTATTATTATACCCTTGAAAAAGGGTATTATAATTTTGTCCAGAAATGTGTAACGCATTAAAGGAAGCATCTCCGACCCCACAAAGTATATATATTCTTGATCAGCATCAACAGCCGAGTCGATATAGCCATGTCCGTCTGTCCGTCTGTTTCTATGCAAAAAATAGACAGTAGTTTTAAAGCTAGCGTTTTGAAATTTTTACCAGAGCACTATTTTTGTTGCACGCAGATTAAGTTTAAGAATCGGTCGGATCGGACCACTATATCATATAGCTGCCATACAAACGACCGATATGAAAACAAGTCTTTGTATGGGAAACTTTTTTGTTTTCCAAGCTATTGCAACTGAATTCAACAATTATTCATTTGACATAGCCATACACGATTTGTGAAAGCTTGGTGAAGATCGGACTACTGTATAATATAGCTGCCATACAAACGACCGATTTGAAAACAAGTCTTTGTATGGGCAACTTTTTTGTTTTCCAAGCTATTGCAACCGAATTCAACATTTATTAATTTGACATAGCCATACACGATTTGTGAAAGCTTGGTGAAGATCGGACTACTATATCATATAGCTGCCATACAAACGACCGATTTGAAAACAAGCCTTTGTTTTCAAGGGTATACCATCTTCGGCAAGCCGAAGATAACTTTTCTCACTTGTTTTTTCTTAAAATTTATTTATATATATATATATATATATCTTTTATTCAATTGACATCATTAATTAATTTTAAAAAGACTCTAAGCCAACGGCTCTGCTAGCATATCTTTTTTTTTAAGCATTTATAGTATTATGCAATTTATACACTTTTATTAGTGCATTGATTAACATTAAAATGAAAATTGCTATAAGAATAGCTGTAATGTATCTTAAATTAGTAGATTATCCTTCTACTTTATTAATTACATTTGCAGTGGAATCCACTGTTTTAGTGTCAACTTAACCCATCTTGGGGAAAATATTTATATAACTACTATTTTTCCTACCTTTATTTTCGTATAGCTTTACAGGCTATCGGGCAGAAGTGTTTCCGCTCAATGTTAATTAAAGAGTTTTTTTTTTGTTTTTTTTTTTTTATTTTGCTGCTTGCTGATTGAAGATCCTGCACCTTGAGTTGTGCTGCCGGCATCTGTGCCCATGGGGTGACACTGTCGGTTCCTTGGGCCAGCTTGAAACGCTAGGCGGTGCCGGTGCTGGATGATGCACAGGTCTGTTGTTGGGTGCAACTCTTGCACGTGTACTCACAGTGTGGACTCCATGGTTCCTCGCAGTCCGGTGGACACAGCTTTTTATCTTTCGGGATGATGGCTCTGGGTGGTGGATTAATTTTATTAATGTTTGGGTTTGATAAAGATCTTATATCTGGGTGAGTTGGACACTGGGTTTTACTTTGCGCTTTATATAAGTAATCTTTTTAAAATTCGAGCTCTAATTTTAATTTTTTAGGTGTCGACCATGCTGGTGTTCGAGTATATATTAGCCACCTTAGATTTCATTTTATTTTTTTCGCCACCGCGCTTTTTACCCATGTCCCACTCTACTCACTCAGATTTTTCTTTTTTGTTTCCTAATCCATCCATCCACGTTGTATTAATATAGTAGCAGATGCCGTCCATATGCTAGGCCATGTGCTAATCTTCTCTGTATCGGTCCAATTTTAGTACATATATGTTCTGTGTTTCCGTCCAGAAAATTTCCAAGTCTCCACTTTTTGTTTTTTTTTTTTTATCAAAAAAAAGTTTCCCATGGTCGCCATATGTTGGATTTGTTGGTTGGTTTCTCAATGAATCTTTATTTTGAAATTCAAAGTGTCTTAACCAAAAATACAAAAAGTGATCTTACGTAAAGTTAGGTTTAGGTTACTTATATATGTATATATGTATTGCTGTTCTGTACGTTAGCACTGCCAATGTGTTTGTACTTATATCTGCTTGATTTACGTCATTGTACTTCAGTACAGTAAGCACTCGCTATGTACGCATACCACAACAGGGTCCTACTCTACAACTCCGTACTAAAACCAATTTGCACGTACGGCTCCCAACTTTGGGGAAGTGCCAGCAGTAATAATATTGAAATCATGCAAAGGGCCCAATCAAAGATACTGAGAACAATCACTGGAGCACCCTGGTATATCCGAAATGATAATATACAAAAAATCCTTAATATCAGATCCGTCAAAGATGAAATAACCCATCAAAAACAAAAGTACATGAGCAAATTAACGTCACACCCTAACCACCTTGCGAGAAGTTTAACACGGGTTTGCGACCGATCCCGACTTCGCCGCGCTGATCAATAGGTCCTTTTTTCCAGACCATAGATTTGAAAACTTATTGTTAGTCTCATAATTCCTGAGAAGATCCAATAAATACAGCAAAGTTAAAAAAACAAAAAAATTTTATTGAAGTGGACAATTGGATAAGTGGACAGTTGTTTGACATTGACGAGGCTCAGCTAATTTCGAGCTATGAACCAGTCCAAATAAATGCAGAAATGCGTATTGTTCTAAATGATGAATCGTTTATTTTTTCACGTTCACGCAACCTAGCTTTTACGGAAACGCGTATTGTTAGTGTACAGATTAAAGAGTGGCTTGATAATGACATAATTGAAAAGTCAACATCCTAGTTTACAAGTCGCATAGTACTCGTAAAAAAGCACGACGATTCTGCATGGCTGTGTGTAGAATTAACGTGGTAATTGTAAAAGACCATTTTGAAAAATTTTTCCACTTACCAGTTGCTGAATCGAGCAAAAAATATACGTTGTTTGTGACATACCGTTACCAATTTCAGTTTTTGAAGGTACCCTTTTGCGTTTTTCAGCGCCACGTCAATGCGATATCTTGGGACCTGTCACGTAGAGTCATTGCCCTATGTAGATTATATAATTATCCCCGCTAAGACCGAAAAAGACGCTGTACAACACTTGAAGAAAGTTATTGCGACGTGCAAAGAATATGGTCTGCAGCTCAATTTGAAAAAATTCCATTTTATAAAAAATAGCAAAATTTACCTCTCACCCGAGAAAATTGAAGCTATATAAAAGTTCAAGCTGCCACAAACTATTAAGCAAATAGAAAGTTTTTTGGGCCTGACGGGCTATTTAACCCATTAATAGCCAAGAGTGTTTAAAACCAAAATTTAATCAATGCATTAACTTATTTTAATAGAAAACAAGTGAGAAAAGTTATCTGCGGCTTGCCGAAGATGGTATACCCTTGAAAACAAAAAAGTTTCCCATACAAAGACTTGTTATACCCTGTACCCATTAAAAATGTGTGAAAAGGGTATCATAATATGGTGCAAATGTATGTAACAGGCAGAAGAAAGCATCTCCGACCCCATAAAGTATATATATTCTTGATCAGCATCAACAGCCGAGTCGATATAGCCTTCCTTTAATGCGTTACACATTTCTAAACAAAATTATAATACCCTTTTTCAAGGGTATAACAATATAACGAATCGGGAAAATATAATTTTATAACAAAAAACCGTTATTCATTATTATTATTATTATTCAATGGCATGTTGCATACAACTTAATTTTTTTTGTGTGGTAAATCCTTTTTTTTTTTTTTTTTTTTTTATAACGTTCTTAATTTGTATTTAAAATCCCTGCGTAGTGCGAAGGTTGTTTGTGTAGATTTCTCGGCGTTGACCACGATGTTCCATCGTTTCATCCATGGACCGAGGGCATTCAGTTGCCTCTGGATGATGGCTGAAGCTTCCTGCGGATCTGTGGCGGAGGCTAGGAAGGCGGTGTCATCGGCATAAGTGGCTACTGTGAGGTTCCGGGAGGGGGTGATGGGGAGGTCCGCTGTGTAGAGTGTGTATAAGATGGGTCCAAGAACACTGCCTTGTGGTACTCCTGCTCTTATGGGCCTAGGGGTGCTGATTGATGATCCGCATCTCACTCTGAATTCTCTTCCCTCTGTGTATGACTTGAGGAAGGCGAAATGGGAACTTGGGAGGTGGGTTTTAATTTTGAAAAGTAGTCCTGGGTGCCAGACTCTGTCAAACGCCTGTTTGACATCAAGCATAACGGCGCAGCAGTACTTCTTCTTTTCGAAGGCCTCAAGTATAGTCTCAACAATCCGGTGGCATTGCTCAGGTGTTCCGTGAAGGCGTCTGAAGCCAAACTGGTGGTCAGGGATCAGACCCGCCTCCTCCAATACTGGCAGTACTCTACGTAAAAATACTCTTTCAAGTATTTTGGAAAGGATTGCTAGCAAGCTAATCGGTCGATACGATGCTAGGTTGTCTTCAGGTTTCCCAGGTTTGAGGAGGACAATTACTTCCGCTCGCTTCCACTCTTTAGGGAAGTACCCTAGACGGAGGCAGCTGTTGAATATGTTGGCCAGCCTTTGGGAACAGATTAGGGGCAACATTTTCAGTGCTGTTGCATCGATACGGTCAGGACCCGGTGACTTGCCATTATTTAGGGAGGCGATCTCCTGCGCAATCTCCTCTGGTTCGACGGGCTGTATTGGCAGGCCAGGAGCACTTGGGCTGTCTATGAACCTTATGGTTGCAGCTCTCTCTTCGCCAGTGCATCTGTCGAACGGTGCGAATGCACTATGTAGATGATCAGCAAAGGCTTCTGCTCTTTCGACCTCAGACCGACACCAGGAACCGTCCACTTTTCGCACGGGTGATATCTTCTTTACAGGTCTTTTTATGTGCCTCGTGACATTCCACAGATTGTGTTGCGGGTCTCCAGGTTCCAGCTCCATAAGGAATCTATGAAACGAGTCCTGCCGTAGGATGCATAGCTTGTCCTTCAAATCTTTGGTGGCACGATTAAGTGCTGTCTTGTCCCTGGGGTTGCGCGAGGAAAACCAGACTCTTCTGAGGCGCCTTTTTTCGGCCACGAGGGCCGCGATTTCCGGAGACCACAAGTGCACGTCTCTTTTAGGTATTCTCGGGGTAGTCGGTGGAGGTGGATTCGCAAACTCAGCGGCATTGTGCATCTCTTTGGTTAGTTTTTCTATGGCCGCATCTATGTTGCTTGGTGTGGAAAGAGGGGTATCTGGGTACTGGGAGGAAAGCATCCAAAACGTAAACTTGGGGGCATTTGTGTGTTTTCCGGTGAGTCTTCTAAGCGGGATTTTTCTGAGGACGGGGATGTTTAGGAGCAAGTTTACTGCGCTGTGGTCAGATAGCAGTTTATCATAGCTTGAGCATGTTATCTTAGAGTGTCCTATGCCCTTGGAGACGGTGAAGTCCAGCAGATCCGGCTGTTTTGAAGGGTCGGTAGGCCAGTGTGTGGGTTCTCCAGTGGAATGGCAGTCCAGACTCTTCCGCTGCAGGTACTTATAGAGCTTTATGCCTTTGGGGTTGTTTGTGCGGGACCCCCACCAGGAGTGTTTGGCGTTAAAGTCTCCGGCTGCTATAAACCGAGGACCGAGGGACTCGAAGAAGTCCTGAAGGTGGGTCTCGGTTATCGAGTGTCTGGGTGGGAAGTAAACCGCACCAATGGTGATATCTCCCTGTGGGCTAGAAATCCTGGTCACGGCGCACTGAGCCCATTCCTCCTGAAACGCGGGAAGTTCCGTGTACTGAATGCCACTCCTGATAAGCATAGCTGCTCCTCCGCGTGCTCTGCCAGATGGATGGTTGGCATGTAACAGTTCGTACCCGCTAATTTTAAAGTAGGATCTGGGACAAAAGTGGGATTCCGAAACTAGAAGAACATCGATATTGTCTGTTTTGATGAGATGCTCTACTTCGGCTTTGCTCCTCTGCAGGCCGTTTGCGTTCCAAAAAACTATGTTAAGGCTTATTTGCATTATTTTTTGTTGAGGATGGGAGCTATGAACTGCATCATCTGTGAGAACATCTGCGATAACATCTGCGATATCAACTTTTCCATCATCCTTTCAATTGATCCTTCCATGCGGGCAAGCATCGTATCAAACTGGTTGGGTTGTGGGGCTTCGGGAGTGGTATGAGGGGTTTGTTGGGGATACGTTGGCTGTGTCACTTGGTTTCCTAGGAGTACGTCCCTATAACTTGTACCATTTATGATAGTTGGTATCTGGATGAGAGGTGGTTTGTTGCTACTCTCAACGGGTCTGGCTTTAGGAGATTGCTGCGCTTTTGCCTTTTTGTAGGCAGGGCATCCTCTGAACGACGCAGGGTGATCAGCTTGGCAATGTAAACAGCATGCTTTCTCGTCTTTTTTTTGGTGCATGACCTAGAGTCATGAGAATCACCACATTTCACGCAGCGATGTTCCAGGAAGCAGTAGCGCTGGGTGTGTCCAAACCCTTGGCATCTGAAACATTGTGGAACGTCGTTGAATTTCAGAGGGGGCTCTACGGTGACGACTGATTTGCAAATCCTCTTTATTTTAAAAACCTCTGTGTTGTTGCTTGCTGGTTCTAGATTGACAAAGAAGATCCCCAGTGGTTGTTTGGATTTCCTGCCAATGGGATTGTGCAGATCCCTCACAGTATGGCCGTATTTGTGGAGTTCTTCTTTAATTTCAGTCTGGTCCGTTGAGTGGTGAAGTCCCTTGATGACCGCCCTGTAAGCTCTCTCATCCTTTGGTTGGAAGGTGCGGTGTCTTTTGTTATGTGCCACGAGGTGCTGGCGTAGAGCTGTGTAGGACTCCTTGTCTGGCATCATTACGCGTACGTTATTATTTCTCTCTGTTTTATAGGAGAAATCCTTTTCGGATCCGACTAAATCCGATATCATCTTGACAACCGCTGTAATGTCGGTCACGTCTGGGATGTAGATCGGAGGAGGCTTGAGGGTCTTCGGGATCGGGATTGGTTTCTCTTCTGTTTTAGATGCGACTGCCTCTGAAGCAGTTTTGGGTTCGTCATGATCGTCGTCATCTTCTTTGCTTGAGAGGAGGGCAAAGGGGTTATTTGCCAGCTTGCTGCGCAGAACTGCGCTGGTGCTAGGTGTGACGTTTGGCTTCTCTCCTTGCCTATTACGCGCGGACTTGCGCTTGATTTCGCTGGGCTCCGAGAAGGAAGAGCTCCAGCTTGAGTCTCTGCTCGAGCTGCACTTCCTTGCTTTGAGGGCCTTCTTACTGGGCATTGTTTTGCCGAGCTTAATGGCACGCGGCGGGGCCTGCCAGTCCATACTCTAGGTTGGCGTTCTATAACGTTTATGCAGATAATAAGTCACAGCAGCAACGGCAGCGAAATGGCAACGGACAAAGTGGGACTCCGCTCTTGGCAGCCCGACCCGGCCCGTAATATGTGCAATCCACCAAGTCCCACGTGCGGGAATAAAAAAACACAAAATTCCGAAAAATAATTTAATTTAAAATCAAAAACAAAGTTCCTTTTTGATGAACGATTTTTCAATGGTAAATCCTAAAACAATCTTTTTCTACACAAAGCGTGATGTCACAAAGCTCACAAATCCATCTTACTCTATTGTGACACTGACGACAGCGTAATGGCTTTTCAATCCTTTTTGGAAAGTGATTTCCAGGAGTAATTGGAACAGAGGAAACTATTGATCGCTTCGAAGTTGATGGCGTATTTGTGTATTTTCTTAGATAATGGCGGACAATAGTACGATGGAAATTTAGCAAATCCATATTACAATTGTTAGCTGTTTTATACAACTTCCATGCGTTCACCATAATGCTTTTATATTATTTTTCATTATCATCATTTGTTTAAAAATCTTTAAGGAAGATCTTGTGGGTAATATTTCTTCAGTCTTCTTTTCTTGGGGTTTGGGTTATCCTATTTGCAAGGGTGTTGAGGTGGATGCCAGGACGTCTTATGCATCTATGCATCCTTCCGCGTGCGTCCTGCATACATAGCCTATCTTAGCAATGTTAAGATCCCTTTCTATGTCTTCTGTTATCATGTACCAGGGGGCGTTACATATAGATCTTATTATTTTGCTTTGCGCTACTCTTATTTTGTTCAGATATGATTTTCTCGTAATTCCGTAGACTTTCATAGCACTCTACCAAATTGGACTAAAAATGGATTTATAGAGGTGACCTTTTTTGGCAACGAAATTTTGTTTCTCGGCCAAAGGAGCCATGACATCGTTGTGTGCCTTTGGAACGTAACCTCTGTTCAAAATCACCCCAAGGTATTTGTTTTAGGTCTTATGTTGAAGTGTGGAGCCGAGCATTGGAATTTCGGGGCAATTCAAAGGCCTTTTAGTGAATGTAATGCAAACACATTTGCTCCAATTGATTCCTATGTTTCATTCCTTTTCCCTATTTTTGAAAGCCGTCACGAAATTTTGTAGGCCCTTGGTTGCAGTACTCATATGGTATATTCACTCCTAACCATAACTTCTTTTTTTTTATTGCTTCTATGCCTCCTGGACTAAAAATATAGCTGTTGGTTACGAACAATACTATGCGCAATAATAATGCGCACTGGATCACAGATCACTAGCCTCGATGTACCAACGAGTGAGTGTATTATCAAAATAGACTCTCTGTATCCTCCCACGAGCCCTCGACCATAACGACTTCCACCAGCTACTGATCACATTGGGCCCCAAGTGTATAGCAGGAGGCGATTACAATGCTAAGCACCTATGTGGGGCAACCTTAGGACATGATAAAAATGGCTATTGTTAATACCTCTAGCCAAGTTTTAGATACAGGTGAGTCAACCTTTTACCCGTCTAACACTAGAGTGACCGCAAACAGCCTTGGACTTCTTTGTAGTAAATGGGGTGGCAATAAACTAGTTTTCAATCGAAACAAACTACGATCTGTCTTCGGACCATTTGCAAGGTCTAGCAACACTAAGCCACACTCCCCAATACAAAACCATAAAGAGATTTATTCTATTACCCGGCTCTTCAGTAAAAAAATTCAAAGACACCTTGGACAGAAACATTAATCTAAACATCGAGATTAACCATCCAGAAGACACGTGCTGCCCCAAGAAGTAGAAATTTACCCATCCTGAATAGACACAATATGCTTCCACAAAATGCTTTAGACCTCATACGACTTAAACGAAGAGCAAGACGGGAATTTTCAAGAACAGGAGACTTCCGTGCCCATAACATTTACAAAAGACTTTCGAACCGTGTAACCAAAGTTCTGGCGAAAAACATTTAAGACCACTTTGATCAAAATCTGGAAAAAGCCTTGATGCATCGACCAACTATAAGCTGTGGAAACTCACGAACAGCTTTAAAAGAGAGGTTATCACAAAGGCTCTCATCAGGAATCCTATTGGTGGTTGGTGCGGCTAAAGCCAGGAAAAGGCAGATGACTGTAAACAGCTTAGAAAACAGATTTAAGCCTTTGAACCTCACTTCGGCAGAAACTAGAGACAGGGTTCAAATAATCTTTAAACAACCTTTCCAAATGGCCGTCCCCAAAGTTCTCTCACGAAGGGAGAGGTAGTAACGCAGATCAAAAAACTCAAAGTTAAAAAATCTTCAGGTAAGGACCTTCTGGATAACAAGACTCTTAAAGTTTTTTACTTTATGATGTTGATGGCTTGTTGAAGAAGGAAGTTTTGCGTTCTGCCTGTGTGGGTGCGAGGCGGCAAAAAGACGACGCTGATCTATAATAAATGTTCTTAAATATAAAAAATTTAACAGTATTATAATAAAACCCTACATTTCGTAAATCCGATAAATATGAAGTAGAACAGTCTACTATTTTTCAGCCCTACGCCAGCACCTCGTGGCACATAACAAAAGGCACCGCACCTTCCAACCAAAGGACGAGAGAGCGTACAGGGCGGTCATCAAGGGACTTCACCACTCAAGGGACCAGACTGAAATTAAAGAAGAACTCCACAAATACGGCCATACTGTGAGGGATCTGCACAATCCCATTGGCAGGAAATCCAAACAACCATATATATTTTTGAGATATAGATATTTTTTGTAAATCTAGAACCAGCGAGCCACACAGGTTTTCAAAATAAAGAGGATTTTCAGGTCAGTCGTCACCGTACAGCCCCCACTGAAGTTCAACGATGTTCCACAATGTTTCAGATGCCAAGGGTTCGAACACACCCAGCGCTACTGCTTCCTGGAACATCGCTGCGTGAAATGTGGTGGTTCTCACGACTCTAGGTCATGCACCAACAAGATGACGAGAAAGCATGCTGTTTACATTGCCAAGCTGATCACCCTGCGTCGTTTAGAGGATGCCCTGCCTACAAAAAGGCAAAGGAACACCAATCTCCTAAAGCCAGACCCGTTAAGAATAGCAACAAACCACCTCTCATCCAGATACCAACTATCATCAATGGTACGAGTTACAGGGACGTACTTCTAGGAAACCAAGTGACACAGCCAACGAATCTCCAAAAAACCCCTCAAACCACTCCCGAAGCCGCACAACCCAACCAGCTAGAAACGATGCTTGCCCGCATGGAAGGAACTATTGAGAGGAAGATGGAAAAAATGATCCCGCAGATGTTCTCGCAGATGTTCTCGCAGATGTTCTCGCAGATGATGCAGTTTATAGCTCCCATCCTCAACAGAAAGTAATGCAAATAAGTCTTAATATAGTTTTTTCGAACGCAAACGGCCTGCAGAGGAGCAAAGCCGAAGTAGAGCATCTCATCAAAACAGACAATATCGATGTTCTTCTAGTTTCGGAATCCCACTTTTGTCCCAGATTCTACTTTAACATTAGAGGGTCGAACTGTTACATGCCAACTATCCATCTGGCAGAGCACGCGGAGGAGCAGCTATGCTCATCAGGAGTGGCATTCAGTACACGGAACTTCCCGCGTTTTAGGACCAATGGGCTCAGTGCGCCGTGACCAGGATTTCTAGCCCACAGGGAGATATCACCATTGGTGCGGTTTACTTCCCACCCAGACACTCGATAACCGAGACCCACCTTCAGGACTTCTTCTAATCGGCGAATTCGGGATCGATCAAAATCCCGTGTTAAGCTTCTCGCAAGGTGGTTAGGGTGTAACGTTAATTTGCTCATGTACTTTGATTTTTGAAGGGTATTTCATCGTTGACGGATCTGATATTAAGGTCTCTTTGTATATTTTCATTTCGGATATACCCCTTGTATATTCTCCAGTGCTCCAGTGATTGTTCTTAGGATCTTTTATTGGGCCCTTTGCATGATCTCAATGTTAATACTGCTGGCACTTCCCCAAAGTTGGGAGCCGTACGTGCAAATTGGTTTTAGTACGGAGTTGTAGAGTAGGACCCTGTAGTCCAGACTGAGGGGTGACCGAGAGTTGATAAGCCTGTAGAGACTACTAGCCTTAAGCTTTAGGTGTGTTCTTTTGGCTTCGATGTGCCTGCGCCAGGTGAGACATCGGTCGAGGTGCACTCCGAGATACGTCACTTCATTTGCTTTCGGTATTACGGTATTGTTTAAAGTGATTGAAGTACAGTCTTGCCGATTGAGTGTAATTGTTACATGCTTACATTTTTGTTCGTTTATTTTGATTCGCCAGTCATCGGCAAACGTAGAAGTTGTTAGTAGTCTGCTTGTGGGTTGGTCGAAGTACGCTACCTTGGGGAACTCCAGCGTTTATAGCATTTTTTTTTTTCTCTTTATATAAAGATTGTATTTATTTACTTTGCAGTCCACTGTTACTATTTGTAATAACTTATACTGCAGAGATTCATAATTTCTATCGAGTATTTACATATTTACATACTATTTGTTTTAACCGCCGAGTTACATCCGTTACATGGCGTTGAAATGTAAGTCGCTTATCCAGAGTGACAACGAGATATTTGTGGGCGTTCGATTGTGTGAGGAGCTCTCCATGCAAAAACACACCATGATGTGTCTTTTCTCAGGGTGTACGTCACGGAAACACACTTTTCCGGATTGACTGCAATGTTCCAGCGTAGGGCCCAGTTCTCAAATTTTTGTAGATAAAGCTGAAGCGTATCAGTGTCTGTATAGACGCAAGTATCTCTGGCCAGGACTGCAGTGTCATCAGCAAAAGTGGCAACTAGCAGGTTATTGGGATCTGTAAGCGACATGTCAGCTGAGGGCATGTCGTGTGTATACAGGCTATATAGTGTTGGACCTAACACACTTCCCTGGGGTACACCTGCTCTGACTCTTTTTGTTTGGGAGGACAGTCCGTCCTGTACTACTTTAAAGGATCGCTCGTGGAGGAAGCTTTTTATTATCAAAAAGAGCTGAGGATTGAGTAGGGTTTTAAGCTTGTGCAGAAGTCCTTCATGCCACACTCTGTCGAAAGCCTGCTGGATGTCCAGAAAAGCTCCAACGACGTACTCCTTTTCATGGGAACCTTTCAGTACAAAGTTTACTACGCGGTGTAGCGTTCAGGTGTGCCATGCCTGAGTCTAAACCCAAACTGAAACTTCGGAATAGCTTTCTGGACCTTTCGGGACTCGAGCAATCTTCTCAGGATGCACATCTCAAGTAATTTGCCAAATACTGGAGGCAGGCTCATTGGGCGATAGGAGTCTAATTCCTCTGCTGGCTTCCCACTTTTATGGAGCATAATGATATTCGCCTTCTTCCAGGCGCTTGGGAAGTGTCCCAGTCGAAGAGCAGAGTTGAAAATTAGTCAGCTTAATGGAGCGGTTGTCGATGTGATCCGCACCAGAAGCCTTGTTATTGCGAAGGGATTTGATATTATCTTCCAATTCCGTGAGTTTAATAGGCTTTACAGGAAGAGCCATCTGCAATGGGGCTTCTAGGGATTCAGCAACCAGTTGTACTCGTCTTGGCGATGCTGTCTCGAACGGCTGGAATCTTTCCTCCAGGTTTCTGGCAAACGCTTCAGCTCTGTCCTGAGGTGATTTTGCCCAAGTGCCATCTGGGTTACGAACTGGAAACTTTAGAGCAACTTGTCTCTTAAATCTCTTCGTGAGCTTCCAGAGCGCAAATTTTGAGTTTTCATCAGCAGTGGCTTTCCCGAGGAACGCGTAAGTTGCTTCTCTTTTCAGGTTGGCCAGTACTTTTCTCACCCGATTTGATATCCTTCGGTACTGTCTGTCAATTATTGGATCATTGGTCCTGATGAACTCACGCCGGAGAGAGAGCGATGCTGCTACGCACGTTGCGTAGGTGAACTGCGCCGCCAGGAGCTGCAATTTGAGCTGCATCTTTGATCTTCTTCATAAAAGTTTCAACCGCTTTCTCGATATCGTCTGCTGTATTTATCTCTTTATTGAGGTTAAAGGCATTGTTAAGTTCGTACTGAAACAGCCTTATATTCGCACCAGGTGGAACGAGCATCCTAATAGGGACGGTACTATGACGTGACGTTGTTAGTGAAGCGATCAGCGGCAAGTGATTAGAACTGTTAGCTGTTAGCTATACCTTTGTACAAGAAGAAGTCGATACATGAAGGTACAGCAAAGGTTCTGTTATAGAGATACGGCTTCATGAGTTTATGTGTGTTTTGAGGAAGCATTGTTTTAATTTTGAACATTAATCCATCTAGCCAGACCTTGTCAAAAGCCTGAGAGACATCTAGAAATATTGATCGTATTTCTGACGTTATTCGATTTACTTGTTCAATAGTTCCATGTTTCTCTCGAAAACCCAACTGATGCGCTGGAATTAGATTGCGTGTCGTTAAGAAGTGGGTTATTCTGGTCATCAGACATTTTTCAAATAGTTTTAAGAGACAAGACTGAGTGGTAACTGAGTGGTCCTTGCCTACCTTTGGTAAAATTACCATGACCTATTTTTTTCATCTCTCTGGAAAGTACCCGAGTTTCCTGTCATTCTGGGTCTGCTACGTGTGCTCTCTATTTGAGGTGTTGAGATTCTGGCGGCTGTAACTAAGAGACTCTCCAGGGTATTTGCTGCTGATTCTATTTTGGGCATCAAAGTTTAACCTTGGGTTCAGTTCAATGTGTAAACTTATGTATTTTCTGTATTTGACACAGTTTGTTCTCTTTGATGTTAGTCTGTTAGCGTGCATTGTAGTCTCAGGACGTTGGAGAACGTTGAAATTTACGAGGACTGGCGAGTGGTTAGATGATACATCCGGTAGAGATACGGCACTGATGAGGTTTCGAGGGATCTTTTTAGTTATAGCAAAGTCAATCAAGTCAGGAATGTTTTTTTTTGAGACGTAGTCATGCTTTCTGTTTGCCTTTATGATGGCGTAATACAAGTGTTTTCCTTTAGGGGTGACGAGGCGTGATCCCCAGTGGGTGTGTTTGGCGTTGTAGTCACCCTATGGTGTTGAAGAAGTCCAGATATTGTTGTTCGGAAGCATTGCAACGAGGGGGACAATATGCCGCTGCTAGGGTAAGATTGCCGCTTCCTAGTTTTACATTTGTGGAAATGGCCTGCAGGGAGTTTTTTTCAAACTCGCTATGGTAGTGGTGTTTGATGCGGTTCCTAATCAGGATACCAGTTCCGCCATCTTATTTTCCATCTGGATGATTTGTTCTGTAGAACAATAAGCCACTTATTTGAAAGTTGTACTTAAAAGTGAGATGTGTTTCTGACAGTAGCAGGACGCCAATATGATTGTCATGCTGGAATTGAGTTATCCCAAGTTTATGCCGTGAAACGCCGTTGGCGTTCCACAATGATATTCGTGGAGCAGCCATTGATTATTTGGAGTTCTGGGATACAAGCATCTCCATGAGGATATTTTGGTTCCGCATAAGGTCTTGCATGGTAGTCCTCATGAAGGACATGAATTCGATTATCTGCTGCTGCAGAGTATGCATCAAAGTTTCAAAGCTACTTTGTTGTTGCCGATGATGGGGATTCGGTATCGGATCAGTTTTAGGAAGTTTGCAAAGGTTACATTTTGGGAGGTGGTCGCATGACCAAATGAGGACCTCTTTGCCGTTGCGAAAAAGACTTCTGGGGATATTTTTGATTGTATAGGGGTATTCTGTGCGTTATGAAGGGCGGCCAGACGTTACTCGGTGATGAATTCGGCTTTTGAGGTCTTTGTACGTTGAACAGTCTCTATAGTTTGCTGTGTGGTTACCCCCACAATTTCTGCCCTTTTTGGTGCTGGTATCACTTTTGTTGGTCGTGCAATGAGCCGAGTCATGAAGCTCTCTACAGACGCCACAAACTGAACGCAAAGTGCAGTACGCTCTTGTATGGCCATATTCTAGGCAATTATTGCATTGCACGGGGCCTTTGCGCTTTTGTGGTTCTTCTACAATAATTCTACGATGCAGGAGAAACTGTAGCTTGTATATTTACTGCCTATTGGCTGTTAAGTTCAAGGAGCAAATTATCGCACCGATCTGGAGGTATGTGTGCCAAATATGGGGATTAGCTTGTGATAGCCAAATCAAAAGAGTACAGACGGCCCAAAACAAAACACTCAAATTGATCACCGGATGCGAGTGGTACACAAACATCTCAAGCTGCCAACAGTTTTTGACGAGATTAATAACCACTCCAGCCGCTACAATAACAGCCTACAGAAACACAGGAACAGACTGGCACAACAACTTGCCACTGGAACGTTGCTAAGGTGGCTGAAAAAGCGTCAGCTCAGGGACCTAATAGCACGATCCCCTAGGTGTCGATCCCGTAGACGACTTTAAATTGGTATTTAGTCCAATTATTATATTATTAATTGTTAACTGTTTTCAAGTATTAAGCTAGGCTAGTGTCTAGCCGGCACGCCCTTTGGGCTGATAAAATAGCTAGCAAGGCTATAAAGATGTCGCTGGTGACCCCGGTTGCTTAATAAATATTTTCCAAAAAAAAAAAAAAAAAAAAAAAACTTTAGTGTCAGGTTTCAGCTCGACTTTAAAGAGTGGTTGCGGTTTCCTGTCTTTGTTTAGGATGTTAAAGACAGTTTTCGCCTTGAAACCTTTATCGTTTAATGTCTGCGTGATCTCTGAGGATGTTACGTCAAGCTCTATACCCTTGGGATCGACTTGGAGACCCTTACTACTTTTTAGTTGGTACGTGTAGTAGTTTTTTTTTTTTTTGCTTAAGTAGGGTGTAAGAGTCCTAAAGTTCTCTTCGGTTTTTACTTGGACCTTGGTTTCGTGGATGCTGCCCTTTTTTGTGGTATTATGTGGAAAATGTCTTTCTATTTGGGACATCGTTGGGATTGCCGGTGAGCAAGAACGAGCTCTCTCGTTCGTTGTTGGTTTAAGTTCATGTGTCGGGTGGCTTGCGAAGACACATATGAGAAATACGCGTTGTTTCGTTTCAATTAGAGATGACGTTTGTCTTGCTCTTGTTGACGTTGAGCGCGAATGTCATTTTGACTCATTGTGAGAGTTCGTGGCTTAGTTTTTGTTTGTTAATTTCTTTGAAATATAATAGTTGTTCAAAATCCGAGAGTTTGCACATTTATTTTAATGAGCGATTATACTTTTTGTGGTAAATTTTTTGTAGTTATTCACTTTTCACTTGGAGTATTTTGTATATTTTCGGAGCTTTTGCTTTGAAGCGATGGCTTGAAAAAGTTGAAATCGAATTACAACTCATCACAAAAAAAACGCTGTGGCAGACGTCGAAAGATTACGTAAAACCATAAATGAAAAAATTTGCATAATTAATTCATCCAACGATGAAGAAGTCAAATTAAGCAAGATAGAAACAATCCTTCATACTTACAACCATAAAACTAAACATGACACCAAGGGACAAACACCTGCTCAAATATTCCTTTACGCTGGAGACCGAATATTAGACACACAAAGAATTAAGGAACAAAAAATAGACAAAATAAATGAAGACCGACAAAAATTCAATATTGACACTAAACACCAAAACGGTCCAATTCAAAAAGGTAAAAAAAAACTCATAAAATTACTAGTTTAAATTGGGAAATTCATTATTACAAAACACAATTTAAGAAAGAAAAGAGAATTAATAAATTCAAAATTTCACAGGAACCCTATGACAATAATATTGTTTCTATTATTCACCATCAGCCACACTCAGCAAATTCACATAACTAGCACAGATTCTTATCATGGCTACTTAATATTCTCAAACAACCCAATTCAAATAACGGTTGCGAATAGACACAATTGTCTAAAAATTAAGTTAACTGAAATTAACATTATTACTACTTTACTCCTTTAGTTTTTTTTATTGTAACGTTCTTTTTATACCCTTGAAAAAAGGTTATATAATTTTGTCCAGAAATGTGTAACGCATTAAAGGAAGCATCTCCGACCCCACAAAGTATATATATTCTTGATCAGCATCAACAGCCGAGTCGATATAGCCATGTCCGTCTGTCCGTCTGTCCGTCTGTTTCTATGCAAAAATAGACAGTAGTTTTAAAGCTAGCGTTTTGAAATTTTTACCAGATCATTATTTTTGTTGCACGCAGATCAAGTTTAAGAATCGGTCGGATCGGACCACTATATCATATAGCTGCCATACAAAGGACCGATATGAAAACAATTCTTTGTATGGAAAACTTTTTTGTTTTCCAATCTATTGCAACCCAATTCATCATTTATTTATTTGACATAGCCATACATAATTTTTGAAAGTTTGATTCGGATCGGATCACTATATCATATAGCTGCCACACAAACGACCGATATGAAAACAAGTCTTTGTATGGAAAACTTTTTTGTTTTCCAAGCTATTGCAACCGAATTTAACATTTATTCATTTGATATAGCCATACACGATTTGTAAAAGTTTGGTCCGGATCGGAGTTCTATATCATATAGCTGCCATACAAAGGACCGATATGAAAACAAGTCTTTGTATGGAAAACTTTTTTGTTTTCAAGGGTATACCATCTTCGGCAAGCCGAAGATAACATTTCTCACTTGTTTATACCCTTGCAGAGGTTACTATAATTACTATATTATAATAATTACTATAATTTTGTCCAGAAATGTGTAACGCATTAAAGGAAGCATCTCCGACCCCACAAAGTACCTTATATATATTCTTGATCAGCATCAACAGCCGAGTCGATATAGCCATGTCCGTCTGTCCGTCTGTTTCTATGCAAAAAATAGGCAGTAGTTTTAAAGCTAGCGTTTTGAAATTTTTACCATATCATTATTTTTGTTGCACGCAGATCAAGTTTAAAAATCGGTCGGATCGGACCACTATATCATATAGCTGCCATACAAACGACTGATATGAAAACAAGTCTTTGTATGGGAAACTTTATTTAGGAGTCAACCAATCATATGTGCAATTAAGTTATTTCAATGAAAGATACATACTGCATATTTTGTTTTGAATACTATTTATTGCTGCTAGGTTTACGAATAAATTAGAAGGACATTCACAAGAATGTCTCAAAACAAAACAAAAGATCGTAGAAATATTTTGCTTGTTTTGCTTACACATTTCTGCTTATATATGTTATCTCTTTTACCGACGAATGCGTGACAGAGATAGATAGCTGAAAAGTAAGGTGGGACCGAAAATCAAAACAATAACAAAGAAGGTGATTTAAAACAGAGCAGTTGTTAGAACTTTTTAGTTTGTTTTGCTTCCAAATTTTTGCATATATATTTCATCTCATTTACTCATTAAGGCATGACTGGGATAGAGAGTGCAGAATGTCAACGCGCCAAAATCATTGACAATGGACAAAACGATAAAAACTTCTAATAAAATTATTTTCCTTAAGGTGGGGTAGGGTTTTGAGGGTTCAAAAAAAGTGATTTTTTTTATTGCATATTATGAAATTATAGTAACTCAAGAATGTTGTCTGTAAACAGGAAGTCAATCGGAGCAAAACTCACAAAGATATAGCTTTGGAAGTAGCCGGGTCTCGAACCTGAGCTGTTTTATCAGGGTCTCTTCGCTACGAAAAACTTTAAACGCGTTTTTCTCCAATCGATGTTTTTTGAGTCGGTGCACTCTGTATCTCACAATCTATTCAACCGATCGTTCTAAAATTTTTTAAAGTATTTCCTTACATAATTTATGAGGTAACCCTGTCGAGATTTTTTCGTTTTTGATTTTAATTTTTATATTATTAACAACAATAGTCATGAATTTTGGCCAAAAATTTCACTTTCACGGTATTTTCACTTTCAAGTCTTGTAAAAAGTTCAAAAATTTCAAAATATGGAAAAACTCGACAGGGATACCTAGAGGGACATAACAATTGATGGAAAAACTTTTGTTATTTCATTTCATATGATCCAGTGCTGAGGTATAACGTGCACCGCAAAATATATTTTTTCTGAGGCGTCTGCGAAGAATTGCTGCCATTCGGTCAATTTTCAATATTTTTCAACCAATATTTTACAGAATATAGTTCAATTACTACTCTTTAATGTACAATAATCAGAAATAAATTTACTTTCACCGTACGCCCAAAAAAAAATCTGTAAAAACCTGTTTTTTTCTGCCTTTTTTTTAAATGCAATAAAACAAAAACGGTTCATCCGATCATCAAATTTATTTTTTCATATTAAAGTACAATCCGGTTACTTATGGAATACAAGTTCGTTCAAATGGCTGCCTCGGCTGGCGTTGCAGTACGCCATACGGCCGACCCAATTTTTGAGGACATTTCCGATTGTTTGCGGCCGTATTTCGGCAACGACGACGCGAATGTTGTCCTTCAAAGCTTGAATTGTCGCTGGCTTGTCCACATAACACTTGTCTTTCACGGCGCCCTAGAAATAATAATCCAACGGTGTCAAATCACAGCTCCGAGGAGGCCAAACGACATCAGAATTTCGGCTGATAATTCGGTCTCCGAAAACAAAGCGCACAAGATCGATCGTAACGTTGGCTGTGTGGCACGGAGCGCCGTCTTGCTGGAACCAAATGTTGTCCAAGTCCTCCTCTTCGATTTCCGGGAAGAACCAATCCGTTAACATGGCGCGGTAGCGTTCGCCATTGACCGTAACGGCGGTTTCTGCCGCAAATTAAATCTCACATAAAACAAATTAAAAACAAGAAAGCCCCCGGATATGACTTAATCGGAGGAAAAGTTCTGAAAGAACTACCAGACGCTATAATCACCTATATTAGAAACCTGTTTAACGGAATCCTTCGATTGCAATACTTTCCCATAACTTGGAAGGTAGGCCAAATTAAAGCAATTCCAAAACCAAATAAAAACGCCAATACTGTAAGTTCGTACAGACCAATCACTTTATTACCTGTCCTCTCAAAAGTATTTGAAAAAGTCCTATTAAATAGAATCGAGCCAACCCTAAAACAAAAAAATATAATACCTCCTCACCAATTCGGCTTTCGGAAGCAGCACTCGACCGTCCAACAGGTCCATCGAGTAATTAACAAAATTACAGAAGACTTCGACAAAAAGAAGTTTTGCTATGCTGTGTACTTGGACATTGCTAAAGCATTTGACAAAGTATGGCACAGAGGACTGCTGCATAAGCTAAGAAATATACTACCAGATAACCTATATACCATCCTATAAAGCTATGTAACGGACAGATATTTCTACATTAAATATGAGAATGAATGCTCATATGTTATGCCAGTGTCAGCGGGTGTTCCCCAAGGTAGTGTGCTTGGGCCCATCTTATACCTGATTTACACCTCCGATATTCCAGCGCCAACTATCCCTGGATCAATGATTGCTACGTTCGCAGATGATACTGTGTTAATGTCGTCAAGGGCGTGTGAAAAAACAGCTGCAAGTACATAACAACAAATCATGACACAAACAGTATCCTGGTTCGAGAGATGGGGCATCGAGATAAATAAAGACAAAACTCAACAAGTAATATACACAAAACGACAACCCAAAAACTTCGCAATTAAAATCAACGACAATCAAATATTGTTACGCCCATATGCCAAGTACCTTGGACTAACTATTGACGCAAAACTGACATGGAAGCAGCACATCCTAAATAAACGAAATGAAATAAAAAACAAATTTCGACAACTTAACTGGCTAATAGGAAAACACTCAAAACTAAAATTACATTACAAAATTGCAATATACAAGGCGATAATAAAACCAATATGGACGTATGGAATAGAAATCTGGGGAACTGCCAGCAAATCTCACTTACAGCTAATTCAACGAACGCAATCGAAAATGCTCAGAACAATGACAAATGCCGAATGGTATATTAGAAATGAAGATATCCATAAAGACTTAAACATAGAGACAGTCAACGAAACTATTAAAAAAAAGCAGCAAAAAACACACAAATCAACTACTAAACCACCAAAACCCAAACCTGAGACAAATACCGATGAGAGAGCTGGAACCGAGAAGATTAAAACGCAAAACTCCATCTGAGGGGGGGCGCGGAGATCTCCTCTGCTCGTGGTGCGCAACGTTTCGTTGCTCAGCTGGATATAAGTTTAGTATATGTTGGGAGAACCTTCTCCGTTATTGACTGCCCTTAAGGCTAGCCAACCAATATTAAAAATGCACCTTTCGCTGGAGTAGAAATCTTCAGCGAGTGCTCTTTATTATAATTGAAATCAAACTGAACTTATTCTATTTTACAAAAGCCGATCGCGGCCGGCAAGCCGACCGCTCGTCCAGCAAAGTGCTAACACTAGCAGAAACAGCATATTTCCCTACACTGGGAAGACCAATGGGAACCAGACACGCCCCTACAGACGTTCATGCTGAATCTGCATATAAAATGTTAGGGTAACAACCCCGGACTTATATCGACTTAAATTTACCCATTAGCAGTGTTAACTTGTATACCACATATACCCTACACTACCCTACACTATTCAAAGGTAATAAATAAAACCAATACACCTATGTTACCCTTTGCTATCCAGTCAATACCAGATAAGAATCGGACTCGCCAAACTCGAAAACAAAAGTATTAGATTACAAGATCGTAAGACCAAATCAAAGAGCACTTGTATCCAAGAGCAAACGCACTTGAATCCAAACGTAAATCAAAGTCAAGAAAGCCAAAGTCTATATTCAAAAATCTCGAGACCAAGGCTTGATCGTAAATCAATGCAGATAATATGTCGAGTTCAGTTTGAAACCTAAATTTAATCAGTCGTTGTTTTTCAGCATAAATAACTTGAAAAGTTAAAATTCGGTAAAATAAAATTATATTTATTTTTACTTACGAATAAAACAAAAGTATTTAATTGGCGCAGTCGGTAGGATCAACTAATTAAAGAGTCCTTTAATACGGTACTGGTTAAGTAAAAGATACGCTATATGACTAGCTATCCTAAACCAGCGAATTAAAAGCAGCGATTCTAAATTATGATCCGCATAAGAATCCACGTGCAAGTGCAAATCAAAAAATAAAAAAAAACCCGCGTGGTCAGAAACAATCTGCAAATCAAAAAATAAAAAACCCGCGTGGTCAGAAAGAATCTGCAAATCAAAAAATAAAAAACCCGCGTGGTCAGAAATAATCTGTAAATCAAAATATAAAAAACCCGTGCGGTCGGAAACAAAATTTAAATTAAATTTTTAATTCCGGAGATTTAACAAAAACCAAAAATCCTCTGAGATTCAGTTGAACAAAGTATTGGTTCAAATAAAGGAACTGCATTATTATGATGGCACACCTGGCAAACTATCTGGATTCATCAGTCAAGTTGAGCAATTGCTTATCTTATACCCTACTCAGGACGCTCGACAAGCTCATTTTATCTATGGAGCAGTAAGACGGGTACTTCTGGACTCAGCTTTGGAAGCTGTTATCCAGGCTAAGCAACAACATGGATGGATATAAAATCAGTACTAGCTATATCCTTCAAGGATCACAGGCCTTACGTGACTCTGGTGAAGCAGCTGGAAGAAACACCATACCCAGGTTCCATACCCAGGTAGTTTATCGAAATTCTTGAAGTGCAATATAGGAAAATTTATGACAAACTTCAATTAGAGGTTGACCCTGTCAGTAAATCGAACTATACAGAAATGTTAAAAAGAAGTATCAAAGCAACAATTGATAGAAAATTGTCAGATAGAATGTACATGTCGTTAGCGCGTATGGATATTGACACCATCCCAAAGTTAAAACAAGCTACAATGGAGCTTGGAATTTATGACGCTAATCCAGAAGATCAAAATTTCAGCAAATCGGAAGGGCAGAAGAGAAATAATAGGGGTAGTGGAAATCAAAGAAACAAGCAAAGATACTATAACAATAGACACCATAATTATAGTACCTATTATCCCTCAACAAGCCAAAACTTTAACACCCCAACCCAGAATCCAAATATTAATCAAACCCAAAACTCGACTCGTCCTATTCCTGCCAATCAGAGGGGAAATTATCACACATTCAGAAATGATTTAAATCAAGGTAGGCAGAATAACCCCCTCAATTATAAGCCTTCAACTTCGAATAATGCGAATAACAGTAGACCAGTAAAAAGACAGCGAGAAGCCGGAGTGCACAGAGCAAAATGGATGTAAATTTTAATCAGACTGCCTCGGACACTCAGGAAACGGGGCAAGAAGAGTCAGTCCTTATGTTAGAATAAATTACTATAATAATCTTTATAAAGGAATGATCGACACAGGTTCTTCCATCAATATCATAAAGGAAAATTTTGCTGGGTTAGAAGAAAAACAAGAAGATCTGACGGTATATACAATAAATGGGCCAATAAAAATAACTAAAAGCATTATGATGAAACCCAACCCAATATGTCTGTCCGAACAGAAATTCTACATCCATAATTTTCCGACAATAATGATTTCCTGTTAGGTCGAAAGTATCTAGAAGATACCAAAGCAAAGATTAATTATGAGAATGAGACGGTAACTTTAGGTTCAAGAATTTATAAGTTTATATACGAAGAAAAGAAGGGCGAGACCGCATCTAAAAAATGCATTGACCCAAAATCAAAAGTTGATTTAGCTACAGTAGAGCAAATCAACACAAAGAAGCAAAAGGCTAAAACCGCACCTAAGTGCCTTAAGCCAAAGCTTAAACAAACGCAACAGAATGAGGAGACTGCATCAACCAAATGCCTCACTCCAAAGTTACTATTAACACAGTGGACAATGACGTAACACATCTCGATCCCACGTCTATTAATGACGATATAGTCAACTTCGCGATCAATAATGAATTACGCGAATGTAATGAATATAGACTTGATCATCTAAATGCAGAGGAAGTTGAATGTTTAAAGAAGGTCCTATATGACTATAGAGACATTCAGTACAAAGAAGGCGAAAATTTGACCTTCACAAGTATCGTTAAACATGTCATCCAGACTCACCATGAAGATCCAGTCTACCGTAAACCCTACAAATACGCCCAAAGTGTTGACCAAGAAGTCAACAAACAAATCAAAGAATTGATAGAACAAGGGATCATTCGCAAACCGAAATCCCCGTATAGTTCTCCCATTTGGGTGGTCCCCAAGAAGGCAGACGCCTCTGGGAAACAAAAGTTTAGGTTAATAGTAGATAACAGGAATTTCAATGAAATAACTGTCAACGACAAATTCCCCATTCCCCGAATGGACGAGATATTGGACAAACTTGGTAGATGCCAATACTTTACGACAATTTATCTAGCCAAGGGATTCCATCAAATTCAGATGGACGAAAACTCCATTGCGAAAACTGCATTTTCGACTAATAATGGGCACTATGAATACACACGTATGT
Organism: Drosophila ercepeae; assembly: GCA_018150545.1. Taxonomy (NCBI): domain Eukaryota; kingdom Metazoa; phylum Arthropoda; class Insecta; order Diptera; family Drosophilidae; genus Drosophila; species Drosophila ercepeae. The sequence goes on along the minus strand of JAECWL010000183.1, from coordinate 206,774 downwards.
CCTTTGGTCTGAAAAATGCCCCTGCAACATTTAAGAGATGCATGAACAATCTTTTAGAGGATTTAATCTATAAAGACTGCTAAGTATACTTAGATGACATTACAATTTTTTTTTTTTTTTTTCGCGCGGCTCCCACTGCATAACGTACAGCCCACCTCCCGCCCAACCGACCGAGGGGCGCTGCCGTTTATCGTACGGCTCGGATCGCGGGGATAGACCCGAGAGAATAAAGTTTAGAAAAGATTACGACGAAAAAGTAGAGTTCGTTTGTTGCTCTGAAAGGTAGGTGAGAATTGAGGATTTGATAGAAGTGGACGTGCAGAGTGAAGTAATAGAGTATAAGTCATTGTAGTCAGAACATAAAACCCTGAAAGGCTCATGCTGGGCATATGTAGATCTACAACAACTTAGGAATAGGGGACTAAAATTTCTAGTACGTCTATTTGGAATGTTAAATGTTAGTCGTGTTAGTAGATGCTGGCTGTCTACATTACCATTAATAAGGTTATAAAGTAAAACGACCCCCAGCACCTTTCTACGATTGGTTAGGGAAGGTAAATTAATTAGAAGAGTCTGTTAGAATAAGATGGGAGGTGAAAATTTGCATCCCAGTTGAGTCCCCTAAGAGCAAACATCAAGAAATTCTTTTGAACGGATTCAATGCGATCTTGATGAACCCCATACTGATGGCTCCAGACGCATGACCCGTACTCCAGAATTGGACGTACTAAAGATACGTAAATTGTTTAAGTAATATAAGGGTCATTGAATTCCTTAGACCATCTTTTAATGAAGCCAAGCACGCCCTTGGCTTTGTTAATCATCGTAGAAATATGGTCGGAAAATTTAAGTTTAGCATCTAATAGGACACCAAGATCGTTAACCTGGGTTAATCTATCTAAGGAAGTCCCATAGAGAAAGTATGTCGCCAGGTTAGGGCACGAACGATAGAAAGACATAAGCTTACATTTTGACCCATTAAGTTTTAAGAGATTGGTGGAACACCAATTTTGAAAATTGTCCAAATCTGACTGAAGTTTATATTGGGCAGAATGGGATTTGTATTGAAGACAAAGCTTAACGTCGTCTGCATACATAAGAACCAGAGAGTTCGTTTTAGCAGGGGGTAGGTCGTTAATAAAGATGAAAATAAAGTGAAAAGTAGTGGCCCAAGATGGCTTCCTTGGGGGACTCCCGATGTAGCACTAACAAGACGAGAGTGTACATCCTTAAAAAGAACACGTTGGGTTCTTCCAGCTAAGTAGCTAGAAATCCACGTGAGAAGATCTGAGGGAAATCCTAGGATACTAAGTTTACTCAAAAGGAATGAGTGGTTGACAGAGTCAAATGCTTTACTAAAGTCAGTGTAGATGACATCTGTTTGAAGGCCTTTACGGAAGCCATCTATAATAAAGGAGGTCAGCTCCAAGAGGTTTGTGGTGGTGGAGCGACGCTTTATAAAACCATGCTGACATGGAGAAATAATTGAACTGCAGAGATGTTGAAGATGTGGTGTTACCAATTTTTCAAAAAGCTTTGGAATTGCTGACAATTTAGAAATTCCTCTATAGTTTGTAGCATCAGATTTTTTTCCTTTTTTGTGTAAGAGAATTATGAACGATTCCTTTCACATTTGGGAAAAATCGAAGTTTCCAGAGACAAAGAGAAAAGTTTAAGAAGGGGTCTGCACAATGGCTTAGCGCAGTTTCTCAGTACACAGCCAGGAACACCATCAGGACCTGGCGAATAGACTGGTTTCACCCTCAGAAGATCCGATAACACAGTGCTTTCGGAGAAAGTTGGTCTGAAAATAAGATTAGCTGATTGAATGTTATATGAATAAGGCTGATCCATAATTGTAGGAAATGAGTACGTTGTTTGAAAGAAAGTTGCCAATAGATCGGCAATACCCTGATCAGTAGTCGCAGATACATTTTCAAACGAAATTAGGGGGGGAGAAGATACCTGCTTACGCTTAGTGTTAACAAAATTATAAAACTGCTTCGGATCCTGAGTAAACTGGATCCGACAGCGGTATATATATTTCTTATAACACTCAGCGTTATGCACGGTGAAATTTGACCGATACTAAGTATCTTGAGAAAGTTACATTACAGCCAGTTTTCTTATGTCTCTTAAGGAGTCTATTTTTAATGTATTTTAAGTTTTTAAGGCTCCTTGTAAACCAAGGAGGGTCGGTCGAGGCGGATAGATACTTCCATGGCACGCAAGAGTCGAAGAAAGCGTTAAGCGTTTTGTAGAATGTTTCTAAAGCGATATTAATATCGGTGCATTCCCAGAGATCGGACCAATCAAATAAAGAAATTAAGTTGCTTAGTCTCTGAAAATCAGCCTTACGAAAGCAGCGAGTTTTCTGAACTCCATGGCGAGACTGAAGGTTGCTAGCAGTAAGGGTTTCAATCGAAACCTCAAGCGTTGGGTGGTAAGGATCTTCTGGGAACGAAAGTGGCATGGCTCTGGAAACGGTTATTCCATCTGGGTCAGAAACGAAACGTATATCTAGAAGCCGACCTAAAGAATTCCTTACGTGGTTTATTTGACCAAGGGATATGTCGAACATACCCTCAGTAAAATCGTGATGTGTTGAGAGTGTTAAAGATGGTGAATTCTCGATGTTTGACCAGATAAGTTCAGGTAAATTGAAATCTCCTAGAGTCACTAAAAGGTCACTGTCAGACATGCGGTTGGAAACCAGCTGAATGTCAGATAAGTGGTGCCAGTATGTAGGTGGTTCAGAAGAAGGTGGTAAATATGAGCATGTGATAAACAGTGATTGAAGCGACATAGTGATTTTCACACATAAGAATTCAATATCACCAGCATTCGGTAAATTAACCCATTCAGAAGCGAAGTCGGAGTCCACAGAGATTAGGACTCCTCCTCCCCTTCGTAGCGGTCGGTCCCGTCTGTAAGTGGTGTACCTGTCTGGAAAAATTTCCGAACTGAAAATCTCCGGCTTTAACCAGGTCTCTGTGAAAACTAAAATCTGGGATGCAAAAGATAAACTATCAGAATACAGTTTAGGGAGCTTACTCCGAAGCCCTCTAGTATTTTGATAGGTAAGGGATAGGTAAGATGTTGTTAGTTTTTTGAGTATGAAGGTTTAGGTAAGGGAGACGAAGATGGTACAGGGTTTTTAGGCTTTGGGAGTTTAACTCCCCTAGGCTTATTAACTTTTTTTTTACTGTACTCGGCTGATGTTCTTGTACAAATATGTTCTCCGGCCAAAAGCTGGGCGAACAGATCGTATCGAACATCGGCAAAGGTACACGTATCTTAAAAGATGACGTAAGCCTTGAATAAGAATAGTTAAATTTCCTAATGTCCTCTACTCTTACAACGGCCTTGGCTTGGATATAAGCCGAGATATCAATCTCTGAGGTGTCAGGGGCCAGCCGTGAAATAAATATATGTTTAGAGGGGAGAATCACCTGTAAGGGCTTTGGTGTTACGGTTGGTAAGACCGCGACATCAGTCCGTACCGGGGGTCCGGTCGGTGGTTTACCCTTAGCAGTGGATTTTAAGGGGGTCGACTCTACTCGTGCCGGAGGAATCACTTGGAGTGATACCCTGGGTGGTATTTCAGACGAGTTATGCTCAACTATGGAGTCAAATTCCGAAACCACGTTTGTGTTTAGAACTCCTGCTCTTGGGGTAGTAAGAGTTATGAGCGGCTGCATGGTCGTCGGCTGATCGGGCTGAATGGCGATATCAGTGCATACGGAGTCCCTAATAGCGGTTTTTTTGCGCTTTGGGGATTCATTTAGTAGCTGTAGGCTGCTAAATTGGGAATCCAGCGCAGAGAGTTGGTCGTTGATTTTACGGAAACCACCGATCAACTCTTTAAAACCGTTTTTAGTTTGCCGCATGAACGTTCGCATTTCTTTCTGAACCGCGCGACATCCACTGCAGCAAAAGTGGAAACCAGCATTTCTAGAGATTGCATCCGAAACTGAGGCGGTGAAACCTGCACATTTCGTAAGCACAACATTTTCACACAGCCAACAGGGGATGCTAGGCTGGGACGCGGAAATCGGCTTATTGCACGATTTTATAGCGCAGATGCTATAAAATTCCATTATACAAATTTTTAAGGTAAGAACTAGAAGTTTAAGATATATAAGAAATATATAAACAACAAATAATTAATATTAGACAAACTAGTAGCCTTGAACCACTGTACTTGTTAATAAGAGCACTTGTTAATAAGAGGTAATGGGAAAATAAGAGCGCAAACTAGGAGAGAGAGTTATTGCAAAAGTAGAAATTGCAGTAAATTTACTCCACTTCATTGGAAGAACACATCTTGTCTTTAAGTAAAGTCTTTGGAAAGCTCAGGGATGCCAATTTAAAATTGCAGTTAGACAAATGTGAGTTCATGAAAAAAGAAACCGAATTCTTGGGACATGTTGTAACTACTAATGGGATCAGACCTAATCCAAATAAAACGAATGCAATCACGAATTTTTCAATAATATAAATAAAATAATATATAGTACTAATAAAACAAAAGTATTTAATTATATAAAATTTATTTATTTTCCTTTGATAATTGGTTTCATTACTAGACTAAATATAAGCAATTTAAAAGTAGATAAGCTGCTATTAATTTAAAAACGTTTATAAACTTTTTTCATAGTTTTTTCTTGTCGCTAGAAACTAAATTTGTTGTAATGCCTCGATTAAAAAAAAAAAACCAACTGAACAAAGGCGTCGGGATGCGCTTAATCGTAGTCGCGAATTTTATGACGACAATGTTGAAGATGTTCGCCTTCAGAACTCTCAACGGTTAGCAAAGACCCGTGAAAATTACGAAGTTTTTAGACAACAAGAACGCATAAGGGATACTGCTTCGCGTACCATGCGTAGGAGAAGTGCAAGAATTTTGCAAAATGAACGCGTATTAAATATGATATCCCATTTTGTTCGTCGAGGAAATATTGAAGTCCGGGAATTAGAACGCGAACTCGATGCTGCTGCTTATGCTACTCGTAGACAAGATGAAGTCTTACGAGTAGATGAGCAAGAAAGAAATATAGTAGAACACGCTGTACGTCGACTCGACAATAATTATCGCGAGATTGAGCGCGAACGCGATGCTGCTGCTCATGCTACTCGTAGACAAGATGAAGTCTTTCGAGTAGATGAGCAAGAAAGAAATACAGTAGAACAGATTCCACGCTGTCGACGGACTCGACAATAATTATCGCGAGATTAAGCGCGAGCGCGCTGCTGCTGCTCATGATACTCGTAGACAAGATGAAGTCTTACGAGTAGATGAGCAAGAAAGAAATACAGTAGAACACGCTGTACGTCGACTCGACAATAATTATCGCGAGATTGAGCGCGAACGCGATGCTGCTGCTCATGATACTCGTAGACAAGATAAAGTCTTACGAGTAGATGAGCAAGAAAGATATACTGACGAACATGCAGCACGACGTCAAAATGAAAATATTTGCTCTGAAGAAAGAGCAAGAGATGCTTCTCGGCGTAGAATAAGCCGAAAAAATGTATTACCAAAACACAGTGAGCAAGTCGTCAATTCATCGCATTCATCGAATTTTAAGACACCAAGTTCTCGAAATGAATGAAGCGCGCGTCATTCAATTTAGGGAAAATTTAGAAAATAGGGCGAGGCAATCTTATCAGCAGTCTTAAAGGAATAGAGCAGCTAGGGAAGAAATGACGCCTGAAGAACTCGAGCAGCAGCGTGTTCTTCAAAGGCAGCGTAGACGAGCAACAGCTAGGGATTTATATTTAGAAAATATTAGGAAAGGCCCTACAATTACTTGCATTTCTTGTGGGGCACATGGTTTTCGTCTCAGGTTAGGAAATTAAACAAATACGTAATATCAGCAAAAAAACCATTGCTTAGTATTACGGAAGCATTTTATTTGTCCGCTAAATTACCGAATGAGTCCGAGGATTATTTGTTTTGCACTACATGTCACAAAAGTATAACTTCGGGTAAAATTCCGAGTTTATCGTTTTCTAAGGGTTTTGATATTCCTGAAATTCCAATATGCCTCATGAACTTGACATGTCTTGAGGAGCGTCTTATCTCGCCAAGAATTTCATTCATGCGGATAATTTCGCTGGGCTATGAACGCCAATGTGCAGTGAGAGGTGCAGTTGTTAATGTGCCTGTTTCAGTGTCGGAAACAGTTACTGCTCTTCCACGTACATTTGAAAGCAGCCATGTTGTTCAAATTCATTTAAAGCGCAAACTCGAATATAATCATAATTTTATGACCGAAACAATTCGGCCAGCTTATGTTCTCGACGCGTTGAGATATTTGGTGAATACTCCTTTTTATCTAAAACACAATATCTCTATTTCTGCTGACTGGCTAAATGCCGTTGGAAATTCACAAGTTGTTTCTTTTGTTGCTGATCCAGCTGACAGGTCAACAGTTGAATATCTCTTTCGTCAAGGCATGGAAATCGATTCCGAAAATGCAAATGACGAGCCCCAAGATAATATCAATCCTGGTGGCGAAGAGACTCTCCTGGATAATGATGAAATAGATAATAGGTTAGTTCTAGATCGCATTGCATTGGCGCCTGGCGAAGGCCGAAAACCTACAGATATGACAACAGACAAGGATGCTGAAGAGCTCTCGTTTCCAACCATATCATGTGGCGAAATTTTCTCGAGCGGAACTACATATGCTCGAAAGGCCATATCACAGATTCGGTTTTACGATCGTCGTTGTGCAAAAATTCCTAAAATATTATATATGTATAAGCGCTATGAGCTTACGCGTATAAAATATGCCTCAGGAAAAATTCAGGCAATGGTGTTACTGCAGGCAATATTTAAGATGAGACTTTTGTTAAGAATTTTGTGAAACGTGATGATGGTTATAGTATTCTGAAAGGATTGAGATCTCCAGCCCATTGGGAAGGTGAAAGAAGAAAGTACTAGCTATGATTCGTCAGTTCGGTCTGCCTACATTCTTCATAACGTTGTCCGCTGCTGAAACAAGATGGAATGAACTTGGTTATTCTATCTCTCCTTTTAGATAACAGAATTCTAACTGAGGACGTAGCTAATCTTCCTACCTCTGAAAAAACTAGACTCATTCGGTCAGACCCTGTCACATGCTCTAGGTATTTTGATTACAGATTTCGACAGCTTTTTAAGCTGTTTAAATCTGATATTTTTGCTGAATTCGAATTGACTCATTATTATTGAAGAATCAAATTTCAGCACAGAGGATCGCCACATTCACATGGAATGTATTGGCTCCATGGTGTCCCTAAAATATTAGTCAGGTAGTTGAATTTATTGACAGATTTATTACAACTGAGGGTGATACTTTAGAATTACAGGAGGTAATTAAATATCAGCAACACAGACATAGTGCGTCGTGTTTAAGGGGTATTAATAGGCAGAAAGTGTGTAGGTTTAATATGCCATACCCTTCAATGCCTCAAACGGAAGTTTTATACCCATTGGAGAAGGAAAATCCCCACCGAAAAAGGTATAAAAGAATGTGGGACAAAGTCCAAGAGCTTCTAAACAAGTCTGTTTCAGAGACTGAAGCTCCATATTTGAACTCATTTGAGAATTTCATGTCCGATCTCAATACGGACTACAGTGAACATACGAGGGCGGGTCAATAAGTCAGTGACTATTTGAATGAAACACAGGTTTTTAGATAAAAAGTTATTTTATTTTTCAACGTAGTCTCCTTTGAGCTCTATACACTTAGCCCAACGTTTCTCCAATTTTGTTATCCCTTCCAAAAAATATGATTTGTCGAGGTCTTCAAAATAGGCATTTGTTTGTGAGATGAGTTCGTCATTGGAGGCAAATCTCTTTCCGCCGAGCCATTTCTTCAAGTTTGGGAACAAGAAATAGTCACACGGGGCTAGATCGGGTGAATAGGCCGGATGAGGGAGCAATTCGTAGCCCATTTCATGGAATTTTGCCATGGAAACTGCACATGTGTGCACCCGTGCATTGTTCTGATGGAAAAGAACTTTTTTCTTGGCCAAGTGCGGTCGCTTTTTTTTCAATGCCTCATCGAATCGACCCAATAAGTTGCTGTAATATTCACCATTGATTGTTTTTCCTTTTTGAAGGTAGTCAATGTGGATAATACCGCGTGCATCCCAAAAAACAGTCGCCATGACTTTATTGGCTGACAAACCCACCTTTGCCTTCTTTGGCGCCGATTCACCCCGAGAAACCCACTGTTTTGACTGCTGTTTGGTCTCCGGTGTGTTGTGGTAGATCCACTTTTCGTCCACGGTTACGAAACGGCGCAAAAACTCGTTCGTATTGCGATTGAACAACGCTAAACATTCCTGCGAAATTGTCACACGGTTGCATTTGTGGTCGATTGTGAGCAAACGCGGCACCCATCTTGCGGAAAGCTTTCTCATACCCAAATGATCATTCAAAATTGAAACCACTGAGCCATGTGAAATGCCTACGGCTTCCACAATCTCTCTCACTTTTAATCGCCGATCGGCTAAAACCATATCGTGGATTTTTTCAATTGTTTCGGATGTGGAAACCTCAACTGGGCGTCCAGAACGTTCGGCATCTTCCGTGCTTGTACGGCCACATCGGAATTCAGTAAGCCACTTTTTTACCATGGAAATGGATGGTGCAGAGTCTCCATAATATTTATCAAGCTTGGCCTTGGTTTGCGTAATGGATTTTTTCCTCAAAAAAAATGCTTAATGAGCACACGAAATTCACTTTTTTCCATTTTATTCTCAATCAACGCGGTAGTCTGATATTAACGGCTGTCAAAAACAAACTAAATGTCGCAGCTTGTTCAATTTTTGACAAGAGTCAACTGACAGATGACTGTTGACGGGAGCAGTGTTACCATTTCAATTAAGAGGGGGGAAATTCAAAAAGTCACGGACTTATTGTCCCGCCCTCGTATATTTGCTCTGCGCTCACATTTAAAGAAGCCGCAAATATTCCTCCAGAGAAAATTCACTGATAAAATGCTGAACGCATATAATAAGGATATATTAGCTCTATACAGAGCCCACATGGATATCCAATATATTTTAGATCCCTATGCTTGTTGTAGTTACATAGTCAACTATATCAACAAATCTAACAGATTAGTCTCACAACTTCTGCGAGAATTATTCCATTAAACAAAAGTTGCAGCATCGCGGTGGTAAATTTATCAATGGCACAGAAATTTCAGCACAAGAAGCGGCTTATAATATTCTTGGCTTACATATGTCAAAGTCAAGCCATGGCGATATTTTTGTGAATATTCACCTTCCGATGAACGGGTTCGCATGGTTAAGTCAGCCATTATTTTGAGAAACCGCAGGGGTATTCTCAAAAGGCGTAGCCTTCCACTCATTCTTCGGTGGAAAAGATACAGCATTAATAAATCCCGATCGGATTTTTTTAGGGAAAACATACTGTTGTTTTATCCTTGGCGAAATGAGGAAGAGCATGTTCTGAATAATGATAATGAGCAGACTGACATTATTCAGAAAGATATAGTTGAAGCGAAAGGGGAACATATATTTTAGTAGATGATGATGAGTTAGCACAGGCTAATAATGTAGGATGAATAATGTAGGAGAAAATCAGGAGATTTCAGAATCGCAACTACTTGATGAAAAGTTTAGGAGCTTTGCCATACCAAAGATTGATCGTAATATTAACGTATTTAATTATAATACGAGTGACAACAACTCTGACGAAAATTCAATTAGAATAATAAGATTACCTCCACAAATTCCAGAAAATGAGCTGCATTTATTGGTACGTTCGCTGAACTGCAAGCAGCGTCAATATTTTGCTCATGTCATGCATAATATGAATACTGGAAAAATTTTCTATGTGGGAAAAAGTGGGAAAGAGTCGATTAATTTCAAAGATTTATCAATCGTTAACATTAAGGTTTGGACTGATTGGAACTGATAACTGATTGGAAGATACGCGAGTGCAGACGTCTCACAATTGTGCTCCGTGAATTTAACAATCTCAACAGTGTAAAACTCTACATAAAAACATATAAAGTGGTGTACCACCACTAAGCGAAAAGACGCTACTGTGTGCAATGTGCAAGCACACAAAACCTTGTGTTACTTCTATTAAGTAATCTAAGAAAAACATAAAATCAACAATGCCAATGCATAATAATGCAAAAGCAATCGGTAAAAGTGCCAACAACAAAAATATTCAAGACGAAATCAGAATGCAACGGAAAAGAAAGCAAGACGAGCGTCGTCTCTCAGTGGCTCGCAATAATGCCTACCTGTCAATAATTTCCCCAACAGCAACAACAAGCAATGCAAGCGATCGATCTATTTCTCCCGCTCCCCTGGGTTCAAAAGAAAGTTGGAGTGTGGAATGCGCGGCATTCTCTTTGCCAACAACATCAACAACAACTACGCAACCTTCGTTCTCCCTGTCTCAGTCCACAGTGACTGCAACAACAACATCAACGGCAACGTCAATGACCACTGCTGCTATGCCCGACCGGCCAATACTGCAAAGTCAGCAGTTTCCGAGTCAATTATCCAAACAACCCACCTCAACTTTCAACTCACGTCCAACTATACAGACCGGAATGGATCGATACATACAAGTTACCAAGCGCAAATTAAGCCCGCACAATAAAAAGTTGGGCAATAATCCAAAGCTTAATAAAATCTCCGAATCAAAATCAAATCAAGAAAACATTTTAAACGATAATAGATTCCAAATTTTTGGCGAACACCTTGAAGACGAACCCGAAGAAGTGGCCACAGAACCTGCAAAGCCAAAACCCCCTCCCATCTATATAAGAGACTCAAATTGTTCTTCGATCGTCGAACGACTTACGGAGGTAATAGGCACCAACAACTTTTATGTGACCCATATAAATGAGGGCAATATACGCGAAGTCAAGCTTCAAGTTAACAATGAAAATAACTACCGCACCGTTGAGAAAGACCTAAGAGCTACAAAGAAAAATTACTATACCTACCAATTAAAGAGCAGTAAGGGTCTTCAAGTGGTAATCAAAGGCATCGAACCAACTGTGTCAACTGCAGAAATCATCTCTGCTCTACAAGAGAAAGGATTTGAGGTGAAATCGGCTATCAATATTATAAATGAAGCTAAGATACCACAGCCTCTTTTCAAAGTGGAATTAAGCCCCGAAAACCAACCCAAAAACAAAAATTCCGTCCATCCAATCTATAAACTCCAGTATCTACTCCACCGCAGAATAACAGTGGAGGAGCCACATAAGCGTAATGCTCCTGTACAATGCACGAATTGCCAGGAGTATGGACACACTAGAACCTACTGTACACTACGTCCAGTGTGCGTAGGTTGCGGAGACTTGCATGACTCTGGTATCTGTCCAAATAATAAAAACGACCCTAATCTAAGGAAATGCGGCAACTGTGGTGGAAACCACACAGCAAACTTTAGAGGATGTCCAGTCTACAAAGACCTCAAAAGTCGCGTTTCTAAGCAACCATTCCCCAAACCGAACTCTGTAACTCCATCTTAATCAACACCGGGAGTCTTTTTCACCAAAGCAACTAAGTCCTCCCTTGAACCTGTATGCACAATTCCAGGAGTATCAGTTGCAAATGCCTTGACAGGCATAGTAAAGCCAGCTTCTAAGTCGGCAATCTCCCTAACACCAGCTGCCCAATCAACATCAGAGACACCACATCCGAGAACAGCCATCAACTGGAATTGAATCACTCATTATTTCACTTCAAAAAAGCATGATGGAATTTATGCAGTTTATGCAATCTACAATACAAGACCTCATGCGAAATCAAAACATACTTATGGAAATGCTTGCATCCCAACACTCCAAACCATAAATGGCTATTTTAAAGATATGTTTCTGGAATGTTAACGGCATTTCACAGCACAAAAACGAACTTGTTCAATTTCTGAAGGAACACGACATTGATATAATGTTAATCTCCGAAACCCATCTCACAAATAAAAATAACTTCTTTCTTAGTGAGTACACTTTTTACTCAACGAATCATCCAGACGACAAAGGGAACAGGCATCCTTATCAAGAGACGCATCAAGCACCATCAATTGCAGCCATTCGCAACCAATTACTTGCAAGCTACGTCAAAAAGTATTAAAGTGTCTTTCGGCAGTCTTAGTATTGCCTCAATATACTGCCCACCACGGTTTTATATTTCGGAAGAAGACTTCACGGAATATTTCAACCAACTAGGTGCCCATTTCATATCAGCAGGCGATTATAATGCCAAACACACGCACTGGGGCTCCCGTCTTACAAACCCAAAAGGAAGGCAATTATACAAAGCTTTAATCACAAGATCGAATAAACTTGACTTCATATCTCCGGGTAGGCCTACATATTGGCCAGCTGATCCAAACAAAAAACCGGATCTTATAGACTTTGCTATAACCCGAAACATACCAAAACAACTAATTCGGATAGAAGCAATAGCCGACTTGTCCTCGGACCACTCTCCTAACCTTCTTCAACTGTTCGAACAACCACCAACGTTGAAACGGCCTGATATTATTAAATCCAACCAAACAAACTGGCTCCGCTACAAAAAATATATAAGCTCACACATTGAGCTAAGCCCAACACTGCACCACGAGGGTGACATTGATAATTCTGTAAATGCCTTTGAATTTATTCTCACCACTGCTGCACGCGTATCTACACCTCAAATGAAACCAAAAGTACATCAGTACCGTACAAATAGACAAATTCAACAGCTTCTTTTAGAAAAAAGACATTTACGACGAGAGTGGCAAAAAAACAGATCACCAGCAAGCAAAGAGAAATTAAAAGCTGCAACTCGCAAACTCTTTAGAGTACTGAAACAAGAAGAAAATCTTGCACAACACCAATACATCGAGCAACTCTCTCCAACATGTGCCAAAAACCCACTCTGGAAAGCGCGCAGTCGCAGTGCCCCTATTGAAACAGACAGCCCTATCCGAAGTCTTACAGGAAGATGGGCTAGAAGTGACTCCGAAAAGGCGAACGTGTTTGCAACACACCTCCAAGAAGTCTTCCAACCAAATCCTGCGACCAATTTATTTGAGCTTCCGGAATTCTCAAGCTCTGGCATAACACACACTACGCCCCTGAAATTCCGATCAAGCGAAATTACTTAAATAATCAAAGAGCAATTAAAGCCGAACAAAGCACCGGGCCACGATAGAATTACTCAAAAAATGATCATAGAACTACCGAGCTGTGCTGTAAATCATTTATGCACGCTTTTCAACGCAATGACTAAATATGGTTATTTTCCCCAAAGATGGAAAAAGTGAACTACTTATGATTCCAAAACCTGGTAAAGACAAAAGACAAGCATCTTCATATAGACCAATAAGTCTTCTGTCCTGCTTATCAAAACTATTCGAAAAACTTATCTTATCGCACATCAGTCCCCATCTTAGTATAAATAACATAATCCCAATGCATCAATTTGGGTTCCGAGTACAACATGGTACAATAGAACAGGTAAACCGTATCACCACGGAAATACGCTCTGCGTTTGAACAACGAGAATACTGCTCTGCTTTATTTCTTGATATTGCCCAAGCGTTTGACAGGGTGTGGCTCGATGGACTCATGTACAAAATCAAAACATTACTCCCCAATAGTATGCATAAACTCCTCGAATCCTATCTGCATAAAAGATTATTCTCCGTAAGATGCAGCGCCTCAACATCTGCTGAGCGTGAAATCAAAGCTGGAGTCCCTCAAGGAAGCGTTCTCGGTCCCATTTTATATATACTATACACATCGGACATTCCGACAAACATTCAACTTACCACTTCAACTTTTGCAGATGACACTGCCATTCTTAGCCGGAGTAAATGTCCCATTAGAGTAACTGTTATTCTACAAAATCATTTGCAATCTCTTGAAAAATGGTTAGCTAACTGGAGAATTAAAGTAAATGAAAGTAAATGTAAACACGTAACATTCACACTGAACAGACAAACCTGTCCCCACCTTACTCTAAACGGAGCACGAATCCCCCAGTCAAACACCGTCACATACTTGGGTATCCATCTTGACAGGAGACTCACCTGGCGCTCACACATAGCACCCAAAAAAACTCAACTAAAGTTAAAGACCAACAAGCTACATTGGCTAATCAACTCTCAATCACCTCTTTGCCTTGAATACAAAATACTTATCTATAACGCCGTGATCAAGCCAATATGGAAATACGGCTCTGAACTCTGGGGAAATGCCAGTCGTAAAAACATCGAAGTAATTCAAAGAGTTCAATCTAAGACACTTAGACTTATCACTGGTGCTCCTTGGTATATAAGGAACGAAAATATGCATCGAGACTTAAATATCAACACCGTTTCTGACGAAATTTTCCATCAAAAAGCAAAACACCAAGCTAAATTAACATCTCATCCGCTCGCTAACCAGAACTTCCAGTTGGAGTAGACTTCAACGTGCCGATAATCCACTCGCTCAGTTCCGATATAATTAGAGCCGTCCTTAAAACTAAACCCATCGCTAAAAAAAAAAAGGATTTTAGTTATAATATTAGTCTAAACTTTTAATTAGTCTAATTTTAAAACTTGTTGTTAGTCTCTATTAAGAAGAGAAGATCCAGCAAATAAAATAAAATTGGAAAAAAAAACATTGAGGTTTAATAGTAGAGCAGGTAGCAATAGTGACTCGCCCTTCTACTGTGTGCACCAACGAGAAAATCAGCATTTGGAATTGGTGGATTAACACTCCATTCCTTATTTTCTTTTCCTGTTAACCAATCATCGTCTGAGCTTAGACAACTTAATAACGATGTTGTTAACTCAGTGCGCTCGAGTGAACTATCATCATATGGTTTAGAGATGACATTGACACAAAGGTAAATGGAATATAGCTGTATTTTGTAAAATAATGAAAGAAATGTATTTTTAACAGACTTAACTTAGTTGTCTAATGATGGATAGGTCAACCTAGTGTTTCCTTTTCAGGCGTCTTGGGAATTGGGTATTGTCTAAGAGGTTGATGGCCAGCAATGGGGGTGGTTGTCCTGTCTTTTTGTGCACCTTTCGCTAAGACGGGAGATCTCCTCTGCTACCCATGGAATTCCTAGTTCTTTACGTATGATGGAGTTTTCGTGGTACGGATGGGCGATGAAAACTGTTCTCAGGCATTTGTTTTGGAACCGCTGGATTCTGATGCGGTTTGATACGCTTGCTGTGCCCCACAGTTGTATGCCATAGGTGCAGATTAGCTTCAGAATTGCGTTGTAGGTAAACAGTTTGAGGTTTTCCTTGAGTTTGCACTTTCTTCCCATGAGCCAGTGTAGTTGCTTCAGTCGTCGGTCGGGCTGGTTGCGCTTGCTGATTAAGTGAGGGCGCCATGTGAGCCTGCGGTCCAGGGTCAGCACTAGATATTGGGGTGTGTTATCCGATGGGAGGGTTTCCCCATTGAGTGTGACGTGTTGCGTAGTGCGAAGGTTGTGTGGGATGTTCCATCGTGTCAGTCATGGATCGAGAGCATCCATTTGTGTCTGGATGATGGCTGTTGCTTCTTGGGGATCTGTGGCGGAGGCTAGAAAGGCAGTGTCATCGGCATGTGTGGCTACTGTGATGTTCCGGGAGAGGGTGATGGGAAGGTCTGCTGTGTAGAGTGTGCACAAGATGGGTCCATTAACACTGTCTTGATGTACTCCTGCTTTTATAGGCCTAGGCGTGCTGATTGATGATCCGCATCTGACCCGGAATTCTGACCTCCCCCACGGCAACCGAAACTTTGACCTAATTAACCACTGCACTCGCAAAAACAACAAATACTGCAACGGTATCAATCGTACGCACGGTGGCTACTGCAACGCTCGTTTCTGCTGAATCACAACATTGCCAAAAGCAATGCAAGCTTGGTTGGATCGCTATACTAAATTAATAGAAATTTAGCCCACAAAAAATTCTGCGCTAGGAAATAAAATAAAAATCAATCGGCACACTCTATGTCAGCGAACTGAGACCCAGGAGTCCAACAGATTTGGAATACTGGCAGATATTGATATGGATCTACCCTGCGGCACTGACGAAGGGGACAAAAAGAAGCCAATGCCCTCACCTATATACATCAGAGAAAAAAGCTTGAATAATCTGATTAACAATATAATTGAACTTGTTGGAAAAGATAATTTCCACATAATACCCAAAAAAAGGGCAGCATCCACGACGCCAAGGTCCAGGTAAAAACTTTAGGACTCTTACACACTACTTAAGCAAAAATAATAAAAACTACTACACGTACCAACTAAAAACTAGTAAGAGTCTCCAAGTCGTTCTCAAGGGTACAGAACCTGACGTAACAGCCTCAGAGATCACGCAGACATTAAACGATAAAGGTTTCAAGGCGAAAACTGTCTTTAACATCCTAAACAAAGACAGGAAACCGCAACCACTCTTTAAAGTCGAGCTGGAACCTGACACTAAAGTTTTTTTTTTTTTTTTTTTTTTTTTGAAAATATTTATTAAGCAACCGGGGTCACCAGCGACATTTTTATAGCCTTGCTAGCTATTTTATCAGCCCAAAGGGCGTGCCGGCTAGACACTTGCCTAGCTTAATACTTGAAAACAGTTAACAATTAATAATATAATAATTGGACTAAATACCAATTTAAAGTCGTCCACGGGATCGACACCTAGGGGATCGTGCTATTAGGTCCCTGGGCTGACGCTTTTTCAGCCACCTTAGCAACGTTCCAGTGGCAAGTCGTTGTGCCAGTTTGTTCCTGTAGTCTGTTATTGTAGCGGCTGGAGTGGTTATTAACCTCGTCAAAGACTGTTGGTAGCTTGAGATGCTTGTGTACCACTCGCATCCGGTGATCAATTTGAGTGTTTTGTTTTGGGCCGTCTGTACTCTTTTGATTTGGCTATCACAAGCTAATCCCCATATTTGGCACACATACCTCCAGATCGGTGCGATAATTTGCTCCTTGAACTTAACAGCCAATAGGCAGTAAATATACAAGCTACAGTTTCTCCTGCATCGTAGAATTATTGTAGAAGAACCACAAAAGCGCAAAGGCCCCGTGCAATGCAATAATTGCCTAGAATATGGCCATACAAGAGCGTACTGCACTTTGCGTTCAGTTTGTGGCGTCTGTAGAGAGCTTCATGACTCGGCTCATTGCACGACCAACAAAAGTGATACCAGCACCAAAAAGGGCAGAAATTGTGGGGGTAACCACACAGCAAACTATAGAGACTGTTCAACGTACAAAGACCTCAAAAGCCGAATTCATCACCGAGTAACGTCTGGCCGCCCTTCATAACGCACAGAATACCCCTATACAATCAAAAATATCCACAGAAGTCTTTTTCGCAACGGCAAAGAGGTCCTCATTTGGTCATGCGACCACCTCCCAAAATGTAACCTTTGCAAACTTCCTAAAACTGATCCGATACCGAATCCCCCATCATCGGCAACAACAAAGTAGCTTTGAAACTTTGATGCATACTCTGCAGCAGCAGATAATCGAATTCATGTCCTTCATGAGGACTACCATGCAAGACCTTATGCGGAACCAAAATATCTTCATGGAGATGCTTGTATCCCAGAACTCCAAATAATCAATGGCTGCTCCACGAATATCATTGTGGAACGCCAACGGCGTTTCACGGCATAAACTTGGGATAACTCAATTCCTGCATGACAATCATATTGGCGTCCTGCTACTGTCAGAAACACATCTCACTTTTAAGTACAACTTTCAAATAAGTGGCTTATTGTACTACAGAACAAATCATCCAGATGGAAAATCAGATGGCGGAACTGGTATCCTGATTAGGAACCGCATCAAACACCACTACCATAGCGAGTTTGAAAAAAACTCCCTGCAGGCCATTTCCACAAATGTAAAACTAGGAAGCGGCAATCTTACCCTAGCAGCGGCATATTATCCCCCTCGTTGCAATGCTTCCGAACAACAATATCTGGACTTCTTCAACACCATAGGGTGACTACAACGCCAAACACACCCACTGGGGATCACGCCTCGTCACCCCTAAAGGAAAACACTTTATTACGCCATCATAAAGGCAAACAGAAAGCATGACTACGTCTCAAAAAAAAAAATTCCTGACTTGATCGACTTTGCTATAACTAAAAAGATCCCTCGAAACCTCATCAGTGCCGTATCTCTACCGGATGTATCATCTGACCACTCGCCAGTCCTCGTAAATTTCAACGTTCTCCAACGTCCTGAGACTACAATGCACGCTAAAAGACTAACATCAAAGAGAACAAACTGTGTCAAATACAGAAAATACATAAGTTTACACATTGAACTGAACCCAAGGTTAAACTTTGATGCCCAAAATAGAATCAGCAGCAAATACCCTGGAGAGTCTCTTAGTTACAGCCGCCAGATCCTCAACACAAGGCTAGGCAAGGACCACTCAGTTACCTCATCGTACAGGCCTATAAGCCTGTTGTCTTGTCTCTTAAAACTATTTGAAAAATGTCTGATGACCAGAATAACTGACTTCTTAACGACACGCAATATAATTCCAGCGCATCAGTTGGGTTTTCGAGAGAAACATGGAACTATTGAACAAGTCAATCGAATAACATCAGAAATACGATCAATATTTCTAGATGTCTCTCAGGCTTTTGACAAGGTCTGGCTAGATGGATTAATGTTCAAAATTAAAACAATGTTTCCTCAAAACACACATAAACTCATGAAGCCGTATCTCTATAACAGAACCTTTGCTGTACCTTCATGTATCGACTTCTTCTTGTACAAAGGTATAGCTAACAGTCTACTATCAGTACGCGAAGAGTATGACCTATCTTCTGATCACTTGCCGCTGATCGCTTCACTAACAACGTCACCTCATAGTACCGCCCCTATAAGGATGCTCGTTCCACCTGGTGCGAATATAAAGCTGTTTCAGTACGAACTTAACAATACCTTTAACCTCAATACAGAGATAAATACAGCAGACGATATCGAGAAAGCGGTTGAAACTTTTATGAAGAAGATCAAAGATGCAGCTCAAATTGCAGCTCCTGGCGGCGCAGTTCACCTACGCAACGTGCGTAGCAGCATCGCTCTCTCTCCGGAAGCAGTAGGACTTTTAACTCTCAAGAAACGTCTCCGGCGTGAGTTCATCAGGACCAATGATCCCATAATTGACAGACTGACCGAAGGATATCAAATCGGGTGAGAAAAGTACTGGCAACCTGAAAAGAGAAGCAACTTACGCGTTCCTCGGGAAAGCCACTGCCGATGAAAACTCAAAATTTGCGCTCTGGAAGCTCACGAAGAGATTCAAGAGACAAGTTGCTCCAAAGTTTCCAGTTCGTAACCCAGATGGCACTTGGGCAAAATCACCTCAGTACAGAGCTGAAGCGTTTGCCAGAAACCTGGAGGAAAGATTCCAGCCGTTCGAGACAGCATCGACTGGTTGCTGAATCCCTAGAAGCCCCATTGCAGATGGCTCTTGGAAAATGATATCAAATCCCTTCGCAATAACAAGGCTCCTGATGCGGATCACATCGACAACCGCTCCATTAAGCTGATGCCCCACAGAGCTTTGTTATTCCTTGTACTAATTTTTAACTCTGTTCTTCGACTGGGACACTTCCCAAGCGCCTGGAAGAAGGCGAATATCATTATGCTCCATAAAAGTGGGAAGCCAGCAGAGGAATTAGACTCCTATCGCCCAATGAGCCTGCCTCCAGCATTTGGCAAATTACTTGAGAGGTGCATCCTGAGAAGATTGCTCGAGTCCCGAAAGGTCCAGAAAGCTATTCCGAAGTTTCAGTTTGGGTTTAGACTCAGGCATGGCACACCTGAACGCTACACCGCGTAGTAAACTTTGTACTGAAAGGTTCCCATGAAAAGGAGTACGTCGTTGGAGCTTTTCTGGACATCCAGCAGGCTTTCGACAGAGTGTGGCATGAAGGACTTCTGCACAAGCTTAAAAGGCTACTAAATCCTCAGCTCTTTTTGATAATAAAAAGCTTCCTCCACGAGCGATCCTTTAAAGTAGTACAGGACGGACTGTCCTCCCAAACAAAAAGAGTCAGAGCAGGTGTACCCCAGGGAAGTGTGTTAGGTCCAACACTATATAGCCTGTATACACACGACATGCCCTCAGCTGACAACATTGCCGCTTACAGATCCCAATGACCTGCTAGTTGCCACTTTTGCTGATGACACTGCAGTCCTGGCCAGAGATACTTGCGTCTATACAGACACTGATACGCTTCAGATTTATCTAAAAAAATTTGAGAACTTTGCAGTCAATCCGGAAAAGTGTGTTTCCGTGACGTACACCCTGAGAAAAGACACATCACCTGGTGTGTTTCTGCATGGAGAGCTCCTCACACAATCGAACGCCCACAAATATCTCGGTGTCACTCTGGATAAGCGACTTACATTTCAACGCCATGTAACGGATGTAACTCGGCGGCTCAAAACAAAGGCGAACAGCATGGCTTGGCTCCTTAGGCCTGGAACAAACTTTCAGTTTCTAACAAGGCCAAAATTTATAAGGTTGTCTTGGCTCCTATTTGGAAATATGGCATCCAAGTGTATGGCATCGCCGCAAAGTCGCACCTCAACAAAATTCGTGTTGCTCAGTCGCAAAACTTGCGTAAACTATGTGGAGCGGCTTGGTACATCCGCAACAAAGACATTAAAAAAGAGCTGAAGGTACCAAGGATTGGGGATGTCATAAACAAACATGCAACCGCGTCCGTAAATAAATTGGGAATCCACCCAAACCAGTTGGCTCGAAAACTCTTGATGAGGAGACGTGTATTGGGACTGAGGGCGAGAAGGAGGTTCCTGCGCATTCATCCAACAGATCTGCCGAGAAGATATATAAGTAAATTGATAAAATTAATTCATGCCTCTAGACTCCCTAATTAATTAGGTTAAAGTATGTAAATATGTAAATACTCGATAGAAATTATGAATCTCTACAGTATAGGTTATTAAAAATAGTAACAGTGGACTGCAATATAAATAAATACAATTTTTATATAAAAAAAAAAAAAAAACCAAAAAAAAAATATAATCCGTCAACGATGAAATACCCTTCAAAAATCAAAGTACATGAGCAAATTAACGTCACACCATAACCACCTTGCGAGAAGCTTAACACGGGTTTGTGACCGATCCCGACTTCGGCGCAACGACCTTCCGACCCAGCGCTGATCATTATGTCCTTTTTTTTCAAGACCACAGTTAAAAAGACTGTTGAAAATCGCTTAAAATTAAGATTTGAAAACTTATTGTTAGGCTCATAATTTCTGAGAAGATCCAATAAATACAACAAAGTTAAAAAAAAACAAGTGATAAAAGTTATCTTCGGCTTGCCGAAGATGGTATACCCTTGGAAACAAAAAATTTTTGCATACAAAGCCTTGTTTTCATATCGGTCGTTTGTATGGCAGCTATATGATATAGTGGTCCGGTCCGGACCAAACTTTCACAAATCGTGTATGGCTATGTCGAATGAATAAATGTTGAATTCAGTTGCAATAGCTTGGAAAACAAAAAAGTTTCCCATACAAAGACTTGTTTTCATATCGGTCGTTTGTATGGCAGCTATATGACATAGTGGTCCGGTCCGGACCAAACTTTCACAAATCGTGTATGGCCATGTCAGATGAATAAACGTTGAATTCAGTTGCAATAGCCTTGAAAACAAAAAAGTTTTCCATACAAAGACTTGTTTTCATATCGGTCGCTTGTATGGCAGCTATATGATATAGTTATCCGATCCGACCGATTCACATTATCTGCATGCAACAAAAATAATGATCTGGTAAAAATTTCAAAACGCTAGCGTTAAAACTACTGTCTATTTTTTGCATAGAAACAGACGGACAGACGGATAGACGGACAGACGGACAGACGGACAGACGGACAGACGGACATGCCTATATCGACTCGGCTGTTGATGCTGATCAAGAATATATATACTTTGTGGGGTCGGAGATGCTTCATTTAATGCGTTACACATTTCTGGACAAAATTATAATACCCTTTTTCAAGGGTATAAAAAACTCGAATTCTCTTCCCGCTGTGTGGACTGGAGGCAGACGAAGTGGGAACTTGGAAGGTGAGACTTGATTTTGAAAAGGAGTCCAGGGTGACAGACTCTGTCAAACGCCTGTTTGACATCCAGCATAGCCTCAATTATGCTCTCAACAATCCGGTGACATTGCTTAGGTGTTCCATGGAAGGGTCTGAAGCCAAACCAGTGATCAGGAATCAGTCCGGCCTCGTCCAGTACTGGCAGAACTCTGCGCAAAAATACTCTTTCAAGTATTTTAGAGCCAGACGAACACTAAAGTTTCGGTAGCCCAAAAAGGAATTCCCATAAGCAGCCCAAATACAAAATTCTAAAACTCATATTTCGGCACCCAGACGTTTCGGCACTAAGAAAAGTCATAAACATTTTGGAGACAAAGAAAACTCTTAAAACTCATGATCAAATTTAAAATTCAAAGCTAACTCGCTCTATTTTAAAAGCTTACCAAAGTTTACTCAATAAATTGAAAGCTGCACAGAATATATACATACTCAATAAATTTAAAGCTTGGCACCGAGGCTTGATCGCCAGTCAAGATTTGGACCTACTTTTGTAAACACCTAACCTCCCGTCTTCGGATCTAATAAGGATTAAAAATATATTTTTTTATGTGAAAGATACCCCGAAGTTGTAATTGGCGCTGTCGGTAGGATAATAAGTGAAGATAATATTTCGGTATCTGTAATAGGATTCACGAAATCCGCAAAGCGACAAGTGAATCAAATTCAAAAATCGGAAGTGATATTTAAAATAAATTTTTTTATCCGCAAAAGAATCAGAGAACCAAAAATCCAATTCGGTCAGTGTGTTGTTGAAAATTAAAGTTTAACGAACTATACTGTGTAAACAAAACATATTGTTGCAAAAAACCTCTCAACAAAACAAATTTTTTGTAAAATCAAAAAAGTTAAAATTAATCAAAATGACAACTCCACCGCAAATCCTGTCGGAGATTCGCTTAAACCAGGCGCTGGTGCAGATCAAGCATATGCCAGCCTATGATAGATCACCGAATACCCTGAGTACGTTCATAAGCAGAATTGACTATATATTTTTTTACGCGCGGCTCCCACTGCATAACGTACAGCATTATACCCAACAGAGGACGAACGCCAAAAAGCCATATTATACGGAGCTATCGAAGTGCAACTGAAGGAAGACGGATATCACAAAACGTCCAAGCCATCAACTGGAACATCTTAAAGTCAACTTTAATAGGAGAATTCAAAAAACACACCCCCTACGAAGACATCCAAACGAGACTTATCGATATAAAATTTAATGGAAGCCTACGTAAAATTGTTGAAGAAATAGAAAAAACAGCCTTTATTATTAGTAATAAGTTAGCTCTAGAGCAAAATCCACAAGAAGTAATTAATTTCTAGAAAACTTCCTGATAGACATTTTATGACTCTTGCTAAACACGACCTAACAACAAAATCTGGTTTAAAATTAGGAGCTCAAATAGAAGGGTTGCATGAAGAAAAAATTGTGGAAACAAGAAAAAACAAAGATAGCAATAATACGGGAAATAATGGGAAATCGTTCCCAGTTAAATCAAAATCAAACTACCAGTGCCCCTTTATACCAAGATTTAAAAAATAAATTAGGAAGAGGTAGAATTCAAAACCCATTGAATCAAAATTTACCATCTACTAGTCATCAAGCTAATCCTAATCCCCCTGTCAAAAGACTAAGGGAAAGTCAGAGCGGTCAATATTTATTAAACTGCCTCGGACTCAGAAGACGAGCCCCTATTTAAATTAAAAAAAAAATGGTATGATATGCTTGACATCGGGTCATCCGTAAATATTACCATATTCAAATAAAAGAAAAAAAGAAAACGAATAAGAAAAGATGTATTTACGATAAAAGGATCAAACGAACTATGCACGAAAGAGTCGAAATTTTACATATATAATTTTTCCAAGGATTATGAAGTCCTGTTAGGAAAAGACTTCCTAAATGATAGCAATGCAAAACTAAATTTTGCAAAAGAAACAATCCATCTAAATGGAAACCTACTTTCATTCGAATATGGTAATGAAATAATTGATAAAGCAGAGACCTGCATTAGCTTGCGTTTACCTGAAGATCATTCGTCTAGTTTCGCCTTTAATAATTGTTTGCAAGAAACAAGTGCATTTAGATTAGAACATCTAAACGTAGAAGAAAAAGAAAAACTAAAAAAAGTCCTATTCGAATTTAGTGATATGCAATGTCGTAAAAGGTGACAATTTGACCTTTACAAGCACAATAAAACACTCTATTCAAACTGAACATGAGGATTCTGTATACAGGAAAATATTTTGAGACCTTATCTTTTCGGCAGAGATCTCCAGTCGAAAAATCGAAATAACAAAAGGAAACTGAAATAAAACCGACGTATTTCATTATTTTACTAAAATAAAAACTAATTTAAACTTTTTTTTAAATTTAATTTAAAACAAGTGAGAAAAGTTATCTTCGGCTTGCCGAAGATGGTGTACCCTTGCAGATCTTTACAAAATTGCAATAAGTATTTATGTAAAAATCAGAAGTCTTTTCAAAATTATTGGTATGGCTATGTCAAATGAATAAATGTTGAATTCGGTTGCAATACATTGGAAAACAAAAAAGTTTTCCATACAAAGACTTATTTTCATATCGGTCGTTTGTATGACAGCTATATGATATAGTGGTCCGATCCCGACCAAACTTTCACAAATCGTGTATGGCTATGTCAAATGAATAAATGTTGAATTCGGTTGCAATAACTTTGAAAACAAAAAAGTTTTCCATACTGTAACGAGCAGGTTCTTGGCAAGGAAGAATATTTATGCAAGAACCGATATAAGCGATAGTTACTCGGTATTCTATCGATACCGATATATATAAGAAGATGAGAAGAGATCGAAAGGCACGAGCGAACGGAGGGCACGCCAAGTTTGGTACAATCAGAATTAAATTAGTTTCTTAATGTTATCCTCTTATTCATTCCAATAGAACATTACTCCACCACTCGGAAAAGCCATCCCTTTACAGTTCAGAAGTGGGATAATTCGAGTTGGCAATGTTTATGAGGCAGTTACAGAGATACACGAAAAAGCAGAAGCGGCAGAGGAATCGTCGGCGTGGGAAGTTTGTAATGGGATAGGTGTTCCCAAAGGTCTAGGTGACAGAAATTACAAATTACGGATAAGGCATCCTTTTCTACGTGGCTGATGGATTCAAAGCGGACTACTTAGGAATCTGGAGGTGTACATGCAAAAAGCTTGTATGTATGTGTATCGGCGTTGTGAAATTCACGAGAATTGTGGTGAAATAGCGATCTCGCTTGCAGACGGACATACAGAGGTGCTCGTGGGTGCAAGATTGTGCGTGCATACGATTGTGGTTGTGCGTACATAGGAAACCAGGCAAGGTTTTCGAAGAGTGGCGACCATTTTTGGAGAAGATGGTCAAGATATCGGAGCTAAGGGCAGACCAGTTGCGGTATCTGCTGAGAGAGAGGAACTTGGGAGTTGGGAGGAACTTGGGAGCAGGCTCCAGAGCGGAACTAGTTCAGAGACTAGTGGAACACGAAAATTCAGAAGACGAGTATTTGCCACAAGCAGCTGGAATTATGAGCCAAAATGAGGAATCATTCGCAGCACAGGCGGCTGCGATTTCACACCTACAAGAACAGATGACGACACTGACAAGCCTGATGGCCCAGTTTATCAACAATATGCCAGCAGCGTCAACGTGAAGATCAGATTGATATAGATGAGTTTATTTACCGTAACCCTGGAGATCAAGCGTCAGTTAAGGAAATTGCGGATAGGTATCCGCTATGACCCCAGAGATGAGAATTCGATCTCAGTGAACCAGTTCATCGATCGTGTCAACAAAGTGGTAGATGCGTATCAATGGGACGAAAAATTTGTACTTCTTGCCATATACACAAAGCTGAAGGGTCCCGCCAAAATGTGGCTTGATTCTTCGCAAGTTTTACATACAACATGGAACAGTTTTGCAGCAGCAATCCGAGAAGAATTCGGATCAGAGCCGGACGAGGCAGAAATTCATTTCAACATGGCGAATGCAACCAGATGATCGAAGGAAACCGTAAAGGAGTATTGTTTCCGTATGTCAGCACTTGGAGTGCGATTCAAGCTTAGTGAAGCAGCAGTCATCCGATATGTTCGAGCGGGCCTACAGCACAAAGAGTTGCAAAACAGTATTGCAGCCATTCATTTTTCGACTATGAAGGAGTTTCGCGACGCTGCCGAGTCATATTTTATAAATAGAGGCAGGCCCAATGCCAACAAGAAAGAGTTCGTACCCAAATCCAGTAGTTTTGAGGTAAAGCTGGAAAATGAGATGAAGCAACCAAAGCCAAGAGAACCTAAAGCATGCTTTAATTGCGGAGATGTCGGCATTTTGCAAATTCATGCCCAAAGGAAAGGAAGAAGACGCGTTGCTCCAAATGTAATAAGTTTCATGCCACAGGTGAGATTTGCCAAGCCGCACAGGTGATGATATGGGCGCATCCAATCAGGACAAGTTGTTTACAAGAAAAATCTACATCAACACGAAAGATTATACCGCTTTCATTGACACTGGAAGCCAAGCCAGTTTAATTCGCCAATCAATTGCGGACAAGATCGACGCAGATCGACAGGAGTGCTACCTGAAAATCGTGGGCATATGTGGAGGCTCACGTATCCTTACCAAAGCTATGGTTGTGGACATCGAAATCGCTGGAAAAATGGTTACAGCCAAAGTTTACATCGCAGACGACAATCTGTTGCAGGAAGATTTGTTGTTGGGACAAGATGTCATTACATGCGCCGAGTTATTATTGAAATGCGAACCAAGCGAGACAGAAGTCAAGAGAGCAGTTCATCAGCCGGTAACAAGTTCAACCGAGAGTATTTTTAAAAACCTTCTTGTTAATTTTCAGAACACAGAAGAAAGGAGCAAAGTATGCAGTCTGCTCGAGAAGTTTGCCGACGTTTTCTCCACAGGATTGGAAGGCCTAGGCAAGACAAACGTCGTCCAGGCACAAATTGTTGTTGAAAGTGGCAAGTAGTCTCCCAAGCGCCATATCGAGTTTCCGAGCCAAAGAAGGAAGTTGTCGCCAAGATGGTCGACGAACTATTGGAACGAGACATTATTACTCCGTCCACGTCAGAGTACGCCAGCCCAGTGGTGCCTATCAAAAAGCCGAACGGTAGTGATCGACTTTGCATCGATTACCGCCGCCTGAACAAGCTCATCAGAAAGGAAAACTTCCCAGTACCGAATATTGAGAAAAGGCTGCAGGAAGCGAAGCGCTTCGCATATTTTTCATCCCTTGACTTGAATAGCGGCTATTATCAGATCAAAATGGATCCAGAAAGCAGAAAGTTCACTGCATTTATCACCACGGATGGATTGTTTAAGTTTAAACGTCTTCCGTTTGGGCTGAAGAGAGAGTTGCAAAAGCGTGTGAAGAAAGGCGACATGATGCATTACATGGACGATATCCTTATTGGCAGCCAAACGTTTAATGAAATGTATGAAAAACTTGAGAGAATTTTACAAATGTTACGAGACTGCGGGTTAACTTTGAATTGAGATAAGTGTGAGTTGTACAAACAGTCAATCACATTTCTAGGTCACCAAATACACACAGATGGAATCAGGCCCGGAGAAGTCAAAACTAAAGCCATTGCAGAATTTGTAAAGCCAAAGAATATCACCGAAGTTCGACAGTTTTTGGGTCTCACTGGATATTTCCGGAAATTCGTACCCGGATATGCAATAATATCAGAGCCATTGCGAATTCTTTTGCGCAAGGACCAAAACTTCAAATGGGAACAGCCAGAAGACGATGCTTTTGAAAAGTTAAAGTTATGCCTTACGTCAAAGCCTGTTGTGACTAGCTACCGCCTAGATGCCGAACATGAAGTACATACGGATGCAAGTGCCGTTGGGTTAGCGGGAGTTTTGATGCAGAAAGATGAAGATCAACTGAAGCCAATCGCATACTATAGCCGAGCCACTTCCAACCCAGAGCAAAACTACCATAGTTACGAGCTAGAAGCTTTAGCCGTCGTCGAGTCATTAGAACGATTCCAATACTACATTTATGGAAAAATGGTTAAGGTTATCACTGATTGTAACGCTTTGAAAACAGCAATGACAAAACGAGAGCTGATACCACGAATTGCAAGATGGTGGTTACGAATCCAAGAGTTTGACATCGATTTGGTTCATCGAGCAGGAACACAGATGTGCCACGTTGACGCGCTAAGTAGAGCGCCAGTTGAAAAAGAACATGAGATGGAGACAGCATCCCTGAAGATCTCTAAAACAATCATTGATGAAGCTGACTGGTTGTTTGCCATACAATTACAAGACGAGAAAATCCAGAGAATTGTTGCGAATATGAAAGCCGAGAAGAAATCTGAAAACGAAGAGTACGTGATTGAGCAAGATCGCCTGTTTCGAAAATATAACAGCAAGATGCTATGGGTTGTGCCGAAGCAGCTGAGATTCCATATTATCCTCGAATGTCACGACAAAGCCGGACACATGACCATCAGTCGGATTTTGAATCTGTTTTGGTTTCCCCGAATGCGTACTTTTGTAAAAGGCTACATTAAGTCCTGTGTCGGCTGCGCAATGTATAAAGTGCCAGGAGGACGCCGAGAAGGTCAGTATCATTACGATGACATCAAGCCGAGACCCTTTTCAACCGTTCACATGGATCACCTGGGATCATTTCCGAAGAGTTCAAAGCGAAATGAACATATTCTAGTCCTTGTCGACGCCTTTACGAAGTTCACCATAGATCGAGCAGTGAAAAGTACAGCAACAAAGCACGTCCTAGATGCCCTGCAAGAAGTCACAAGCTACGTTGGAATGCCAGATCGTATCGTTACCGATCGAGGGACCGCATTCATCTCAAAAGGTTTTCAGAAATATTGTAAATCAAACAATGTGATGCACATACTCCACGCCGTAAGAACACCAAGAGCCAATGGTCATGCAGAACGGACAAATCGAATTATTTTGTCAATGCTTTTGCCTTAAAATGAAAACAAGAAACGTTGGGACGAGATGCTGCGATCAATCCAGTGGAGCATCAATACCATGGTAAATAGCACTACTAAATGCTCAAAATTCCAGCTTCTATATGGTTATGAGCCCTGAGATGTCCTAAAGAACACGCTGACGAGCGTGATCCAAAATCAAGAGCTAGGCATTATGACTGATGCCGAATTGGAGAAGCTCCGAGCTGATGCTGCGACTACAGTTAACGACCACCGAGCTGCTGCCAAGCAAAGATACGATGCCATCCATTCCAAGCCAACTGTCTATAATCCTGGAGACATTGTCGAGAACTAACCGTTCAGCACGGGCACGTCGCGCAAACTAGAGCCACGATACAAAGGTCCTTTTATTGTATCCAAAGTGCTGCCCAACGACCGATATCTAGTTGAAGATATCCCGCATGCACACAGAAAGCAGAGACACTATAAATCAGGGTATTCATCAGATAAGATGAAACGCTGGTGCGAACTTCCAACCGATGAGTCAGATGAAGACAACGACGAAGAAGACGACCCAAACGACTAATCTCGCGAGGACGCTGCGATTGTCAGGAGAGGCCGAATGTAACGAGCCGGTTCTTGGCAAGGAAGAATATTTATGCAGGAACCGATATAAGCGATAGTTACTCGGTATTCTATCGATACCGATATATATAAGAAGAAGAGAAGGGATCGAAAGGCACGAGCGAACGGAGAGCACGCCAAGTTTGGTACAATCAGAATTAAATTAGTTTCTTAATGTTATCCTCTT
This sequence comes from Drosophila ercepeae, assembly GCA_018150545.1. Taxonomy (NCBI): domain Eukaryota; kingdom Metazoa; phylum Arthropoda; class Insecta; order Diptera; family Drosophilidae; genus Drosophila; species Drosophila ercepeae. The sequence goes on along the minus strand of JAECWL010000183.1, from coordinate 176,866 downwards.
TTTCATTCCAATAAAACATTACTCCACCACTCGGAAAAGCCATCCCTTTACAATACAAAGACTTGTTTTCATATCGGTCGTTTGTATGGCAGCTATGTGATATAGTGGTCCGATCCGGACCAAACTCACAAATCGTGTATGGCTATGTCAAATAAATAAATGTTTAATTCGGTTGCGATATGATATAGTGGATCCTTTTGAAAATTGAGTTTGCATTTTGAAATAAAATTTTTATATAGTTGAGTGTTAAGGTCAACAAACTGGTTGCGGATGAGAAGGTAATTTGAAAGATGTAACAAGGTTCGAGACCTTGAAGACTTTTTGCAAGCTCTAGATTTCGTATTTTTAAGGAGAGAGAGTTGCTTAAGAAACCATGGCGGGTAAAGTTGATAGAGTCAATATTTCAGGGACAGATTTTTTTAAGGCGTTATGAATTACTTCATAAAAAGAGTCTGCCTTATTATTGTGGCAGAGGAGGTAATATTTGAGGAGGTAATAAATGAGGTCAAGCGACCTGCCACGGAAGTTTCTTATAAGGCTAAGCTGGTAAACGGCAGAGTCGGCTAAGCCATCAAGGAAGTCATTCTGGCTAGTAAGAGAAAATTATCATCGTCAGTGTTGAACCATGAAAGGATGGGCAAATTTAAATAACCCCTAACTAGTATTTTTTTCTTACTATTTATATATTTTATATTGTATCTTCTTTTATTGTGAGACTAACAATAATTATTCAAATCTTATTTTATAACTTAGACTATTAACAATGTAGAGTAATTGTATTAGTTAGACGGCCCTAAGCTTTTTTTGCTGGGCTGGAGAATCTTTGCGTTTCAGTCGGCTCTGACTGCAGACTTTGCGAGAGGATTTTCGTGTGCCGCAAGTTTAGCTTGGTGTTTACTTTTTTTTAATTTGGGTTTCCTCGTTGACAAGATTTATGTGGAGGTCTCTGCGGATGCTTTCGCTGCGTAGGTACCATTGTGCCCCAGTGATAGTTCGCGGAATCGTTGATTAAGCTCGCTGAATAATTTCAATGTTGGTTTTGAAGCGTTTCCCCATAGTTCACAGCCGTATGTCCAGATGGGTTTCAGCACGGTATTGTAGAGGAGTACTTTGTATTCCAAACTTAGGGGAGAGTTGCAGCTTATAAGTCAGTGAAGATTGGCTGCTTTAAGCTTCATATGAGTCCTCTTGGATTCTATATGTCGCCACCAGGTGAGGCTATCTAGATGAACACCGAGATACGTTACTACGTCTGCTTGTGGGATTAATGTATTGTTCAGGGTACAGGGTGGGCAGGTTTGTCTGTTCAATGTGAGGGTTACATGTCTGCTTTTGGTCTTGTTTTTTTTTTTGATGCGCCAGTCTCCAAACCATCTTTCCACTATTTTAAGATGACAGGCAAGTAGTTCTGTTGCCTTTGCTGAGCATCTAGATCGACTAAGTATTGCGGTGTCATCAGAAAATGTAGAGGTTGTGAGCTGATGGTTTGTACGCATGTCTGCTGTGTATAGTGTGTACAGAACGGGAAACTGTGCTGGGCACATTACTTTGGGAGAATTCAGCATTGATGACGCGGTCATGTGAAGTCAAATTGTTACACCTGGTTGAGAACACTCTTTTGAAGAGATATGACTCGCCCAATTTGTGTGTGTTCTGGGGAAGCAGTTTCATTATCTTGTGCAATAGTCATTCTAGCCAGACTCGGTCAAATGCTTGTGCAACATCTAAGAATATCGCTGAGCAGTATTCCCAGTGCTCGAAAGCGGTACGAATTTCTTTTGTGATGCGATTGACCTGTTCGATCGGTTTTATGATTTTTGCGAAAGCCAAATTGGTGCGATGGTATTGTATTCTGTCTTTTTAGGTAGGGAGTTAGTTGCTTTAAAAATGCCTTTTCAAATAGTGTCGAGAGACACGTTAAAAGAATAATTGGTCTGTAGGATGGGGGTTGCGTTTTGTCTTTGCCAGGCTTGGGAATCATTACTATGACGGCCTTTTTCCACCTTTGGGGATAGTGTTGAAGTTTCATAATAGCGTCGAAGAGATGGCATAAAGTCAGGACCGCACATGGTGGGAGATCTATAATCGTTTTTGGTGTCACCAAGTCATGTCCAGGTGATTTTTTGTGTGTAAGACGGACCCGGCTGTGGCGGAGTGTGTCTGGTGTGGGTGGTCTGGGCGCATTACTTAAGGCGGCTCTTCAGTTCCTTGTAAGCTATACAGCCACGCCAGTTCGCTGTGTGACTTTCGCCGCAGTTGCTGCACATTTTTGCAGAGATATCTTCCTTGTTATTGTACCAGTTTGTTGTGCTTGAGCTTCACTACAAACTACACAAAAACAGTTTAGCGTGCAGTAAGCCTTGGTATGGCCATATGCTTGACAGTTAGTGCACTGCACTGAGCGATTGCGCTTGTGTAGGTCCTCCACTGTGATACGCCGATGCAGTAGGAGCTGCAGCTTGTAGATTGGGTGAACTTCATTTTTTTCAGTGTCCGGCTCTCTGGCTCCAACTCAATTTTGAACATTGGTTGTGGTTCCTTATTTTTGTTTAATATGTTCATGACCATTTTTGCATTAAAAACACATCTTACGCGTCAGCATACGAATGACTAGCACTAATTAGTATAAGATCAAAATCATTTAGCAGAGAAGAAACTGGTTTAATGGCAGTTTGGTGGTGCATATAAATGATTGCATCACACAGAGGAGGAATGTAGGTACAACTAAAGAAAATGTTAAAAGGACTTCGAATGAATTTAAGCGGCTTAAAATTCAATTCTGAAAGGATAGGTGATAGTGATACGTTCCACTGAGTAAATGTTGCTTACGGCAATGAGAACGACACCTCCAAAGTTTGGGCGATCTTCCCGAAAGACAGTGTACTTCGATACAAAAATTTCATTATCTATGACAGGGGAGTTTAGCCAGGTTTCTGTTAGCACAAGAGCATCAAAGTCAAATTCAATACAAATAATTAACAATAGAATTATCGAAAGAAATAATAAAAGAATATTTATGTGAAAAATACATCATGAACCAGATTTTGCAACATTCCGAAAAGCATTTGCAGAAATCATAGCATTTAACAGTATAACCAAACCAATATAAACAACAACAAAATTAATTAATTTTATTAATTGACTTATGCTGAGTTCAAAGAAACCAAATTAAAAAGACATGGAGAACTATTACATCCGGGAATAGAAGGAAGAACAAAATGGTTTAAAGAAAAATTCTATAATCCAGATCATCAGAAGTTAATCCAAAACATTATAAAGGAATGTGAGATTTGTTATATAGCAAAAACGAAATACAGGAATACCAAATTAAAATATGAGAGCGCACCAGAAATTTATAACATCAGAGAAAACTACGTAAAGGATTTCTACCTAACAGGTAAACCACCGGTTTTCGTCTTGCATAGACATATGTATATATTCAAAGTTTGAAATTCTAATAGAAGTAAATATCCGAGATTGGCTAGAAACTAAGAGAGAAAAAATAAAAGTATTCAATGAAATGATAAAACCACAAGAAATATTAGCAGATAAGGAATCAGCATTTATGTGTATAGTATTGCAAACATGGTTAAATTCAGAAGGTGTAAAAACACAAATTTCAGCTAGTGCAAACGGTGTATCTGATGTGGAAAGATTCATTAAGACAGTAAATGAAAAACAAAGAGTTATTAAAAATGGGAAAACTATCTAAATTAAATACACAATGTTTGAATAAGTATTATACACCTATAATCACAAAACAAAACATTATACCAACAATAGGCGACCCGCTAATATCATCATTTATGAAGGAAACCCTGAATACAGCACTCAGCCAAATAAAATCATAAAATGACCAAACTTAATGAAAAACGAGACGAATTCGAGGTCGTTAGTACATCTCCGTTAGTAAAGTTAAAGACAAATAATCCACCTAAAAAGACCGGACAAATTAGACAATAAGATGACAATAAATCAAAATTAAAAAGAAAAGATCAAATAAATGAAAGTAAATATGATAATAATTCTAGATTAAACGCCAATGACGACAAGTTCACCATAGATCGAGCAGTGAAAAGTACAGCAACAAAGCACGTCCTAGATGCCCTGCAAGAAGTCACAAGCTACGTTGGAATGCCAGATCGTATCGTTACCGATCGAGGGACCGCATTCATCTCAAAAGGTTTTCAGAAATATTGTAAATCAAACAATGTGATGCACATACTCCACGCCGTAAGAACACCAAGAGCCAATGGTCATGCAGAACGGACAAATCGAATTATTTTGTCAATGCTTTTGCCTTAAAATGAAAACAAGAAACGTTGGGACGAGATGCTGCGATCAATCCAGTGGAGCATCAATACCATGGTAAATAGCACTACTAAATGCTCAAAATTCCAGCTTCTATATGGTTATGAGCCCTGAGATGTCCTAAAGAACACGCTGACGAGCGTGATCCAAAATCAAGAGCTAGGCATTATGACTGATGCCGAATTGGAGAAGCTCCGAGCTGATGCTGCGACTACAGTTAACGACCACCGAGCTGCTGCCAAGCAAAGATACGATGCCATCCATTCCAAGCCAACTGTCTATAATCCTGGAGACATTGTCGAGAACTAACCGTTCAGCACGGGCACGTCGCGCAAACTAGAGCCACGATACAAAGGTCCTTTTATTGTATCCAAAGTGCTGCCCAACGACCGATATCTAGTTGAAGATATCCCGCATGCACACAGAAAGCAGAGACACTATAAATCAGGGTATTCATCAGATAAGATGAAACGCTGGTGCGAACTTCCAACCGATGAGTCAGATGAAGACAACGACGAAGAAGACGACCCAAACGACTAATCTCGCGAGGACGCTGCGATTGTCAGGAGAGGCCGAATGTAACGAGCCGGTTCTTGGCAAGGAAGAATATTTATGCAGGAACCGATATAAGCGATAGTTACTCGGTATTCTATCGATACCGATATATATAAGAAGAAGAGAAGGGATCGAAAGGCACGAGCGAACGGAGAGCACGCCAAGTTTGGTACAATCAGAATTAAATTAGTTTCTTAATGTTATCCTCTTTTTCATTCCAATAAAACATTACTCCACCACTCGGAAAAGCCATCCCTTTACAATACAAAGACTTGTTTTCATATCGGTCGTTTGTATGGCAGCTATGTGATATAGTGGTCCGATCCGGACCAAACTCACAAATCGTGTATGGCTATGTCAAATAAATAAATGTTTAATTCGGTTGCGATATGATATAGTGGATCCTTTTGAAAATTGAGTTTGCATTTTGAAATAAAATTTTTATATAGTTGAGTGTTAAGGTCAACAAACTGGTTGCGGATGAGAAGGTAATTTGAAAGATGTAACAAGGTTCGAGACCTTGAAGACTTTTTGCAAGCTCTAGATTTCGTATTTTTAAGGAGAGAGAGTTGCTTAAGAAACCATGGCGGGTAAAGTTGATAGAGTCAATATTTCAGGGACAGATTTTTTTTAAGGCGTTATGAATTACTTCATAAAAAGAGTCTGCCTTATTATTGTGGCAGAGGAGGTAATATTTGAGGAGGTAATAAATGAGGTCAAGCGACCTGCCACGGAAGTTTCTTATAAGGCTAAGCTGGTAAACGGCAGAGTCGGCTAAGCCATCAAGGAAGTCATTCTGGCTAGTAAGAGAAAATTATCATCGTCAGTGTTGAACCATGAAAGGATGGGCAAATTTAAATCACCCCTAACTAGTATTTTTTTCTTACTATTTATATATTTTATATTGTATCTTCTTTTATTGTGAGACTAACAATAATTATTCAAATCTTATTTTATAACTTAGACTATTAACAATGTAGAGTAATTGTATTAGTTAGACGGCCCTAAGCTTTTTTTGCTGGGCTGGAGAATCTTTGCGTTTCAGTCGGCTCTGACTGCAGACTTTGCGAGAGGATTTTCGTGTGCCGCAAGTTTAGCTTGGTGTTTACTTTTTTTTAATTTGGGTTTCCTCGTTGACAAGATTTATGTGGAGGTCTCTGCGGATGCTTTCGCTGCGTAGGTACCATTGTGCCCCAGTGATAGTTCGCGGAATCGTTGATTAAGCTCGCTGAATAATTTCAATGTTGGTTTTGAAGCGTTTCCCCATAGTTCACAGCCGTATGTCCAGATGGGTTTCAGCACGGTATTGTAGAGGAGTACTTTGTATTCCAAACTTAGGGGAGAGTTGCAGCTTATAAGTCAGTGAAGATTGGCTGCTTTAAGCTTCATATGAGTCCTCTTGGATTCTATATGTCGCCACCAGGTGAGGCTATCTAGATGAACACCGAGATACGTTACTACGTCTGCTTGTGGGATTAATGTATTGTTCAGGGTACAGGGTGGGCAGGTTTGTCTGTTCAATGTGAGGGTTACATGTCTGCTTTTGGTCTTGTTTTTTTTTTGATGCGCCAGTCTCCAAACCATCTTTCCACTATTTTAAGATGACAGGCAAGTAGTTCTGTTGCCTTTGCTGAGCATCTAGATCGACTAAGTATTGCGGTGTCATCAGAAAATGTAGAGGTTGTGAGCTGATGGTTTGTACGCATGTCTGCTGTGTATAGTGTGTACAGAACGGGAAACTGTGCTGGGCACATTACTTTGGGAGAATTCAGCATTGATGACGCGGTCATGTGAAGTCAAATTGTTACACCTGGTTGAGAACACTCTTTTGAAGAGATATGACTCGCCCAATTTGTGTGTGTTCTGGGGAAGCAGTTTCATTATCTTGTGCAATAGTCATTCTAGCCAGACTCGGTCAAATGCTTGTGCAACATCTAAGAATATCGCTGAGCAGTATTCCCAGTGCTCGAAAGCGGTACGAATTTCTTTTGTGATGCGATTGACCTGTTCGATCGGTTTTATGATTTTTGCGAAAGCCAAATTGGTGCGATGGTATTGTATTCTGTCTTTTTAGGTAGGGAGTTAGTTGCTTTAAAAATGCCTTTTCAAATAGTGTCGAGAGATACGTTAAAAGAATAATTGGTCTGTAGGATGGGGGTTGCGTTTTGTCTTTGCCAGGCTTGGGAATCATTACTATGACGGCCTTTTTCCACCTTTGGGGATAGTGTTGAAGTTTCATAATAGCGTCGAAGAGATGGCATAAAGTCAGGACCGCACATGGTGGGAGATCTATAATCGTTTTTGGTGTCACCAAGTCATGTCCAGGTGATTTTTTGTGTGTAAGACGGACCCGGCTGTGGCGGAGTGTGTCTGGTGTGGGTGGTCTGGGCGCATTACTTAAGGCGGCTCTTCAGTTCCTTGTAAGCTATACAGCCACGCCAGTTCGCTGTGTGACTTTCGCCGCAGTTGCTGCACATTTTTGCAGAGATATCTTCCTTGTTATTGTACCAGTTTGTTGTGCTTGAGCTTCACTACAAACTACACAAAAACAGTTTAGCGTGCAGTAAGCCTTGGTATGGCCATATGCTTGACAGTTAGTGCACTGCACTGAGCGATTGCGCTTGTGTAGGTCCTCCACTGTGATACGCCGATGCAGTAGGAGCTGCAGCTTGTAGATTGGGTGAACTTCATTTTTTTCAGTGTCCGGCTCTCTGGCTCCAACTCAATTTTGAACATTGGTTGTGGTTCCTTATTTTTGTTTAATATGTTCATGACCATTTTTGCATTAAAAACACATCTTACGCGTCAGCATACGAATGACTAGCACTAATTAGTATAAGATCAAAATCATTTAGCAGAGAAGAAACTGGTTTAATGGCAGTTTGGTGGTGCATATAAATGATTGCATCACACAGAGGAGGAATGTAGGTACAACTAAAGAAAATGTTAAAAGGACTTCGAATGAATTTAAGCGGCTTAAAATTCAATTCTGAAAGGATAGGTGATAGTGATACGTTCCACTGAGTAAATGTTGCTTACGGCAATGAGAACGACACCTCCAAAGTTTGGGCGATCTTCCCGAAAGACAGTGTACTTCGATACAAAAATTTCATTATCTATGACAGGGGAGTTTAGCCAGGTTTCTGTTAGCACAAGAGCATCAAAGTCAAATTCAATACAAATAATTAACAATAGAATTATCGAAAGAAATAATAAAAGAATATTTATGTGAAAAATACATCATGAACCAGATTTTGCAACATTCCGAAAAGCATTTGCAGAAATCATAGCATTTAACAGTATAACCAAACCAATATAAACAACAACAAAATTAATTAATTTTATTAATTGACTTATGCTGAGTTCAAAGAAACCAAATTAAAAAGACATGGAGAACTATTACATCCGGGAATAGAAGGAAGAACAAAATGGTTTAAAGAAAAATTCTATAATCCAGATCATCAGAAGTTAATCCAAAACATTATAAAGGAATGTGAGATTTGTTATATAGCAAATACGAAATACAGGAATACCAAATTAAAATATGAGAGCGCACCAGAAATTTATAACATCAGAGAAAACTACGTAAAGGATTTCTACCTAACAGGTAAACCACCGGTTTTCGTCTTGCATAGACATATGTATATATTCAAAGTTTGAAATTCTAATAGAAGTAAATATCCGAGATTGGCTAGAAACTAAGAGAGAAAAAATAAAAGTATTCAATGAAATGATAAAACCACAAGAAATATTAGCAGATAAGGAATCAGCATTTATGTGTATAGTATTGCAAACATGGTTAAATTCAGAAGGTGTAAAAACACAAATTTCAGCTAGTGCAAACGGTGTATCTGATGTGGAAAGATTCATTAAGACAGTAAATGAAAAACAAAGAGTTATTAAAAATGGGAAAACTATCTAAATTAAATACACAATGTTTGAATAAGTATTATACACCTATAATCACAAAACAAAACATTATACCAACAATAGGCGACCCGCTAATATCATCATTTATGAAGGAAACCCTGAATACAGCACTCAGCCAAATAAAATCATAAAATGACCAAACTTAATGAAAAACGAGACGAATTCGAGGTCGTTAGTACATCTCCGTTAGTAAAGTTAAAGACAAATAATCCATCTAAAAAGACCGGACAAATTAGACAATAAGATGACAATAAATCAAAATTAAAAAGAAAAGATCAAATAAATGAAAGTAAATATGATAATAATTCTAGATTAAACGCCAATGACGACATCAACGCAATTGAAGAACTGGATTAAAGACATTTTAATCATCATAACATTGCTATTATCTATTATCAAAATTACATAACAACAAAGTATCGAAATCAACCCCATGAAGGCTCCAAATGGACATCTTATTTTTCAAAAAGGATTCAAAGGCCAACCGTCAAAGTATGAATATCACTATCTAACAGTAAACATTTCCAAAACAGAAGAAACTTACGAAAATTTATTAAATTAGTTAATTTACATTAAATACATAATAGATAAACTCAATCGCAAAATAAACGGTATTAAAATTGTCAAACGCAACAAAAGAGGTCTAATTAACATAGTCGGAACAGCATATGAATATCTTTTTGGTACATAATATAAAATTGATAAAGAAGGATTAAAAAAAAAAAATACAAAAAGTACAGGAAAATAGTATTCAGGAAAACTAAATTTAATAATAGACACCATAAATCCCGGTATTAAAGTTATGAAGAACTTAAGAGACAAAAATGAAAAGGATAAGGAAATAGGAATTCTAGTATTCAGTCTTGAACAATCACAGAATATATTGAAGATATTGAATTAAGAATGCAAATGACAAGATTAAGAAATAGTATTATAAAAAATAGTATTCAGGTAAACTAAATTTAATAATAGACACCATTAATCCCGGTATTAAAGTAATGAATAACTTAAGAGACAAAAATGAAAAGGATAAGAAAATAGGAATTCTAGTATTCAGTCTTGAACAATTCACAGAATATATTGAAGATATTAGGAATGCAAATGACAAGATTAAGAATTGAACCCAAAATTACTAAAACATGACCTGTTAAATACTGTAAACTCCGAAAAACTTTTAAACATTAAAACATCCACCTGGATAAAACCGATTCGAACGAAATTCTTATCATTTACCATATTCCAACCGAAATAATAAAAGTCCCAATTTAAATCCGAAATAAATCCGTATCCAGATGAGCAAAATAATATTTGAACAGAAACATTTCAAGATAAATATTATTAAGTATGTCGGAGATATTGGTGGATTATATTCCGATTCGGACTCTGAATCACTCCTGTGCATGGCCTTGGCGCCACGTTTTCTGATCTTTGGTTGGGAGCGTGGCATGTCTGTTTCCTTTTACTTTCCTTCATCAAGTGATGAAATCAACTGTGTGCATATACCTACCACGCATCATGACGAAATGCGATTCCTTTGCATACACACATATCACACAGTGTTATCTCACCATGCTCATGCACACAATACTAATGCATGATCAACGGTACTTTATCGGTACCTCCTTTTCACACAGACATCTCCGCCACATACGCTCCCTCCCCTTCGCCCATACTCGCGGTCAGACTACGTTAGGTAGCAACTAGAAATAGTTGTCTACCACGCTTCAAGCATACAGAGAGAGAATACATAGAGAAAGAACATTGCAAACGAGATAAGCGGACTGTCGGCATGCCACTCTGGCGGCAATGCTCGTTACAATTTGAATTTGAAAATAATCTGCCACACGGCCCTTCTGACATATCACACGTCCTCGTGTGTTTCTTATTTAAATTATACTATTGTGTCTTATTTCAGTAACCATGATCTTTAATAAACAAACTCAAGCAAAATCTTTTAGATAACTCTTTTCATTTTAAATTAAACACTTTATTTTCTTATTCTCTTGAAACCAAATCAAACCAAAAAATATTTTCAAAATTAGATTTCGTAATTTAGCATTAGTTCAAAGCATAAGATCAGATTATCGATTAAAATTCATTACAAATACTTCAAAATTAATTTCAATCGTTACATGATTCATTCCGAATCCTACAGATTCGTTTCCAACATTTCAAAATACATTTCACGTATTACAATATTTAATTATTTTATTTCTCACTACTCCAAGCCATAAGATCCGGATTACCAATAACATGAATTCAAAATACATTCTCAAAATCATAATTTCATTAAAACAACAGCACACAGTTAACTACTCGAATAACCGGCCAATCTTCATTTTGATAGCTCACAGTTATGATTAAACAAACCGGCCAATCATTCTCATTGTTATAGTAGCTCACGGTTAAGGTTCGACAAACCGGCCAAATGTTAGCTCCCAGTTGACGTTAACCAACAAACCGGCTTAACAAATCAATATTAGCACACGGAATAAAACACCAAACCGGCCAAACAAATAGAGACTTCCGATCCTTGTCCAAAATTCCAACCTCAAGCATCAAATGCCGGGCCACATAACTCGGGCGCCCACTTGTGCAGGAAGCCGTAACATTTTGGACTGATCTCAAAGTTGTACGTGATTTAACAATTATTCTTGGCATCGCAGCTTTCAATAGCTCGATCCATTCCGACATCGCAGCTCTCAATAGCTCGATTCGTTCCGACATCGCAGCCCTCACTGCCCTCATACTCAATTCGTGGGAGTATTTGTAAGTTCTTTTGTTATTTAATGCTTTGAGTGTATACCGATCTCCTGGCAATACTTCGGCCACCAAATATGGACCTTTAAACCTATTGTCTAATTTGGTTTGATTTCTTTCTTCGTTCCTAATCAAAACATAGTCCCCGACCCTATCTCATTTAATAGTAGCTTTACAATTATCAAATCTAGCTTTATCGATTCTGGCATTCTTATCAACATTACGTATTTCTCTAACTTGACCTACATCAACATTATTTTCTTGATTTACAACAGGCACAAGACAAAACGGCTTGGCTTCTTTACCAATAAGTATCTCTAATGGGCTAGATTTAGTCACTCTGTTTATGGTACAATTAAGAGCTAATTGAATTTAACATAGGGAATCCTGCCAAGATCTTTGGCTTGTTTCAACTGCAGTTAGCATGTTCTTCAGAGTACTCATGACTCGCTCTACTTGTCCATTAGCTCGACTAGCTCCTGTGGCGATTAAGTGAATTTCTATTTTCTTTGATAAGCAAAAATCACGAAGAGTTGTGCTAGCAAAACTTCGACCTTGATCAGCGATCAGTCGAGAAGAAACACCAAACAATGAAATTAAGGACTTCACTGCCTTAATGCAACTCTCTGTGTCTAGCTTTAAGGTATGAGACAAATAAACAAATTTGGTAAATGCGGTAAAGGAGTATCAGCACGATTCCTTCAAATCGCTCTTGCCACTAAGTATTTGTATTTGCTCAAGCTCCAGACAGTCTCAGTGAAGCAGCCTCCTTTATGAGCGAACACTCAGCTCCGAAATCATAGCATTTAACAGTATAACCAAAGCAATAACAACAACAACAAAATTAATTGATTTTATTGATTGACTAATGCTGAGTTCAAAGAAACCATATTAAAAAGACATGGAGAACTATTACATCCGGGAATAGAAAAAAGAACAAAATGGTTTAAAGAAAAATTCTATAATCCAGATAATCAGAAGTTAATACAACACATTATGAATGAATGTGAAATTTGTAATATAGCAAAAACGAAATACAGGAATACCAAATTAAAATATGAGAGCACACCAGCAATTTATAACATCAGAGAAAACTACGTAAAGGATTTCTACCTAAAAGGTAATCCACCGGTTTTCGTCTTGCATAGACATATATATTCAAAGTTTGCAACTCTAATAGAAGTAAATATCCGAGATTGGCTAGAAACTAAGAGAGCAAAAATAAAAGTATTCAATCAAATGATAAAACCACAAGAAATATTAGCAGATAAGGAATCAGCATTTATGTGTATAGTATTGCAAACATGGTTAAATTCAGAAGGTGTAAAGACACAAATTTCAGCTAGTGAAAACGGTGTATCTGATGTGGAAAGATTCCTTAAGACAGTAAATGAAAAACAAAGAGTTATTAAAAATGGGAAAACTATCTAAATTAAATACACAATGTTTGAATAAGTATTATACACCTATAATCACAAAACAAAACATTATACCAACAATAGGCGACCCGCTAATATCATCATTTATGAAGGAAACCCTGAATACAGCACTCAGCCAAATTTTTTTTTTTTTTTTTTTTTTTTTTAATTTCCTTTAAATTACATTCTGTTTCTTAAAGAATAACAATGAGTAATGGTTGAAGAAATGGAAAAGAAAGGTAGCGGCCCTTCCCATTGCAAGGATACGCTAATACTTTAATAGTTAACTAATAATTACTAATAATTTAATTCTGTTGGAGTTTTTCGTTTTAATCTTCTCGGTTCCAGCTCTCTCATCGGTATTTGTCTCAGGTTTGGGTTTTGGTGGTTTAGTAGTTGATTTGTGTGTTTTTGCTGCTTTTTTTAATAGTTTCGTTGACTGTCTCTATGTTTAAGTCTTTATGGATATCTTCATTTCTAATATACCATTCGGCATTTGTCATTGTTCTGAGCATTTTCGATTGTGTTCGTTGAATTTGCTGTAAGTGAGATTTACTTGCAGTTCCCCAGATTTCTATTCCATACGTCCATATTGGTTTTATTATCGCCTTGTATATTGCTATTTTGTAATGTAATTTTAGTTTTGAGTGTTTTCCTATTAGCCAGTTTAGTTGTCGAAATTTGTATTTTATTTCATTTCGTTTGTTTAGGATGTGCTGCTTCCATGTCAGTTTTGCGTCAATGGTTAGTCCAAGGTACTTGGCATATGGGCGTAGCAATATTTGATTGTCGTTGATTTTAATAGCGAGGTTTTTGGGTTGTCGTTTTGTGTATATTACTTGTTGAGTTTTGTCTTTATTTATCTCGATGCCCCATCTCTCGAACCAGGATACTGTTTGTGTCATGATTTGTTGTAAGGTACTTGCAGCTGTTTTTTTCACACGCGCTTGACGACATTAATACAGTATCATCTGCGAACGTAGCAATCATTGATCCAGGGATAGTTGGCGCTGGAATATCGGAGGTGTAAATCAGGTATAAGATGGGTCCAAGCACACTACCTTGGGGAACACCCGCTGTCACAGGCATAACGTCTGAGCATTCATTGTCATATTTGATATAGAAATATCTGTCCGTTATGTAGCTTTGTAGGATGGTATATAAGTTGTCTGGTAGTATATTTCTTAGCTTATGCAGCAGTCCTTTGTGCCATACCTTGTCAAATGCTTTAGCAATGTCCAGGTACACAGCATAGCAAAACTTCTTTTGTCAAAATCCTCTGTTATTTTATTAATTACTCGATGGACCTGTTGGACGGTCGAGTGCTGCTTCCGAAAGCCGAATTGGTGCGGAGGTATTATATTTTTTTGTGTCAGGGTTGGCTCGATTCTATTTAATAGGACTTTTTCAAATAACTTTGAGAGGACAGGTAATAAAGTGATTGGTCTGTACGAACTTACAGTATTGGCGTTTTTATTTGGTTTTGGAATTGCTTTAATTTGGCCTACCTTCCAAGTTATGGGGAAGTATTGTAGTCGAATGATTCCGTTAAACAGGTTTCTAATATAGGTGATTATGGCGTCTGGTAGTTCTTTCAGAATTTTTCCTCCGATTAAGTCATATCCGGGGGCTTTCTTGTTTTTAATTTGTTTTATGTGAGATTTAATTTCTGCCTTTGTTATAGTTTTAATTGCACAATTTGGGTTGGTGATTTGTGTTGGAAGCTCAGCGTTGCCGTTGTCCATGTCATTGGTAAATGATGTTTTAAAGTGTTCCGCAAGAGTGTCTGCTTTTTCTTTGTTTGATCTCGCCCATGTGTTGTTGTTTCTTTTTATAGGCGGCTTGTGTATAGTTGAGTTTGTCAATTTTTTGGTCGCTTTCCACAGAGAATAATTAGTAGATAAGGAGGTTCCGAGGTTGCTAAGGTAGTATTGTAGCCGGTTATCTTTGTCTGCCCTGAGAATTCTCTTGAGCTCGTCTGTTGCTCTATTAAGTTTGTTTTTATCTTCTGGATGCCTAGTCGTTTGCCATATCTTCCTAAGGTTACGCTTTTTTCTGATTTTGTCTTTAATAAAGGCGGGAGTTTTCTTTAATGCAGTCATTTTTATAGATGGTGTCGCTTGCGTTGCTGCATATATGATGTTGTCATTTAAATATGCTATTGCGGAGTCCAGTTCGTTGTTAGTCTTTAGAGAGATATTTATTTCCATGTTCTGTTCCAAAATCTCGCGAACATATTCCAGTTTGTTTTGTGGTTAAATAAAGGGGGGTCATTGTTGTTTTCTTCTACCCCACCATGTAACGTAATTAATATTGGGGAATGGTCGGAGGAGAGGTCTAGGCATGATTTTATTGTTAGGTTATCGCAAGTTATATTTTTTGTAATGCAGAAGTCAATTAAGTCCGGTAGTTTGTTTATGTCAGTTGGCCAGTAAGTCGGCTCGCCTGTGCTTAAGGCACGGCTATTATTGCTTCTTATTGCTTCATACAATTGTCTTCCCTTTGCAGTGGTAAGTCTGGACCCCCATGTTATGTGTTTGGCATTATAGTCACCTCCTGCCAAATACCGATTTCCCAGTGATTTTAGAAAATCGAGGTATTGGTCTTTTGTATTGTTAAATTTGGGTGGGCAATAAACTGCAGATATATTTATTGGACCCGTTGTGTCTGAGGTCGATATAGTAGTAGCCTGTATGTAGTCCTTTTTGAATCCATCGAGCTCTATGCACTTTATGCTTTTTTTAATTATTACTGCAGTACCACCATGGGCCTTACCGTCCGGGTGATTAGTAGAGAATATATTATAGTCAGGTATGTTTATATAGGTTTTCTCAGTTGAGTGAGTTTCAGAAATAAGCATGACGTCAATTAGCTTTTCATTTAAGAATGTTTTTAGTTCAAGTAAATGGCGTGAAAGTCCGTTAGCATTCCAGATGGCGATTGTTAGGTGTTTATTTGTCAAGTTTAGATACTAGGAGCGTGACAATGTTCATCATAGTTGTCATTTGGGCTATTAATTGTTTCATCAATTGTTTTAGTTCGTCAAAATCATTTTGTGCGGTTTGGCTTAATTGAGTTGGAGCAGGCTGTATATCAGGTACACTAGCAGTTTGGATTGCTGAGTTGGTTTGATGGCTAGTTACTTGGTTTCTGTTTAAGACTTCGGCATAGGATATAGCTGGCGTCTTTAAGATTGCTGCGTTATTTGTTGTACTGTATTGTGTCGTTTGATTTGTTTCTGTTACCGGTATTTCTTTCTTCCGGAGAGGTGGGTATTTTTGGATTTGCAGTGCTTTGTACACCATACAACCTTTGTAGTTTGCAGTGTGGTTTTCACTGCATAATGCACATTTAATACTTGTTCGGTCCGATCTTGTATTTATAGTACACGATGAGGAGCTGTGTTTTCCAGCGCACTTTACACAAGTTGGGTCTTTGGTGCAGTAGTTTTTGGTATGTCCATATTTTTGGCAGTTTGTACATTGGGGAAGTGTTCGCTTTGGTCGCGGTGGCTCGAAAATTACTTTGCAGTGAAGAAGGTGTTCAATTTTATAGATGTCTTTATTATTTTCTTTCATTTTAAGTTCAATAGAGAATAGAGGCAATGGTTGTTTGGAGTCGTAGCGCTGGATATTGTGTAAATTTATAACTTCATGCCCTTGCTGAGCTAGTTCATTTATAATATCGTCTTTGTCTGTAGCGTGATGGACATTACGAAGGATTACCTTAAATCCTCTCTGGTCTTTTGGTCTGAAGGTGTAGTATTTGGTCGATTTATCTTTTAATAGTCCTAATATGTTGTGGTAGTGAGTAGTTTCTAGTGGCTGTATTTTTATTTCATTAGTTGACAGTGCTTTAAGTTCATATCGTGTTTCTTTTAATGAATTTAAAGCAGTAGTTAGAGCGTAAATGTTTTCAACATTTTGAACATATATGGGGGGGTTTTGCTTTTTTGTGCTCAATTTGCATTTGCGTATTTATCGTTGCATTTGTCCCATTGTCAGCTTGGTTTTCGTCTTCATCATCTTGTGCTAGTAACTCAAAGCGGTTGCTTGAGTTTGGCTCGGCTAGCCAGTACTCTTTGAGAGTTTTTTGAGTAGCGGTTTGAGTTTTATTCTTCTGTTTCTTGTTGCCATTTAAAAGATCTTTGGAACCGTTTGGAGACTGGTTTTCTCGGTGACGTTTTAAGTTTTGTTTGTTTGGGAGAGAGGATTGAGTTTTGTTTATTGTTGTTGGAGCGGGTATTGAGGTTGTGGGTGTTTTAGTATTCGCTGAGGAAGAGCGTATCGGCATTGAAGCATAGCAAACTGTGGTTGTTGTTGCTATAGTTGCTGTAGTTGTGGTATTTGTGTCTGAGGTTGTTGAGAGCGGAAGAGTTGAGAGTGGGAGAGTTGAGAGCGTACCTGCTGTGAGCGGCGGAGTAGAGTGTGTGTTCATTTGTATCGCGGAAGTTGTTGTTGGTATACGCGCGGGTAAATTTGGCGCGCATTCAGGTCTTCGTTGCTGAGAGTAATTGTTGGGTCTCTCCAATGCTGGAGAGCAAGATCGCGCTCTTTCATCACTCTGCGGGTGCAAGTTTTGATAATTGTTTGTGTGATTTGATATGTGGGTGAGTGAGATGTAGGAGTTGTTTTTGTTTTGTTTTGCTTGAAGCTCTCGCTTCTGATTTTGAGCGCCGGGTGCGCTCATTTTTTGTTTAGTTTATTGTTTTCACTTGTTTTTGTTTATTTTATTCACAGGAGTATATAGGGTTTTTTTGAAACACATATAAATATGTATTAGCGTCTTTTCGCTTTTATTTAATGGTTTCACTTGGGCTTGAATTTTGCACTTAGACTTCAATATTAACTGGAGCTTTGTTAAAAACACGTCCGTCGGGGTTGAAGATCAAAGATCGATGTCAGCCAAATAAAATCATAAAATGACCAAACTTAATGAAAAACGAGACGAATTCGAGGTCGTTAGTACATCTCCGTTAGTAAAGTTAAAGACAAATAATCCATCTAAAAAGACCGGACAAATTAGACAATTAGATGACAATAAATCAAAATTAAAAAGAAAAGATCAAATAAATGAAAGTAAATATGATAATAATTCTAGATTAAACGCCAATGACGACATCAACGCAATTGAAGAACTGGATTAAAGACATTTTAATCATCATAACATTGCTATTATCTATTATCAAAATTACATAACAACAAAGTATCGAAATCAACCCCATGAAGGCTCCAAATGGACATCTTATTTTTCAAAAAGGATTCAAAGGCCAACCGTCAAAGTATGAATATCACTATCTAACAGTAAACATTTCCAAAACAGAAGAAACTTACGAAAATTTATTAAATTAGTTAATTCACATTAAATACATAATAGATAAACTCAATCGCAAAATAAACGGTATTAAAATTGTCAAACGCAACAAAAGAGGTCTAATTAACATAGTCGGAACAGCATATGAATATCTTTTTGGTACATAATATAAAATTGATAAAGAAGGATTAAAAAAAAAAAATACAAAAAGTACAGGAAAATAGTATTCAGGTAAACTAAATTTAATAATAGACACCATAAATCCCGGTATTAAAGTTATGAAGAACTTAAGAGACAAAAATGAAAAGGATAAGGAAATAGGAATTCTAGTATTCAGTCTTGAACAATCACAGAATATATTGAAGATATTGAATTAAGAATGCAAATGACAAGATTAAGAAATAGTATTATAAAAAATAGTATTCAGGTAAACTAAATTTAATAATAGACACCATTAATCCCGGTATTAAAGTAATGAATAACTTAAGAGACAAAAATGAAAAGGATAAGAAAATAGGAATTCTAGTATTCAGTCTTGAACAATTCACAGAATATATTGAAGATATTAGGAATGCAAATGACAAGATTAAGAATTGAACCCAAAATTACTAAAACATGACCTGTTAAATACTGTAAACTCCGAAAAACTTTTAAACATTAAAACATCCACCTGGATAAAACCGATTCGAACGAAATTCTTATCATTTACCATATCCCAACCGAAATAATAAAAGTCCCAATTTAAATCCGAAATAAATCCGTATCCAGATGAGCAAAATAATATTTGAACAGAAACATTTCAAGATAAATACTATTAAGTATGTCGGAGATATTGGTGGATTATATTCCGATTCGGACTCTGAATCACTCCTGTGCATGGCCTTGGCGCCACGTTTTCTGATCTTTGGTTGGGAGCGTGGCATGTCTGTTTCCTTTTACTTTCCTTCATCAAGTGATGAAATCAACTCTGTGCATATACCTACCAAGCATCATGACGAAATGCGATTCCTTTGCATACACACATATCACACAGTGTTATCTCACCATGCTCATGCACACAATACTAATGCATGATCAACGGTACTTTATCGGTACCTCCTTTTCACACAGACATCTCCGCCACATACGCTCCCTCCCCTTCGCCCATACTCGCGGTCAGACTACGTTAGGTAGCAACTAGAAATAGTTGTCTACCACGCTTGAAGCATACAGAGAGAGAATACATAGAGAAAGAACATTGCAAACGAGATAAGCGGACTGTCGGCATGCCACTCTGGCGGCAATGCTCGTTACAATTTGAATTTGAAAATAATCTGCCACACGGCCCTTCTGACATATCACACGTCCTCGTGTGTTTCTTATTTAAATTATACTATTGTGTCTTATTTCAGTAACCATGATCTTTAATAAACAAACTCAAACAAAATCTTTTAGATAACTCTTTTCATTTTAAATTAAACACTTTATTTTCTTATTCTCTTGAAACCAAATCAAACCAAAAAATATTTTCAAAATTAGATTTCGTAATTTAGCATTAGTTCAAAGCATAAGATCAGATTATCGATTAAAATTCATTACAAATACTTCAAAATTAATTTCAATCGTTACATGATTCATTCCGAATCCTACAGATTCGTTTCCAACATTTCAAAATACATTTCACGTATTACAATATTTAATTATTTTATTTCTCACTACTCCAAGCCATAAGATCCGGATTACCAATAACATGAATTCAAAATACATTCTCAAAATCATAATTTCATTAAAACAACAGCACACAGTTAACTACTCGAATAACCGGCCAATCTTCATTTTGATAGCTCACAGTTATGGTTAAACAAACCGGCCAATCATTCTCATTGTTATAGTAGCTCACGGTTAAGGTTCGACAAACCGGCCAAATGTTAGCTCCCAGTTGACGTTAACCAACAAACCGGCTTAACAAATCAATATTAGCACACGGAATAAAACACCAAACCGGCCAAACAAATAGAGACTTCCGATCCTTGTCCAAAATTCCAACCTCAAGCATCAAATGCCGGGCCACATAACTCGGGCGCCCACTTGTGCAGGAAGCCGTAACATTTTGGACTGATCTCAAAGTTGTACGTGATTTAACAATTATTCTTGGCATCGCAGCTTTCAATAGCTCGATCCATTCTGACATCGCAGCTCTCAATAGCTCGATTCGTTCCGACATCGCAGCCCTCACTGCCCTCATACTCAATTCGTGGGAGTATTTGTAAGTTCTTTTGTTATTTAATGCTTTGAGTGTATACCGATCTCCTGGCAATACTTCGGCCACCAAATATGGACCTTTAAACTTATTGTCTAATTTGGTTTGATTTCTTTCTTCGTTCCTAATCAAAATATAGTCCCCGACCCTATCTAAGCTAGCTTTATCGATTCTGGCATTCTTATCAACGTTACGTTTTGCCATTTCTCTAACTTGACCTACATCAACATTATTTTCTTGATTTACAACAGGCACAAGACCAAACGGCTTGGCTTCTTTACCAATAAGTATCTCTAATGGGCTAGATTTAGTCACTCTGTTTATGGTACAATTAAGAACTAGTTGAATTTCGCATAGGGCATCCTGCCAAGATCTTTGGCTTGTTTCAACTGCAGTTAGCATGTTCTTCAGAGTACTCATGACTCGCTCTACTTGTCCATTAGCTCGACTAGCTCCTGTGGCGATTAAGTGCAATTCTATTTTCTTTGATAACGTTCTTTGACGTGTACTGTATGACACGGAATATCGACTTTTGGAATGGGATGCAATTCGGCTTGTATCTTACCAGAAGAAGGCTTGAACAACTTACAGGTAATACAGTTGTCTATAAATTTGCGAACATACTTACACATTTTGTCAAACCAATAGAATTCGTACATTTTCTCAAGAGTTTTCTCCCAACCTAGATGCATAATTGACTCGTGAACATTGTTGACAGAAGACCATCTGAACGGCTTTAGAATTATAGGCAGACAACGAATCTTTCCATTTTTTTGTATTTTTCTATACAGTGTCCCAGAACGTAGGTTTTGGACAAATCTTCGGACAATTCACTATTACGCAATTAAGATACAATGGATAAAGTTTCTTTATCTCTCTGCTGTTCGGCTAACAACCAGTTATCTGAAATTTCTGTCAGATTTTTGCGTTTCTCGGCTACTCCTGACGAATTCTTAAAACTCTTTAGTATTGGGTTGCGAGACAGAAAGTCAATGTGGGCCATGCGTTCACCAGGTCTATACTGAATGTCAAATTCGAATGATTGCATTTCGACCACCACCCATGAACCCTAGGGGTCAACTCAACCTTGGTACGAGAAGCTTTCAATGAATTGCAATCTGTAAACACAACAAAGTGACGACCATGCAAATAATGACGAAAGTATTTAATAGAGTTATAAAAAGCGAGTGTCTCCAATTCGTATGAATGATAACGCGATTCCGCTGATGACGTCATCTTACTAAAATATTCGATAACTCGAGGCTTCTGTTCAATCCTGTGAAATAATATAGCACCATAGCCGTCAGCACTGGCATCTATATGAAGCTCGATAAGAAATTGTGGGTCGAAAATAGTGAGAACAGGTTCATTAGTTAAAATAGAAATTACGCGTTGCCGTATTTGCTCAAGCTCCAGACAGTCTCAGTGAAGCAGCCTCCTTTATGAGCGAACACTCAGCTCCGGAATCATAGCATTTAACAGTATAACCAAAGCAATAACAACAACAACAAAATTAATTGATTTTATTGATTGACTTATGCTGAGTTCAAAGAAACCATATTAAAAAGACATGGAGAACTATTACATCCGGGAATAGAAAGAAGAACAAAATGGTTTAAAGAAAAAATCTATAATCCAGATCATCAGAAGTTAATCCAAAACATTATGAATGAATGTGAAATTTGTAATATAGCAAAAACGAAATACAGGAATACCAAATTAAAATATGAGAGCACACCAGCAATTTATAACATCAGAGAAAACTACGTAAAGGATTTCCACCTAACAGGTAATCCACCGGTTTTCGTCTTGCATAGACATATAAATTATGAAGATTATGTTGGAAGGGGGACTACCCTTCTTAACTGCTGGCCTAGGGACTCAGTCAGTTCTGATTAAATAAAAGAATATGTAACGGCTGTTGCCGGAGTTGTTTTTTTATGAGCTTGTGCTCTTTATTGTTTGAGGCTTCAAAACGAACTGAAACATAAAATGATTCTTAAAGCTTACAAAGACTCGCAGCGGCCACGCAAATATGCTGTGATTGCCGGCTGCGCACGGGTTTCCGGCCCAATGCCGGGTCAGCACTTTGACGTTTTTATATCATGTTTCACACACTGAGCCAACTGTTCTAGTTCGTTGGCTTGTGTTAACTACTCCCCCTTCAAGATTACGGCCGTCCTCGGTTGGTGCTAACTCGGCGATCATCCCGTTTAATTGGATTGCAGATCTCCGCACTCCGATGAACCGTAGACAGGTGATGCCGATACAAATCAATGCACAACAAATCGCTGCTGCGATAAATATTATGCGATGTGAATGATTAGTATCAGTTTCTCTCCCGAACTCTTTGATGAACTCCAAGTTACGTTCACTCAGCTGGTGAAGATAGGGGAGACTCAGAATATCTCTGTTGGCGGTGATATTCAATGATGGGGAACTCGCTACCCCTGGAGCTCTTTTTTGGGCCTTGTTGTGATTTATGAAGGTGGTGTCATTTAACACGACGCGATCGTTGAAGGTGATGAGATGTGTGCCACGTAGGTAGACTTCTGTTCCGTTGTCCACCGTGACCCTGGCTGGCCGATCATTGATGATGATTATACCCTCACCCACGCGGGTAAGTGGGTGTATTTCGCTTGGTTGCGACTCGCAATGCGCTAGGACGCCTGCGTGTAGTTCCCTGGCGCATGAGCTTTCCGTTGATAGTTGGCAAAAGGTAGCCCCCGGTGTTGGGGTGCAGTCTTTGATTGTATGGACTTCTTCTCCACACTTTGCCACCATGTTGTTGGTTATCCGCAGCATAACTCCTTTGCAAGTGACCGGGAAAATAGTGACCTTCTTAAATTTTATTTTGGGGAATTTGATAATAAAGTGTATCATGTAAGAGGATTGTAGTATTTTTACAGACTATGCGGACATAAGATCCCCTATGGGGGTATCTGTGGGCTCTTTCAGCCAAACTGATTTGAAGTCTGCATGATCTAGGATATTTGGACTGACAATATTGTTTTTCGCCAGTGTTACAGCCAACATTAAATTCTGTAACTCCATCATTAGTATTCTATTCCTAGCCAGCAGTGTCTCGTATAAATGGCCGGTGTCAATTTGGGTATTTTTATGTGTTTGCAGGATTTGATTTACAGTTGTTTTTAATTGGTTGATTCGACTTTGTATCCTAGTATTAATTTTGATTTGCCTATTGTTTGATTGTGTCAACTGCCACTCTGTGAACCTAATTCTTTCTAGATCGCCGGCATCCGGCGTCCCCGATACTACCTTTAGCATTGAGCCTAGAAAATGTAAACTCCTTGCGATTCTATGGTGGACTTTTAACGAATCCAGCGTGTATCGAAGATGCGAGGTATCCACTTCTAGCAATTTCTTCATATGAGACTGTGGAAACATCTCGTTCATGCTGCTTGTTTCTTCTATTACGCGCATGTATTCCGAAAGATTTGCCGAGTGAGTCACATACGCGAGCTCCTCCCACACCAGGATCTCTCCATCTATGATGGATATACCTTGTTTGTGAATAGTTAGTGATGTGCGCTGACACTAATGCCAGTGAGAGGAGGATGAAAACTCTGCACCTGTGGAAATGTATTTTTTTAGTCGCTTTTTCTTGTTCGCTGAGGTTTATCCCATCACCAATTACTTTTATCCTAAAAATAAAACATCGCGCCTTTGGCAACGGACTTAATGTCTACTAAATGGAAGTTTGCCAAACGGCTGGTGATAGGTAGAGATAATAAAAAATTTAAAATTAAGCGAGAGAGTCATTTTAAGTTGTCTTTGTGGACCACCCTCCCCTCAATGAGGACCGTGGTCCCCAGGTCTGCTTGTATGGCTTTTTCCTCACACAAGGGAGTGAGTTTATTGCCAAGCCTTCTATTAGTTTTGACCAAAACCTTTTCGCCCACTTCGAAGACTTTGTTTTGTCGAGAAGCATTCTCCCTGGACCTTAGCGCGTCTTGGGCCCTCTTAATTTTGTCCGTGTATTCTTGTATTGCGTCGACTGGCCTCTTATCGATGACCGAATGGATTGATTTGTTATATCTGGTAGTGGCTAACAAGAATTTTTCCACGGTATCACTTATGCCCTTCTCAATTTTTAGGCACCTGGCGAGCTCTAGTAGAGTGCTGTAAAAACGCTCCACTTGCCCGTTTGATACACTGTGAAGGGGTGGCGCATTCGTGATGCTGACGCCGAAATGGTTGTCTAGCATGGCCGTGATCGTGTGCGATTTTAACGATGGCTCGTTGTCGCAGTAAATCACTTTGGCCTTTGGGAAGAAATTCATGACCTGTAACAAGGCCGGTTTCAAATCCTCAATTGTTCTTGACGGCACATGCTGTACGACGGCGAATTTCGAAAACTTGTCAATGCAACTGAGAAAATATTTTTTATCCGTCGAGAAAATGTCTATGTGTAGCATTTCTCCTACATGAGAGGGAATCGGTGACTCGCCAATCTCTTGTTTTTTCGGATGCCTCTCATATTTAGCTTTCGCGCATGTTTTGCAGTTTTGGACAATTTCATTGGCCAGTTTGGCAATTTTTGGGAAGTAGTACTCTTTGAGAACTTGTTTCACATTTTCTTGGGCCGACCGGTGGGCCCTATTGTGTTCTGCTAATTTGATTTCCCTTCTTTCCTCGACCCCAAAAATGTCTGTAACACGGTTTTTGCAGTGCCAGAATTTTGTAGTCGGGAATCTCCGGACTAAGTCGTCCTGCACCGTTGCTAGCGTGTGCAAATCGCAATGGAGGGCGTTTACGCCCATGGGGACTATTGCATCCGCAAGGTCACTGAGTAATGACTCCTTGTCGGTGAAGTTGATCGCATGTCGTTTCTTATTTTTAAAGAGAACGAAAGAGCGTTTTAGCAGAAAGCGGGCCTCTTCTAGAATTAGTTGGTTTTTGGAGCAATTTGAGGGAAATCTCACTGTGAATGGTCGCACCGCATGATTCTGCGCCCTGTTCTACTATGGCATTAATTTGCTGCCTAGATAGGGCATCAGCAACCAAATTTTCTTTTCCCGGTTTATAGACTATCTTCGCACCCGTTTCCTCGATGCGACCCTTCCACCTTTTAATTTTCGCGTTCGGGTTAGAATCTGATACCGAGAATGACAATGGCTGATGGTCGGTGAAGATAGTTATATCTTTCACCGCATATAAATAGTGTTGCAGCTTGGCCAACGCCCAAACAATGGCTAATAATTCCCTTTCATTTGTGGCGTAGTTCATTTCCCTATCCTTTAATGTCCTCGAGATCATTGTAATATGACGGTTCTCTTGTGAAAGCACTGCGCCAATACCGTAGGCTGAAGCATCCGTCGTTAGATGGAATGGCTTCTTGTAATCCGGGTATCCGAGCATAACATCTTCGGATGCCAAAATGTTCCCCGGTTTTCGAAAGAATTTTTTTGCGCCTTATTGAATTGTACTTGGATGTGTCGCGATCTATGTCTGCTTACACTTCCATTTTCGCCCTTTAAGATGTCCGAAATAGGCCTAGCTATGGCTGCAAAGTCCTTAATAAAGCGTCTGTAATAGCTCGCGAGACCTAGGAATGATCTAACCTCAAATACTGTTTTTGGTTCAGGGAACTCTTTTATGGCCCTGACCTTTTCTGGGTCGGTGGTAGTGCCATCGCTGGTGACTATAAAGCCAAGAAAGTTTATGCTTTTTTTAAAAAAACTTGACTTTTTTACTGAGACTCTCATATTTGCATCGCTTATGGTTTTTAAAACCCAATCCACGTGCTTGTCATGAGCATTCTCATTTTCTGAGAAGATTATTACATCATCGACGTAGACATAGCAAGTCTTGCCGATTTGCTCTCTGAGAATGTCATCAATGGCTCTCTGGAAGATGCTGGCAGCATTTCTCAAGCCATAGGGAAGCCTCTTGAATTCGTACTTCCCTCCGCTTACGGAGAAGGAAGTTTTTTCGCTGTCATTTTCCGCTAAGACGATCTGGTGATACCTAGACTTGAGGTCCAGTGTCGTAAAGAATTTGGCCTTGCCCAAGTTGTCCAGTATCATGGAGATATCTGGCATCGAGTATTTGTCTGGGATAGTTATTTCGTTTAGTTTACGAAAGTCTATGACTAATCGTCTATTTTGATTGCCGGCCTCGTCGGTTCCTTTTTTATCAACCACCCATATTGGGTTGTTATAAGGAGACACAGACTTCTGAATTATACCATTTTTAAGCAGGTCTTGGATTTCGTTGTTGACGAAATCTGCTGCCCCCATGGGGTATGGATATAATTTGGCGTAAATGGGCTCTTCGCTAGTCGTCCTAATCGTGGCCACTACCGATGTGTTATATGGCAGGGCCTCGTTGGGATCTGCGAAGGCGTTTATTCGGCTCCTTATCATCCCCAGAAACGCCTTCTTCACCAAAGGTGGTGCATCTGCGCACTCCACGTTAGTGAAGTTGACGTCGGTGCATTTATGGAATGAAATCTTCTCAACTTCCTTACCCCACTTGAGTTGGGCGGAAGCAAGGCAAAGTGATACACCGGCCTGTGTTAACAGATCGGCCCCAATTATCCCGTCGAATATTGTAAGATCTGGCAGAATGAAAAAAGTCGCTTTTAAATTAAAAATCGAGACGAAGCATTTTTTTGTAACGGTGGTGGTGCCGTGGATTGAGTGAATTTCGAAAGGAGAGTCCACCGGGCGGATATCCTTTAGCTCTTTGCGAGGTCGGATGGAATTTTTAGACGCGCCGGTGTCTAAAAGGAAATTCATTGGTACCCCTGCTACTCGTCGTCTGATGACGGGTAACAGGGATTTTCCCCTAAAAAATTGACGTAGTCAGAATCATACTCGGCAATGGCATCGTCGTCTATTTTCGATGCCGCTTTGGAGGCGGCGGCGGCATATGCTCCTGTGTTTTCTTCCGCATTCTGCGTAATGAAGGTAATTTTTTGTTGTTTCCTCATGGCGACTGTGCGCTTAGAGGTGGCTGGTCTTCTGTTCTGGTAGGCATTTGCCTGGGTCGTCTGCAGCAATTTAGAAAATGAGGGATCGACCTCCATAGGCTCTGGTGTGCCGTTGCCTTTGTAATTTTTGGTACTTTGCGGGTCGGCGTGAAGCTGTGCCTTATGCTGCCTATTAAAATATGGGTTTTTGGTATTATAAGGTTGTGGGTCATGGTGGTCGTACTTGTCAAGTTGACGACCCTGCGCTTTTGCAGTAGGTTTGCGATCTTTGTCTTCTTGACTTTTTGCAAAACTGGCTGCAAAAACGTACTTCTCGTGGTTAGATTCCACTTCTTGCGCTAAGGCCAGAGCTGACGGCATGTCTTTCGGCTTTGCCGCGAAAAGCACATCAGTGAGGTTACGTTTAAGTCCCGAGATGAAAATACGCAAGGCGTCCTCTCGGAACTTTTCGCACAATGTTTTTGCCGCCGATGGCTCGTGAGACATATGAGCTTTATCTGTGAGTAGGGTGAGTTTTTTCTCGACCTCATCATAATACTGTAACAGGGTCATGTTGTTTCCCTGTCTTAAAGTACTCATGTCCTGTTCAATGACATGCATTGGACGCTTGTCACTGTAAGTGAAATCGAGCCGATTTATAATAGCATCGAAATTCAGTACAGTGCCAAACGAGGATAAAACGTTATTGGCCGCGCCCCTAACTTTGTTCCTAATAATTGTTCCTAATAATGGCGAGAGGTGCCGTTGAAATCTTTAAATATGCGATACGCAGCAATCGCCGCTTGTCGCCACGAAACATATGATTCCTGTGACCCCGCGTCTAAAGTCATGCTACATGGGGAATTATCAGTTATATCTATGGGTTCGTAAGTTCTAATTACGGGGGCCACTGCTGAGGTGGACGCGACATGTGTTGTTGCCAACTGTCCAGCTCCTGAATTTTCTGACGCATTTCATTTCGTGCGAGTTCGTTTTTGGCAGCTTCGTCCGCCAAAGTATTGGCCACAACTGCCTGTATTACAGCTTTGAGCTGTTCTGGGTCTATCGCCATTGCAAGGGGATTCGTGGTTACACGTCTTAGAGGGGAAGCTTGATTTTCGCTATCAGACTCTGAGTCTGTGGAGTATGGTTTACTATTCCTATACTGTGAGAATCCGGGCTGCATGAGCAGTCCAATTCGCTTAGGTAGGCAAAAGCTGCCTGTGTGGGTAGCAGTTGACCAAAGACGTAGAAACAACAAATAAAGACAAAGACTGCAGCGTCGAATGTCGCGCTTGCATCGAATGGAAACATAAAACAACAACAACAAATGAAAAGCGAACGTATGCGCTGGTATAAAGAACAATTATATGATTTTTGTTTTTATTTACATTGATATGAGACCATGTTTCAGTGTATCTGCTGGATTAATAATTTATTTTATTACTATATTTTTGTTTTTTTTTTAAAACGTTTCTGTGCAGACTTAAATGCGTTTAGCATCGGTTCCCACTCACATGATTTTTTTTGGTGTGTGTGTGTTATTTCGTCACTAATTCCCTTCACTTTTCCCGCGCCGCTGTCCTTTGCTTTGCCGCAAATTTAGACGCTGTGTGGGCGGTGTTGGTGATAGTGGTGGTGGGTGGTGGTTTTTACCACTATTTGAGCGCCAATTATGAAGATTATGTTGGAAGGGGGACTACCCTTCTTAACTGCTGGCCTAGGGACTCAGTCAGTTCTGATTTAATAAAAGAATATGTAACGGCTGTTGCCGGAGTTGTTCTTATATGAGCTTGTGTTCTTTATTGTATGAGGCTTCAAAACGAACTGAAACATAAAATGATTCTTAAAGCTTACAAAGACTCGCAGCGGCCACGCAAATATGCTGTGATTGCCGGCTGCGCACGGGTTTCCTGCCCAATGCCGGGTCAGCACTTTGACGTTTTTATATCATGTTTCACACACTGAGCCTACTGTTCTAGTTCGTTGGCTTGTGTTAACTTATATATTCAAAGTTTGCAACTCTAATAGAAGTAAATATCCGAGATTGGCTAGAAACTAAGAGAGCAAAAATAAAAGTATTCAATGAAATGATAAAACCACAAGAAATATTAGCAGATAAGGAATCAGCATTTATGTGTATAGCATTGCAAACATGTTTAAATTCAGAAGGTGTAAAAACACAAATTTCAGCTAGTGCAAACGGTGTATCTGATGTGGAAAGATTCCTTAAGACAGTAAATGGAAACAAAGAGTTATTGAAAATGAGAAAACTATCTAAATTAAATACACAATGTTTGAATAAGTATTATACACCTATAATCACAAAACAAAACATTATACCAACAATAGGCGACCCGCTAATATCATCATTTATGAAGGAAACCCTGAATACAGCACTCAGCCAAATAAAATCATAAAATGACCAAACTTAATGAAAAACGAGACGAATTCGAGGTCGTTAGTACATCTCCGTTAGTAAAGTTAAAGACAAATAATCCATCTAAAAAGACCGGACAAATTAGACAATTAGATGACAATAAATCAAAATTAAAAAGAAAAGATCAAATAAATGAAAGTAAATATGATAATAATTCTAGATTAAACGCCAATGACGACATCAACGCAATTGAAGAACTGGATTAAAGACATTTTAATCATCATAACTTTGCTATTATCTATTATCAAAATTACATAACAACAAAGTATCGAAATCAACCCCATGAAGGCTCCAAATGGACATCTTATTTTTCAAAAAGGATTCAAAGGCCAACCGTCAAAGTATGAATATCACTATCTAACAGTAAACATTTCCAAAACAGAAGAAACTTACGAAAATTTATTAAATTAGTTAATTTACATTAAATACATAATAGATAAACTCAATCGCAAAATAAACGGTATTAAAATTGTCAAACGCAACAAAAGAGGTCTAATTAACATAGTCGGAACAGCATATGAATATCTTTTTGGTACATTAAATTAAATTGATAAAGAAGGATTAAAAAAGAAAATACAAAAAATACAGGAAAATAGTATTCAGGTAAACTAAATTTAATAATAGACACCATTTATCCCGGTATTAAAGTTATGAATAACTTAAGAGACAAAAATGAAAAGGATAAGAAAATAGGAATTCTAGTATTCAGTCTTGAACAATTCACAAAATATATTGAAGATATTGAATTAGGAATGCAAATGACAAGATTAAGAATTGAACCCAAAATTACTAAAACATGACCTGTTAAATACTGTAAACTCCGAAAATCTTTTAAACATTAAAACATCCACCTGGATAAAACCGATTCGAACGAAATTCTTATCATTTACCATATTCCAACCGAAATAATAAAAGTCCCAATTTAAATCCGAAATAAATCCGTATCCAGATGAGCAAAATAATATTTGAACAGAAACATTTCAAGATAAATACTATTAAGTATGTCGGAGATATTGGTGGATTATATTCCGATTCGGACTCTGAATCACTCCTGTGCATGGCCTTGGCGCCACGTTTTCTGATCTTTGGTTGGGAGCGTGGCATGTCTGTTTCCTTTTACTTTCCTTCATCAAGTGATGAAATCAACTCTGTGCATATACCTACCAAGCATCATGACGAAATGCGATTCCTTTGCATACACACATACCATCACACAGTGTTATCTCACCATGCTCATGCACACAATACTAATGCATGATCAACGGTACTTAATCGGTACCTCCTTTTCACACAGACGTCTCCGCCACATACGCTCCCTCCCTTTCGACCATACTCGCGGTCAGACTACGTTATGTAGCAACTAGAAATAGTTGTCTACCACGCTTCAAGCATACAGAGAGAGAATACATAGAGAAAGAACATTGCAAACGAGATAAGCGGACTGTCGCCATGCCACTCTGGCGGCAGTGCTCGTTACAATTTGAATTTGAAAATAATCTGCGACAAGGAGATAATAAAACATTAATATATTTAACAAATATTTAATGATTGTATAAACGGTATAATAAAACAAATAGTAACAATACACTAAAACATGCAAAAACTTTCAAATATATTACATAGAACCCAATACACTACTTATTTGGAATATGCAAAAAAAAATGTGCAAAAAAACTAAATCAAAACTGTATTAAAAATAAAATCACAATTAAAGGAAAAAATATTATTAAAATTTACAATTGTTCAATCCATTTAGAAGAATATTCTATATATTAAAAACCGTATTAGAATATACTCGAAACATTTATGTCAGCAATGAAATAATAAAATTAGAACCTTTGTCATATATTGGAACATAAAAATATAATACAAACAGAAACAAACCAAAAGAACAAGAACCCAATGTAAATCATGAAAATGTAATAGAAACGGAAATGGAAATTCCTTCTCTATACCATACTCAAAAATAAATCACTGAGGACAGGCAAAATTTAAGGAATGGGGGAGTGACATATCCAAATCTCCATGTATCCCATTGTCCAAAACATTTCCTTTAACTTAGCAACCCACTGTAATTGTACCACCCAATGTAACCCAAGGTTAGCATATTCAACACGCACCCTGAGTCCAATCGGTCATAAACATTTCTCATGCCCGATCAGACATAAACATCCACTGGCACCTTCCCAGACGAACACTCAAGTTTCGGCAGCCCAAAAAGAAATTTCCATAAGCAGCCTAAAAACAAAATTCTAAAACTCATATTTCGGCACCCAGACATCTCGGCATTAAGAAAAGGCCGCCTTCTCGGCATTACGCCTTTCCTGACCATTAATACAATACATTTCCTTTAACTTAGTAAACCACTGTAATTGTATCACCCAATGTAATCCAAGGTCAGCATATTCAACACGCACCTTAAGTCCAATCGGTCATAAACATTCCCATGCCCAATCAGACATAAACATAAGCGTCCACTGGTACGTCCCCATAATTAGCCAGACGAACACCCAAGTTTCACCAGCCCAAAAAAGCATTCGTAAAATCAAAATGCTAGGACTCATATTTCGTCATCTAGACATACTATATCGGCACCAAAGGAAGCCATAAACATTTTGGAGACAAGGAAAAACCCTGAAACTCCCGATCAAATTTAAGAACTCAAAATTAACGCAATTCATTCTGAAAGCTTATCAAAGTTCACTCAGAACAAACACTCAATAAAGTAAAAGCTCTACAAAATATTCGTTCAATAAAATAAAAGCTTGGCACCGAGGCTTGATCGCCAGATAAATTAGGATATAAGTTTGAGTTAAGATTTGTACCTACAGCTGTATACAGCAAATCTCCCGCCTTCGAGTCTATTCTGAAATAAATAATTATACTTTTTAAAGAAAGATACTCGGAGTTTTAATATATATTCATATCACTTCCTATATATTTCGTTCATTATTTTTTTTCTTGCATTAATGATTATTTTTTCGGCGGTTGGTTATTTCTTGCACACCGTACTTTATTATCATTTTTGGACTCAGTTTTTTCTTTATTGGATATTACTCCGCACTGGCTGCGTACCCTTTTTGCAAGTAAATTATCCAGAAGATCCTTGTATTCATCGTTATTTCCCTTTGAACTCTTGATGTCTTTCTGTCCTTGCTCTCCTTTAGGTTCCTTTCCCGGCTGCTCCAGATATGTCGTGGCTGGGATTGAATATTATGTATTCCAGTTATGTTGTGGCCGAGATTACATATTATGTAATTCCGAATAAGAATAAAAGATTCTTCTCCGTTTGGTAGTTAAAAATCATGGTAAGTGTATTTTCTAAAATTCTTAGCATGTAGACTTAAAAAAAAGTTTATGGTTCAATATCTTTGGAATCTGGCCCTGCCTAATGTAAACATTTGTGTTCAGTAGTGGAAATGCATGTTATGTCTTTATCCAAACATAATTTGACAACAAACTACATAAATTACAGGTTTAACTAGTGTTTTTGAAAATTAAAAGTTGTCATTTTCTCACAAATACATCTCAAACACAATCTTACCTTTCCAGTTTAATATAAAAATAGTTCATGCTGTGCGTCAACTGTCAACGTTAATCGTGTAAAGTATTGTGCAAATAAAAGTTGTTTCTTATTAAAAATGACTTACCACATCTCCTCATTTCGGATGTTGGTTTGGAAAAATTTTCAAAAGCAGAAATATAATAAGACCCTTCTCTTAACTTCGCTTTTTTTACCTGTATTGTCATCATCGATTATGTTACTGCTATGTTATCAAAAAGAGCCAATTACCCAAGAATCGTTAAAAAAAACCGAGGGAAAAGTACTGGATTTTAGCTGGAGTTCACTAATGAATAAAATTAACAGCCGCCGTGAAAAAATTATAAAACAAAAAAGGAAGTAAGTAATTTATAATATACATTTTTTTTTTATATGCGTTCCTTTATTTATTGAAGCTTCTCATTATAAGACTAACAATAAGTTTACAAATCTTAAAAAAGTACTTAACTAACAGTCACTATTGCAACTGATGTGAGTTTGTGTAGCCCTAATAATTAACGTTGGGTTGGCATATCATTACGACGAAGCCGGGTTCGGCTAGATAGCCGTGTTAAGTCTCCCGCAAGTCTGTTCGGATGGGCACGTAGTTTGTTGCGATATTTTTATATTTGTTTGGCTATTTCATCTCTGACTGGAAGTATCAATAAATCCCTCTGTAAGTTTTCATTTCAAACGTACCACGGTGCGCCGGTGATGGTTCTCAGGATTTTCGATTGGGCTCGTTGGATGATTTCTACGCTGCTGTTACTGGCGTTCCCCCATAGTTGGGAGCCATAGGTCCAGGTCGGTTATTCCAGTCTTAGGGGAGAGCGTATACTAAGACTATTGACTTTTAGTTTGGAGTGTGTTCTTTTTGCTTCAATGTGTCTACGCCAAATGAGTCGCCTGTCAAGGTAAATACTTAGATACGTTACTTCATTTGATTTTTGGAGGTACAGTGTTATTTAGCACGAGGGAAGGGCAATCTTGAGGAACCCCTGCTTCTATTATGTGGTCCTCAGACATAACACTGCCGCATCTAACTGAAACACTCTATTGTGCAGGTACGACTTTAAAAGCTTATGGGTGCATTCAGGGAGTGTTGATTTATTTTTATGCATTAGGACGTCTAACCAGACTCTGTCAAATGCTTGGGACACGTCGTGAAAAATGGCAGTGCAGTACTCTCGCTTTTCGAATGCAGTTCGAATTTCAGATGTGATTCGATTGACTTGTTCGATTGTTCCATGTTTCTCCTGAAAACCGAATTGATGCTTCGGTATTTTGTTATAAGTTCGCAGATAGGGCATAACAAAGGTCAGCAGACATTTTTCGAAGAGTTTTGACATATTTGGTAGTAAGCTTATAGGTCTGTATGATGATGAAACATTATGATCCATTCCGGGCTAAGGTATCATAATGATGATCGACTTTTTCCGTAACCAAGAAAAGTGACCAATCCTATTTATTGCATTGAAGAGCAAATAGTTTGGACGGCACAAAATGAAATTTCGATTATCATCTTTGGGGTTATTAGATCGCAGCCGGTGCTCTTATTAGGTTTTAATTCCTTAATGATTTTAGAAATTTCATTCGGTCGATCCTGTGTCGTTCGGTTTCCAACTGTTTGCCGCCGTGAAAAAATTATAAAACAAAAAAGGAAGTAAGTAATTTATAATAAAAAAAAAAAAAAAAAAAAAATGATTAACATTTTTGGGACCAATTTTGATAAATTTTTATTTAAGAAATTGTATAAAATTAAATTTTATCCGTGTTAATATATACTATATAATACAGAGAAGGAAGCGTTTACTATATATTTTTGGTCAGCATCAACAACCGAGTCGAACTAGCCATGTTCGTCCGTCTTTATGAACGTGTGGATTTCAGAGACTATGGGTGTTTTAAAACTTTTACATCACTACCTCCCACCACTTAGAACTGAATTTTTTGGAACACCCTTTTTTATTGTCCGATCACAGGACGCTTAAAGGTTCATGCTGGTATTTTTCTGAACTACAATGGCTTAGGAATAGAGAATCTTCTCGTCCGTCTATTAGGAATGTTAAATTTCAAGCGTATTATTAGATACTGGGTTTCTAAATTACCACTAATAAGATCATGTAGGAAAACGACACCCAGCATCTTTCTAAGGTTCTAATCCCAGTTCTATCCCTAAGATTCGAACTTCAGCGACCGAACTCTTGTATCGAACGAACTAATGATATACGAGGTATGCTCAAAAAATATCGCGAATTTTGTGTTTATTCAAAAATTATTTATTTATTCATGAATATTTATTTTGTAGCCTTCAAAGTAATCCCAATCTTCGAAGCTTTCAAAAAATAATTTTTTTTATATTGTTCAGCTCCTCCTTCGATGCCGTCTTTATCTCGTCAATCGTAGCGTAACGTCGTCCTTTCATGGGCCTCTTCAGTTTAGGGAACAAAAAAAAAGTCACAGGGGGCCGGATCTGGGGAATACGGTGGCCGCGCCATCATTACTCATTACAACTTGCAGGTAATATTTCTTATTGACCGTTCTACCCTGTGGTAAGAACTCATAATGCACCACGCCCCTGCAATCGAAGAAAAATGTCAGCAAAACTTTCATATTCGACCGAACTTGGCGCGCTTTCTTCGGTCTTGGTTCGTGCGGCAGCTTCCATTGAGATGATTGAGCTTTGGTTTCCACGTCATAACCACAAACCCCCGAATCGTTACCAGTTATGACCCTCTGGAGCAAATTTGGGTCGCCGTGGACAGAGTCCAACATCTCTCTAGCAATATTCATGCGATGCTGTTTTTGGTCGCAATTGAACAATTTTGGTACGAAAAGTCGAAGACGATCCAAAATACGTTCAAGCAAAGCCGCTGTCAACAATTAAGTGAACATTCAAAGTGGCCGAGCTTGTCGGCATAAGTGACAGATATGAGAACCAACATAACGCCACAAAAAAATCGAAATTCGATTATATTTAGCCCGCGAAAATTTAAAATTTGCGATACTTTTTGAACACACCTCGTATATTAACATCTAGATATATAAGGGTAATTTAATTCCGTAGACCATCTTTTAACGAAGCCAAGCACACCCTTGGCAGTTTGTTAGAGCAGGGGGTAAGTCATTAATAATAGTAGTAAAAAGTAACGGCCCAAGATGGCTTTCTTCGATGTAGCTCAGACAAGGCGTGATACATCCATAAACATAAGACACAATGGGGGTTTCCAGCTAAGTAGCTGGACATCCACATGAGAAGGTCTGTGGAAGTCCCAAGGGACTAAGTTTACTTAAAACGATTGTTAAAAGGAGCCAAAATAAATATATTACACCAATGAGTTCCGTTTACAAAATAAGTTTATTCATACAATTATCTATTATATAATTGTATGACTCTCTCAAATGCATTCGTTTTGAAGAGATCGGTCATAAAATGCATTAGTTATTATATTGGTTGTTTTACATTCTTCTAATATTTTTTATATATGCACATTTTTAAAGCTTGAACTTTCTACCACAAAAGTGTGTATTGCTTTACATTTTAATTCCATTTTCGTCCGATAACTTTTCAATTTTGAAGTTAATTTCTAACGTGTTTTTTTTTTTTGTTTAATTTTATTCTTCAATTCAATTTTACAATCAAATATTCTCTCAAGGGCCACAAAAGTTTTACTTTTTTACATTGATGTGTCCTACTTCTTCATATAAAAAGAATTTTAACTTATTCTTATTTTGTATACATTAATTTCTCAAGTTCAAGTTGGTGCTAGAACATCCTACAAGGGCCAAAAAATTGTATATATTCTGTATAGATGTAGGCATTGTTAAAACCAACAGTTAATTATTTAAATTTACCTTTCTTACACATTATATGATTAGAATGATAGTGATTATTATCCTTAAAATTATTGAGTTATGGCCAGACACATGATGAAAATTAAGATTTTGAAGCTTCAAGTTTTGCGTTTTCAAATATTCAATTTCATTTGCCAGTTGAATTATTTATGCCGTATGATTAATAATTGAAGGTTTTAAGTGGTTCCAAAGAATTACCGGCATTTCTTTTACCTTTTGTTTTTCTAATCTTGACTATTCCAAAAATTCTTGTTTCTACTCAACTTTAATAATAGCAATACACTTTTAACATTTTGGGGATATGCGGATCTATTTTGACTTCTATTAACAACACTCAATACTTTATCGTATTTTCTTTATTTTCGCGCGGCTCCCATGCGACCGGAGGCGCTGCCGTTTATCGTACGGCTCGGATCGCGGGGATAGATCCGAGAGAAAAAAGTATAGAGAAGATTACAAGGAAGAAGTAGAGTGCGTTTGGTGCTCTGAATAGTAGGTGAGAATTGAGGATTTGCTAAAAGTGGAAGTGCAGTGCGAAGTAATGGAGTAAAAGTAATTGTAGAACAAAAAATCCTAAAAGGCTCAAATCCTAAAAGGCTACAAACAAAGGTGGTTGCACTAATACAATTTTTCATTGTGGACTTTGTTCGTCCTGAACGATCCATCCAAAGATCGCTTTTTTCCCGAGAAGTGATCCTTTTTTAGCTATTCTCGGCACTATAATTTGTGCGTATAAATCAGCCCCTATAATCATATCAATACCACGTGGTATATCTAAATCGGGATCGGCTAA
Organism: Drosophila ercepeae; assembly: GCA_018150545.1. NCBI lineage: Eukaryota > Metazoa > Arthropoda > Insecta > Diptera > Drosophilidae > Drosophila > Drosophila ercepeae. The sequence continues at coordinate 138,774 of JAECWL010000183.1, read as the reverse complement.
CAAAAAATTCTTACAAATCCTGTTTATTTATATATACCTTAGTTTCGTGAAGATTTGCTATTAATTTCGGTAAAATAATTGTATTATCATATCATGGGTCACTTTAAAGTGTGTTTTGAAAAAAAATTTGTTGTGGATGATATACTCTAATACTAATCTCCCAATGGTATTAAGTTGTTGAAGTTGTTATGCACAAAAACACAATCGTACCTACGGTCAGATTTGCTTTGAGTCCATATTAATTGGAAACTGGACCGTCGGTCAGATTTGCTTTGAGCCGCATCATATAAATAGACTCATTCAAAGAGTCTGTGACATTTTTTAAATGCCTATATGAGTCGATATAAAATGGAAGCTTCAGTAGGCGATTTAATTCCAAAAATATTTTTGTATTATTCTCATACCCTTTCGTTAGCAGTTCCCATGCTGTCTCATAATTATTGCGGGAAACCAGCAATAAAACTTTCTGGATCCCCCTTTCAAACCACTGTAAAGGTTTTTTTTTCATACTTATTGTGTTATTTATTGTATCTTTTCTTATTGTGAGACTAACAATAATTATTCAAATCTGATTATATAACTTAAATTATTAACAATGTAGAGTAATTAGTTTTAGTTAATTAGTATTAGTTATAGAAGGCCCTAGGATTTCTTTGCTGGGCTGGAGAATCTTTGCGCTTCAGTCGCAGAGGACATCAAAGGCCTCCGTAGGATGCGGGATGGGACTCAGATGGCTTCTGTCCTGATGATCACGAATGATGCGATTGCGGTCTTAGAGAAGGGCACGGTAACCGTTGGGTGGTCAAAGTGCCACATTGTCCAGGACGTCCGACCCACGAGATGTTACAAGTGCCTGGGCTACGGTCATCGAGCAACGACCTGCAAGGCGACCGTTCGGTCAGACTGCTGCCTGCGATGCGGCGAACGAGGACACAAGGCAAGGGGATGTGTTGCACCACCAAAGTGCCTATTATGCAGCGACGAAGTGGATAAAAACCACCCGACGGGACTGTTTCGCGTGGATAAATTGGGAGAAATTGCCTTGAAATTGGGAGACCAGGCAGCTGTGGAGATCATCTGCTGTCGTGGCCTCGTCCAATCCACCGCAGGTTAGTGCTTGCTGAGTTCTGCGGACTTTGCGAACATGTTTGCCCAGTTCGCTGAGGTTCGGGTCCGCTTTCAGTGGTCGGAGCACTTCCGCATATGAGGTCTCTTCCGTCTTCTTCAGTATAAGAGCCTCTGGCTTCTTCCTCAGGCGTTTAGGCTTAACATTGTTCCACACGCCTCCATTGCTAGCATCTTTGGTGACGGATGCAAAGCTGCGCGGCTGGGACGTATTTTCATTGGGTTTAGGCATACCTTCTATGATAACCGCGGAGTAGTTACCCCGCTTGGGTGCCTGTGCTTTAGGCACCTGAACTTTGGGCATCTGTCCCTTTGCCGATCTCCAGATCTGGCAGCACTGTTGGTCTGCGATGAGTTGTCAGCTACACCAGCTGATTTAAAAGCTGGGCCACCCACCGCAAATTGTGAAAACGAGAAAGAACAAAATAAGAAATTATATTTTGAACCTTATTTACACACTTGCTTTGTGGCTCGGTTTGGTTCGCTCAGCCGAACAATTACATGTTACCAAGATGTGGATCTGTGCGATATACACTTGTTCTGGCTGGGCTGTCTCTGACTTTAGGATATTTTTGTTTTGATCGGTTTAGTGAGAGAGAAATCTTGCTTCGACGAAATTGAGCGAGCTGACGATAACGTTCCAATTGTAGTTGTGATTGCAGTTGCAGTGATTGTTGTTGTCACTGTATTGGTCACCGTAGGTAGGCGCAGGGGGATTTCACAAGTGTTTGGAGATAGCTGGTTTTGTGACGAGACTATTAGTGAGGGAGAGCAAGAACGCGCTCTTTTATGATTTGTTGGCATGGTTAAATTTTTTGAGGTATGGGTGATTGATCGCTCTCTGTCTTTAGATGTTGCGGAGACATAGAAGAAGTATGCGTTGTTTCGTTGCAATGAGAGCCGGCAATCGTCTTGCTCTTGTTGTCGCTGAGCGCGAGTTTCGTTCTGGCTCATGGTGCTTTATTTTATTTATTTGTTTGAAACTATTGTTTATATTTTTTTTATGATGTTGCGTCTCTTTTGTTTTCGATTTGTTTATTTGTCTTTTATTAATGACCATTAACTTCACTAAAATCAATTGATTATATGCGGAGCTCGATGAAAATACGTCTTCACGCGTCAGCATACGAATGGTAGCTTAGCATACATGTTAAGGTAGCTTAGCTTTAAAGACGAGCTTAAATCTATCCTTACGTGCACTAGCTCCTTAAAGAGTTCGAAAAATGGTTCCAATCTTTGAAATCTCCAGGAAATAGGATACCTCTTATATTTGTTGGGTAGCTAAATAGAATATTTTTCGACAATGCCCTTCTACCTTTAAAACTGTGCTCTCTTGGGTTTAATTAAGTATAGGTACATTAGCTTTGATATAAAAGAGTACATGGAGTTCTATGTCTCAATGTTATTTTTATAAAAAACAAGTGAGAAAAGTTATCTTCGGCTTGCCGAAGATGCTATACCCTTGAAAACAAAAAAGTTTTCCATACAAAGACTTGTTTTCATATCGGTCGTTTGTATAGCCGCTATATGATATAGTGGTCCGATCCGACGGATTCTTAATCTTGATCTGCGTGCAACAAAAATAATGATCTGGTAAAAATTTCAAAACGCAAGCTTTAAAACTACTGTCTATTTTTTGCATAGAAACAGACGGACAGACGGATAGACGGACAGACGGACAGACGGACAGACTCGGCTGTTGATGCTGATCAAGAATATATATACTTTGTGGGGTCGGAGATGCTTCCTTTAATGCGTTACACATTTCTGGACAAAATTATAATACCCTTTTTCAAGGGTATAAAAAAGTCTGAGCTACATTTTTTTTTGGAAACGCTTCAATCTTATAAAATCTGCAACAGTTTCTATTCTATTCCAATAAATGTTTAACTTATTTATCCGTTTTATCCGTGCAATTCTTTATTGACTGAAGTATTGCTTAACTTAACAACTGAGGGCTACGATATAACTTAGTTCTATTCAGTTCGAAGCCTTTTTAGCGATCCTGGACTGAGTTTTCAATAGATATCTACCGACACTTATATGGTGCTAGGGAGAAAACGTCTCGAAAGGATCAATTTTAAGAAGGACCAAAATAAAGATGCTGCTGCAACAAAATAGGTTCAACAAGTAAGGTAGCAGCAGTCGAGTTTCCCGATTGCAAAATACCCTGTACCCTTAGACATGCTTACAATTTATTTATTTAGTATTAATAAATTAATGAAACAATATTCTATTAGAAAAGAGGACCATAACAATATAAATTTGGTATGATTTTGGTTATGAAAATAAGTTTCGTGTGTCATAAAGCCATGTACATTTCGCTGTCAACGTCTCAGTCGGCGTCGCGCAATGCGTGTTTTGCTGCGCTTCTGCTTCCCTTGCCATAGATTTAGCATGTGGCATAACTTCCGTGGTTCTTATCCGATTTGGTTCAAATTTAAAAATTAGATAGCTTCTATAAGCACCAACGCATATGCCGAATTGCATAGCATTAGGACAATAATTGTGGGCGTGGCAGTTTTTTTAGGTTTGCGAGGAGCGTGGTCGTGACAGTTTTTTGCTGTTTGCGGGGGAACGGGGGGTGATATCAAAATAAAAAAACAAACTTGTACTGCGTATGGTAATTACCTATCCAACGATATATGGCACATGTCTGTAGATCTTGTAGTTTCTGAGATCTAGGCGTTGATACGGACAGACGGACGGACGGACGGACGGACGGACGGACGGACGGACGGACAGACGGACATGGCTATATCGACTCGGCTGTTGATGCTGATCAAGAATATATATACTTTATGGGGTCGGAGATGCTTCCTTCTGCCTGTTACATACATTTGCACCATATTATGATACCCTTTTCACCCATTTTTAATGGGTACAGGGTATAAAAACAGATTTTATTCATTCAATTTTACATCTGAAGAAACTTAAAAAAAATCTTGAAATTATGTACTTATGTACTAACAAGAGTTCTTATCAAACGTTCACAGAGTTCTTAGCGACTTCAATGCGTTGGTAGATGTGTAAGCATCCTAAATGTTTTGTGACTTTTCTACAAAGAGTGTTCCAAAATAAACAGGACTTTTTGAATCTAGCGCCGTCTAGTGGCGCCTTCTACATATATGTCGACTAGTGCGTTAGAATCTGCTATCCCTTACCGACTTCCAGTAAAAATGCAAAAAAATTATTACATTTCATCTATTGGAAGTGAAGTTATTCAGTTTTAAGTATAAGTATGTTTTTGTCATCGGTACGGCGATGAGCTTCGAACAAAGAGTTGCACAAAAATGCGCCGTCTCTTCGATCGACGCTTGTTGCCGATTATTTGACCAAAAATCACATTTTAACAATGAACCACTCCCCGTATTCACCTGATATGGCACCATGCGACTACTACCTTTTCAGAAAAATCTGCCGATAAAAGGACAGCGTTATGCAGACGTAGAGGCCATTCAAAAGCCTGGCAACAGGCTTCTGTTATTTACCTATTTGTTCCGCCTTTTTTTTTTATTCCTGTTTTTTTCTGTTTTTTTTTTTTCTATTTGTTATTGGGAATCCCTTAAATATGTATGTTGGCCCTAAACAGCACTTCATGAATATTTTTTTTTATATCATTGTATTTTAAAAACTAAAATCCGGAGGAAAAATATTTATTGCCAGAGCAGCTGAGGCCTTCAGGCAGTTTAGTGTATTTATTTGTTTTTGTATAGCTTATTTAATAGTAGTACAACATTATATATGTTTTTTACATTGACATTTATGAGAAGTTGGTTTGGCAGTTAGTGACAGTGGTTAATGATGTGTTCGATTGTGAGGGAATTTGTGTTACAATAGGGGCATACTGGTGCTGGGGTTTTTTTTCCAATATGTTATCGTGTGTAAATTTGGCGTGGGTTAATCTGAATTTGGTGTATAAGATTGCATGATTCCGGTTTATTGTTATGGGTATTTGTATTGATTCTCCATTCGGGCTTTTGTTTATAAAAATGGTTGTAGTTGTTCTAGATTGCTTTTAAAATTTTTTTGTGTTATTGTGAATTATTTTTTGATATCATTTTTATTTTTAGTGTTGTGGAGAAATAAAGGGAATCTTGTAACAATATAGGCTGCTTTATCTAGTTGTTCACTTCTGTTTATTCCTGCGAGTTCTGGTGTCCATGACAGCTTTAGATGTTTGGTGTTTCTGGCGATTATGTCACGTATTTTGCAGATATTTGGTTCATTGTTATTCATATTTTGTATAGCAGCGAAAGTGGAAAGCGAGTTCTTGCATATGATGAATTTTTATATTTTTCTTGCGCTTGCGAATTGTACCGCGATCAGGATCGCTTCTGCTTCTGCTGTGACGATGGATATATAAGTTGGTGTGACGATAGCTTTCAAGACTATGTTTTCTTGATTTATAACACTGAGGGCTGTGATGTTATTCTTTTTTAAAGCGTCCGTGAAGATGGATTTCCAAGTGCATGTATTCGTATCTATTTTTTTGAAGTTTTGTTGGTATAATTTGTTAGGTGTTGGCAGGGTGTTGGATGTCCTAGTATGCGAGAATTGCTTTATTTTTTATTTGGTATAATGAGGGTTGTTGAGTGCTGTTGCTTTGTTTATACAATAATAAGTTTGTGACTGGATTCGATATGTGGTGTTCTTTTACGCTTAAGTTGATTGATGATTGTTTCGTGTAGAGATGAGCTGGATGTGTTAGTGATCCTATTAATTTGTCTGCCGATGGTCCATTGGAGTCTGGTTGCCAAATCCGGAAGTAAAGCCTCTGCCAGCATGTTGTTAATGGGGGTGATCCGAAAAGCACCTAAGGAAAGTCGGATGAAGGCTTGGTAAGAGGAGGATTGTTTTTTTTTGTGGGTTTTGTTTGTTTTTGCCGTAAATACAATACCCCATAATCTATTTTGAATAATACAATTGATTTTGTAATGATTATCAGGGAAGTATCGTTACATATGCGTGAAGGATTTGCTTTTGATATGGCTTAATTTGTTGAAAGCTAGGAGGAATAGTGTAACAGATAATGGGAATGCCTTCCTTGTGGGATGCCGTTGTGAAGTTGCATCTCGTTTGACAGTGTTTACTTTTACACGAAATCTACGGTTTCTGAGGTAGCTGTGTATAAAATTGGGGATTTTTGGGCCAATTTTCCATTCTTGCAGTGGCTGCAGTATGCAGTGGGCTCCTAATCTGTGGCAGGTTGCAATGGCCCCCCTTTGCTAGTTCGTCCCATTTTGGACGGAAAACATCTAAAACCCATAACCCTACTAGGTAAAGACACCCTGCCAACTTGGTGGATATAAATAGGGCCATCGCAATGTCGTTGGCTTGACCAAAAATCGCGAAAAAACCGGATTGACGGATTAACCGCGCCTTGGTTCCGTCATATGTAACCGCGGGAAAAATGTAAATGCAGTTTCGCATAGCTTCCAAAATAAATAAGAGAAAACAAATTAATTTTTCTGGGAAGCAACATAGCCTCGCCTAGCTATATGCAGTACGGTCGGCTTATGAAAAGACCAAACAAAAAGTCCCGCGAGTGCTGCGAGGGGAACAGTTGGTCATGTGGCTCTGGGGATCGACCACCTACCAAAATTAACGCCTCAGGAAAGTAAAGTGCTCTGGTATCGGAGCCCATAACTACACTAAGACAATTAAACTTCCGGAACATTGTGAATAACATCCAAAATTTGTAATTTTCATTTATTTTATCACCTTCAAAATATGCTCCTTTTAAAGCGCTGTCCGGGATCGCCTTAATTCTCTTACGGCCTCTATCGAGTCGAAACGAGTCCTAGGATTCGTAACTTGAGTTTTGGAAACGAAAAAAGTCACATTGGGCCAAATCTGGTGAATACGGTGGGTGATCGATGGTATTGAACGAGTTTTTCGTTTTAAAATAGTTCACAAGTACAGCTCGGTGCGATGGCGCGTCAGCTCTTTTGGAACAAGCCGAGCATTTACGCGTCTCATGCCAAATTATCCTTTAAAATCAAAAGATCTGTTTCATGGCTAATGTTGAGCTTATGTACTATCTTTCTAACACTCGCATGACGATTTTCGAGCACGATTTCCTTCACTTTTTTGATGTTATTGTCAGTGTTAGACGTCGAAGGACGACCGGAACGAGGGATGTCTTCGATGGTTTCTCGACCATCCTTTAAAGTTTTGTACCAGTCGTAGACTTGTGTTTTCGATAGAATAGATTCGCCGTAAGCCTTTTCCAACAGTCGAAACGAATCCGCACACGAAGGCATTGGTTCGAAACACAAAATATTTTTTTTTAAACTTTAAACTGTATTTATTGGATCTTCTTAGAAATAATGAGACTTACAATAAGTTTTCAAATCTTAGTTATAAGCAATATTCAACAGTCGTTTTAACCGTGCTCTGGATATTAAGGACTTAATGATCAGCGCTGGGTCGGAAGGTTCTTGCGACGAAGTCGGGATGTGTCGCAAACCCGTGTTAAACTTATCGCAAGGTGATTAATTTGCTCATGTACTTTTGTTTTTGATGGGTTATTTCATCTTTGACGGATCTGGTATAAAGACCTTTTTGTATATTTACGTTTCGGATATACCAGGGTGCTCCAGTGATTATTCTCAGTATCTTTGATTGGGCCCTTTGCATGATCTCAATGCTAATATTGCTGGCAATTCCGCAAAGTTGGGAGCCGTACGGAGTTGTAGAGTAGGACCCTGTAGTCCAGACAGAGGGGTGACCGAGAGTTGAAAAGCCAGTGGAGACTACTTTCCTTAAGCTTAAGGTGTGTTCTTTTGGCTTCGATGTGCCTGCGCTAGGTGAGACGTCGGTCGAGGTGCATTCCGAGATACGTAACTTCATTTGCTTTCGGTATTACGGTTTTGTTTAAAGTCGTTGAAGTACAGTCATGCCGATTGAGTGTAAATGTTACATGCCTACATTATTGTTCGTTTATTTTGATTCGCCAGTCAGATAGCCACTTCTCCACGGCCACTAGGTGAGAAGAGAGTTGATTTGTGGCTTGTACCGGGCATTTGGATCGACTTAAAATCGCTGTGTCATCGGAAAACTTAGAAGTTGTTAGTAGTCTGTTTGTGGGTATGTCTGCAGTATAAAGGACGTACAGCGTTGGTCGAAGCACGCTACCTTGGGGAACTCCAGCGTTTATAGCGTGGTCGTCGGACATGTCAGAGTTGCATCTCACAGCAAAGGTTCTGTTGTAGAGATACGACTTCAGGAGTTTATGGGTATTTTGAGGAAGCATTGTTTTAATTTTGAACATTAATCCATTAAGTCAGACCTTGTCAAAAGCCTGAGAGACATCCAGAAATATTGCAGTGCAATATTCCCGTTTTTCGAAAGCAGTTCGTATTTCTGTTGTTATTCGATTGACTTGTTCAATGGTTCCATGTTTCTCTCGAAAATCGAACTGATACGCTGGAATAAGATTGCGTGTCCTCAAGTTGGGCGTTATTCGGGTCATCAGAATTTTTTAAATAGTATTGAGAGACAATAAAAAAACAGGCTTATAGGCCTGTATGATGAGGTAACTGAGTGGTCCTTGCCTGCCTTTGTTATCATTACTATGACCGGTTTTTTCCATCTCTCTGGATAGTACCCGAGTTTTTTGATAGCGTTAAACAGCAAGGAAATAGAGCATACAGCACAGTATGAAAGCTCGATAATCATCTTTGGACTTATTAGACCATATTAGATCCTGGGGACTTTTTTCGATTTAGTTGATCCTTGATGATGTTCGATTTTTCATTCGCTTGATTCGATTGACTCATGTGCTTGGTCGTCGCCTGTTACCGTGGATAATACAATCGAGATTGATGCAGTGTTCGGGTGAAACACATGTTGAAGATGTGTTGCAAATGTGGTAGCTCTATCTTTATCGCTGCGGGCCCAACCCCTAGTGATATTTCTTAATGGTGAAATCGTTTCTGCCGGTGTGGGTAAACTGGGATGAGCCTTCCATAGAGAATTTTTTGCTGCCTGATATTCAAAGTTGCTGTTTGTAGCGAAGTATGGCGTTTTTACCTTCTTCTTTCGGCGCATTGGAGAGATTTCGAGAGGCATTCTTGAATCTTTGCTTTGCGATTGGCGATCTATAAGCTTGCCACTCCCGTCGCATACGTCGTTTTCGAGTACGAGCCGCTCGATGTCTACGTTTTTCATTCTGGGTCTGCTAGGTGCGCTCTTTATTTGAGGTGTTGAGATTCTGGCGGTTTAGTTACTAAGAATCTCTCTAGGGTATTTGCTGTTGATTCTATCTCGGCATCAAAGTTTAACCTTGGGTTAGCTCAATGTGTAAGCTTATGTATTTTCTGTATTTGGACCAGGTTGTTTTCTTTGATGTTAATCTGTTAGCGTACATTGTAGTCTCAGGGCGTTGGAGAAGGTTGAGATTTAAGAGGACTGGCGAGTGGTCACATGATAGATCCGGTGGAGGTTCGGCACTGATGAGGTTTCGAGGGATATTTTTAGTTATAGCGAAGTCGATCAAGTCAGGAATTGGATCGGATCTGTAGACCAGTATAATGGTCTGCCTGAAGAGACGTAGTCGAGCTTTATGTTTGCATTTATGATGGCGTTATAAAACTGTTTCCCCTTTAGGGGTGTCAAGGTGTGATCCCCAGTGGGTGTGTTTGGCGTTATAGTCACCTGCAGCAATGAAGTGGTCCCCTGTGGTGTTGAAGAAGTCCAAAAATTGTTGTTCGGAAGCATTGAAACGAGGGGGATAATATACCGCTGCGAGGGTAAGATTGCCGCTTCCTAGTTGTACATTTAAGGATGTGGCCTGCAAGTAGTTTTTTCCAAACTCGCTATGGTAGTGGTGTTTGATGCGGTTCCTAATCAGGATACCGGTTCCGCCATGTGCTTTTTCATCTGGATGATTTGATCCGTAGAACAAAAAGCCACTTATTTGAAAGTTTTACTTAGAAGTGAGATGTGTTTCTGACAGTAGCAGGACGCCAATATGATTGTCATGCTGGAATTGAGTTATCCCAAGTTTATGCCGTGAAACGCCGTTGGCGTTCCACAATGATATTCGTGGAGCAGCCATTGATTATTTGGAGTTCTGGGATGCAAGCATCTCCATGAGGATATTTTGGTTCCGCATAAGGTCTTGCATAGTATTCCTCATAAAGGACATGAAATTGACCATCTGCTGCTGCAGGGTATGCATCAAAGTTTCAAAGCTACTTTGTTGTTGCGTCGATGATGGGGGATTCGGTGTCGGATCAGTTTGGGTAGCATGCAGAGTCGTTTGGTTCTGTTATTCCCGATTTTAGGACGTTTGCGAAGGTCACATTTTGGCAGGTGGTCGCAGGACACATTGAGGACCTCTTTGCCGTTACGAAAAAGACTTCTGGGGATATTTTTGATTGTATAGGGGTATTCTGTGCGTTATGAAGGGCGGGCAGACGTTTCTCGGTGATGAATCCGGCTTTTGAGGTCTTTGTGTATTTTACAGCCTCTATACTTGCTGTGTGGTTACCCCCACAATTTCCGCCCTTTTTGGAGCTGGGATCACTTTTGTTGGTCGTGCAATGAGCCGAGTCATGAAGCTCTCTACAGACGCCACAAACTGAACGCAAAGTGCAGTACGCTCTTGTATGGCCATATTCTTGGAAATTAGTGCATTGCACGGGGCCTTTGCGCTTATGTGGTTCTTCTACAGTAGTTCTACGATGCAGAAGAAACTGTTGCTTGTTAATAGGATGCACTCCATTTTTCCTGATAGCCTTGTCAGGTTCCAGCTTGACTTTAAAGAGTGGTTGCGGTTTCCTGCCTTTGTTAAGGATGTTAAAGACAGTTTTCGCCTTAAAACCCTTATCATTTAAAGCCTGCTTTATCTCTGAGGGTGTCAGGCTCTATACCCTTGAGAATCACTTTACTACTTTTTAGTTGGTACGTGTAGTACTTTTTGTTATTTTTGCTTAAGTAGTGTGTAAGAGTCCTAGAGTTCTTTTCGCTAAATTTTTGTGGTAAGTTGTTGGTAGTCACCTTTCACTTGACATATTTTGTATATTTTCGGAGCGCAGAAAATAAACACCTCCGCAATGTTCGAGTACCGAATGCCAACAATAAAATAAACTTATCGGCATCGTTCTCATCGCGCTGAAAGGCGGGGAAGAAGAAAGTGCATAACCTTGTAAGCCAAGAGTTAGGCCTAGCTTAGAAATTTTAGTTATTTAATTTCCGTCCCTGTAAGTCCAAGTGGCCCCGGATTAGGGCATTTTAATTCAATCGCTATTTCGCTATTTTGAAACTTTGGACGTTACAGGGATGCATATTACAACACGCTTCCTCAAAGTAGGTGCAGATTTCATACGTTTGACGCCCACAGATGATATAGTACACACTTTTGAATCTTGGTACTGCTTAGACCCTTAGAACGTCCGCCGGCATAGGCTCTGTCTCCATATACTTAATAGTGATTGATGGCTCTTGATGGTTCTCCTGTATGAATTGATGACCGTTCAGCGACGAGGCGCATTTTTGGATGAATGGCTATGTTAACAAGCAAAATTGCCGTATTTGGGACGAGACCAATCCACACGAGGTTCACCAAGTGGCAATGCATCCGCAGAAAGTGACTGTTTGGTGCGGATTTTTTTGAAAATAATGGTGTGGCCGTCACCACCAACCAACTTCTTTTGGCCTGAAATCGAGAATATGGATCTGGACAACATGTGGTTTCAACAGGATGGCGCTACTTGCCACACAGCACACGCTGCGATGGATGTTCTGCACGAGCAATTTCCGGACATGGTCATATGGCGCGGAGGCGACGTGAACTGGCCACCGAGATCGTGCGATTTGACCCCGCTGGACTTTTTCTTGTGGGGTTTTCTTAAGTCGCAGGTCTATGCCAACAAGCCGCAAACCACCGATACCGTCAAAGTCAACATACGCCACGCCATCGATCAAATACAGCCCGATTTGTGCACCAGAGTCATCGAAAATCGGACCTTTCGTGTGCGCGCCACCAACCAAAGCCGTGGCGGTTATTTGAATGATGTCATATTCCAAAAATAATAGGATCGATGAACCTTTCAAATAAAAAAAAATTCGCAAATATCTCTGCTACATGTATTTTTTCATGTCATCGGACATATTTTACTGCATCGGACATTAACTGCGCCAGCCATGATGAATGCTAGACCAGAGAACGAGCGCCTGTCGGTTCAGTTTTTGTCTTATTCTGCTAGTATAGACGCAGAATAAGGCAAAATCTGTTTTCTTGTATAACAGGTCGTGGTGCTTTGTACTTATATTCCAGTATGCGTTTTGCTGCTTTCCAATGCTCAGCTACGTAGCATGAACTGAATTGGCTCAGGAAATTCACAGCACACGCAATATCTGGTCTTGTTGTAACTGAAAGAAACATTAAGGTACCAATTAGAATTAGAGTTAAGAATACCTTTTCATTTCCTCTTAATGGGGGACTCAGATCGATTCAATATATGCATCTGATTTCAATTTATCTATGAAACCGCTAAATCGTTCTGGTACCTCCAAGTAGACTTTCTCTCAACGTCCATTTGATGGACCTCCATATCAGATTTTGCTGCCAACGGTACTAACTGAATATGTCTTAAGAAATCTCCGCCACGTCTCAATGAGTAGCCTTTTCCGAGTAGCCCCTTCTGCTTGCTAGATACAGTGCCGTCTTCTTTCGTGCGGAACACCATTTTGCTGCCAATAGCCTTTTTCTCAGCCGGACATTCCACAATTTTCCATGTGCCGTTCCGCACATGCGCCATGTATTCGTCTTCGATGACAATGTCCCACTTTTCACCATAACTTAAACTTTTCGCCTCTTCAATTGTTATAGGGTCGCCTGCCATTGCTATAAATGCCATCTTGCTTTTCTCAAAATCTTCTGATGATGAGTTAGAACGCGTCTCATGAATCCTCTCGCGGACAACCCTCTCGGCTGCTTACTGATGTATTTTTCTTTGTCTTCCTCTTAGGCCTGTCTTTAAGGCTTTGTACGCGCTCTTCCATGTCGCTGCTGCTCATTATATGAATCTGCGTCGCTGGATGAACTGTCGCTTTGTTGTTGGCGCTCATTCGACTTGCTAATTGGAATGGGAGGTCATCTGTGATTACCTCAGTGTTGTAGTCCGGGTATTCGCTTTTAAACCCTGAAACATTTAAGAGCTTGAAATCATTAGCAATTACTTTTTTTTGTCTTTCCAGTAACCACAATCGATACGCTTTTGATTCCGTTGAATAGCCAACCAGAATACATCTTAGGATTTCATCTTGAACTTGACCCGATTGCCACCCTTGATGATCGCATATGACTTCGTACCAAATATGCGCCACTGTTGGAATTTTCTTTGTCCAGTATTAATATGGTATCTCTCCATCTAACCCTTTGGTGACGCATCGATTTCGAATGTAATTCGCTATGTTGACTGCGTCTGCCCAAAATGACGGTGGTGCTCCATTTCTATTAATGTGTGATTCAGCCTCTCTGCTAGATCATTCTGCTACTTGGTAGACAACCTTCGCGCAATTCTGGGCTTCCTCAAATAGTCATTAAATTCGTTGTTGCAGTATTCAGTACCATTATCCTATTTTAGAGATTTTATCTTCCTGTTGGTAAAGTTCTCTGCTTTTGCGATCAGGGTCAACGAAAAATCCAACATGAAACAGGTAAACTTAATTTACAATCGTCGCTACAACAATAAACGAACATGCAACTCAGCCGCAACAAGAAAAAGAAGCCCTATCGCATACACAGACCTTACTTCAACTTCCCCAATAGCAATCCCAATAGTATAAGACGTCGATAAGGTCAATGTTGTCCTTTTTGTTCTTTCCTTTGATTACGGTTGTCATTTCTCCAATGCTGTGAACCTTCGTTGTGTTATTCGTATTGTTCACCAAGTGCAAAGTCTTTTCGATTTTTGTCATTCTATGGAATGCGCTCTTGTTTAAAATCGTACATCCACTGTCTAGGTATTTTTTTGGTAAGATGCCTTTCGCTATGTGGCTTGCTTTGTGCAAAACATTTTCTGTTTTCGTTTTGGTATTTGCGTTTTTCGCGCTCCTTTCGTTATCTTTGTCTTTTCGACGATTAACGTACGTGGCTTTCTGCTCCCCATGATCTTCCTTCATTTTGCGTGCATTTGACTCCTCCAGAATTTTATTGCGTAATACATCGGGATGCGGTAAAACATCCCGTGTCTCCATTGGGCACCGAAATGTTTCGTACTAAGCAGTCGACGACTGCTTCTTGAATTAAAATTTGTAAATCTGTGATATACGGCTTTGTTTTAAAAACGTGTATAAGTTATTAAGTGGGGGGCCGGTTGGCCGTCCTGTTTCTATGATGAAATAGGATGATAACGTTGGAAGGAGACTGTCCTTCAATACCGCTGGCCTAGAGACTGAGCCGGTATATTTTGTAAATAAAAAGGTTTAACGGCTAAGTGCCGGAGTTTCTTTATATGAGCTTGTGCTCTTTATTAATTGAATATAAAATCAGAACTAAACTTAAGAACTAACAAAAGCTCATGCATGACTGGATGCCCGTGGCAGACCGCTGACCATGCACATTTTGCAGAAGTCATACGATCGCTGCTAGCCAATGGGACAAAGCCACGGCCCATAAGGGCGCAATATGTTGGCTCAGCTCTCGGGCCAATTAGGGTGGATCCAATTTGGGGTGGACCATACATAAGTGGAGTAATAATTATAATATTAAATGCTTAATATTAATAAATTATGGGTAATAAAATGATTAATATTAATAGGAGGAATAAAAATAGGCCTGCTGATGCTAACCTGGGAGTTCGTTGTTAACTACTCCCCCTTAAATAAGACGCCGTCCTCGGTGACAGCCAATTCGTCAATGGATTTTTGCAACTGGGATGCCTCCCGTTTGCGCCTGCAGTGTTGTTGCAGCAGGACCAAGCCGCATAACGTGAAGCTAACGGCGACTCCCGCGACGAACCAGATTTTTGGTGCACCTCCCGCGGACACGTCCTCTCTGAGCTCCTGCATCAGCCGCAGGTTGTGCTCGTTCATCCGCTGTAGTAGCGGCAGACTCAGTATTTGATCATGTCCGGTGATGTTGATTAATGGGGAGGCCGCGATTCCAGGGCTCTTATCCACAGCGTAATTGAGGTTCAAATATACTGAGCCGTTGATGACTGCCTTCCGTTCGAAGGTAATAAGGTGGGTCCCTATTACGGTTGTGGTAGGCCCGTCATCGATAGTAATCCTCGTAAATTTCTCGTTGACGATTATTACTCCATCGTCCACGATTGTAAGGGGCTCTAGATTGCTGGGCTGCGTCCGGCATGTAGCCACACCGCCGGCATGTAACTGCCTGGCGCAGGTGTCGTGAACCGCCTTTTTGCAGAACGTGGCCAAGTTGGTAGACGCGCAATCTGAAACTGCTAGGACTCCGTCATCACATTCCGCCAAGACGTTTTCTTCAATTTGTAACATGGTATGGTAGTGAGCAACAGGAAAGAGCAGGACTTTTTTACAAATAAACTTAACTTTAGGATATTGAACAATTACATGGATAAAAATATTAGATTGAAAAATCTTAATCTTAGATACATCCATAAGACTAACTATGGGGACCTCTGTGAGCTGTTCGTCGAAGATAGATTTAAGGTCATTGTGATTAAAAATAACTGGATTTATCATATTGTTTTTTTGCGAGTGTGATCGTGAGCATGCAATTTTGTATTTCTGAAATTAGTATTCTATTTCTGGCTAAGAGGGTCTCGCAAAGGTGGCCGGCGTCAACCAACCCGTCCCTTTTCTCTTTGAGGATTCTGTTTACTGTGTCTGTGAGTTGGTTAATATGGTTTTGCGTTTCTGTGTTTATTACTACCTGCCTATTGTTTGCCTCTATTAGGGCTGCTTCGTTAGTTTTGATTCTAAAGAGGTCCTCCGCGTCGGGCGTGCCCGCCACGACCTTGAGTGCCGAGCCCAGGAAATCCAGGCTCCTGGCCATTCTACGGTGCACGGTAATTTCATCCAGCATGTTCTGGGCATGGTTGATGTCGACTTTCAGAAGTTTCCTCATGTGGGACTGTGGGAACAGTTCAAGCATTCCGACTGTAGAGTCAATTATGCTAGAAAACTCAGACAGATTTGTCGAGTGCCTAATCAGGCCATACTGTTCCCATACTAATACATTCCCGTCTAACACCGGGATGTATTTTGCATGCGAGAAGTCGGTGACTCGCGCGCTTGCGGTGGTTAGAAGTATGATGGATATTACGGCAAGCCTGTGGAAATTATAGCAAATGGTGAGTGTTTAATATAAGGGTGAATGTGGCAGATGAAATGCCTATTTGATATTGTCCTTATGGACCACCCTCCCTCTAATGAGAACAGATGTTCCCAGATCTGCTTCCACACGCTCTTCTGAATAAAGCGGGGTCAATTTGTTACCTAACCTTTTGTTGTTACGTAGGTGTACTTTTTCACCAACTTCAAAGATTCGGTTTTGTCTAGAAGGGTTAATTCTGTCCAGGTTAGCTTGTTGTGCCTTGTCAATTCTATCTTTGATTGCCAACATGATCTCGTCATTGCCAGCGTGGATAACCTCCACTGGTCTAAACTTTGTGACCGAATGTAGCGACCTGTTGTATTCTATCGTAGCCCGTGAGATCAATTCCACAGTATCCTCTATTTTTTTATCAATTTTGAGGCATCTGGCGATTTCTGCCAGTGTACTGTGAAACCTTTCAATTTGGCCATTGGAGCTACTGTGTAGCGGTGGCGCATTGACAACATCGATGCTGTATTGGTTTTTAAGCAACGACGTGATTGTCTCAGAGTTGAAAGAGGCTTCGTTGTCGCAGTATATGGTTCTGATATTTGGGTAGAAGTTTACCAATTGGAGAATAGGGGCTCGTACATCGATGATTGCCCTAGAAACTAAGGGTTGTACGATGGCAAATTTGGACAATTTGTCAATACAGGTTAAGAAGATTTTTCTGTCAGTGGAAAATATGTCGATATGCAACATTTCTCCAACGTATGAAGGTATAGGGGTATTTCCTAATTCCTGTTTCTTAGGATGGCGGTCGTATTTGGCTTTATTGCAGACTTTGCAATTTGCGACCACTTCGCTAGCTAGTTTAGACATATTCGGGAAGTAATAATCCCGGAGAATTTGTTTAGCGTTCTCTTGTGCAGCCCGATGGGCGCGATTGTGCTCGGTGTTTCAAGCTGTTCATTGACGTTGGTAATATCACTGACGAAGGCTTTACAATGCCAAAAGTTTGTCGCAGGAAACTCCTGCCTCAAGGCATGTTGAATACGCGCCAGGGTAGGGAAATCACAGTGAATCGCGTTCACGACATTGGCGTTGACAATTTCTTTAACGGATTCTACAAGCGAGTCTTTGTCATTAAAGTTAATGATATGGCGAGTTCTATTTCCGAAGATTATGAAGTCTCGCCGAAGCGGTTGGTTTGCTTCTTCCAAAATGATTTGGTTTCTGAAGCAGTTCAGAGGTTTGTCTGTGGTTTCTATAGTGTACGAAAGGGAAAGCTCACTATGCACCGTGGCTGCATCGGACTGGGCTTCAGCCTCTAAGTTGTTCAGGGGTTGTCGAGATAGCGCGTCCGCTACCAGGTTTTGTTTTCCCGGTGTGTAAAATACTTTCCCGTTGTTCTCATCAATAAATGCTTTCCATCGCTTAATCTTAGCGTTGGTGTTTTTCTCGGATACCGCGTATGTGAGGGGCTGGTGATCTGTAAAGATCCTTACCTCTTTGGTAATTTTGTATATATAATTTATAGGTAATTTTGAAGTTTGCCTATTGCCCAGACTATCGCCAACAATTCTCTTTCGTTGGTGGCGTAGTTCAGTTCGCAGTCTTTCAGCGTACGAGAGATCATGGTGATGGGCCTCTTGTTCTGGGACAATACCGCTCCTATACCACTGCCTGAAGCATCGGTGGTTAGGTCAAATGGTAATTTGAAATCGGGGTACGTCAAAATGACATCTTCTGATGCTAGGATGTTACGCAGGTGATCAAACGCATTGCGCTGGGTTTCATCAAATGTAACAGGAACTTTTTTCGACATGTTTTTGCTCACTGTACCGTTTTCCCCTTTGAGAATATGAGTGAGAGGCCTGGCAATGGAGGCAAAATTCTTCACAAAGCTTCTGTAATAGCTCGCCAGGCCGAGGAAAGACCTAAGGCTAAACAGATTTTTGGGTTCGGGGAACTCTTGTATTGCCCTGACTTTTTCAGGGTCTGTTTTCGTTCCCCCCTAGTGACTATGAAGCCTAAGAATTCTACGCTTTCTTTAAAGAATTTAGTCTTTTCTCGTGCCACCTTCATGTTGGCCTCGAGCAGTCGCTTAAGCACTATATCGATGTGCTTAACATGTTCGGTTTCGTTTTCTGAAAATATAATGACGTCATCGACATAGACGTAACATATCTTGCCTATTTCTTCCCTCAGCACATCATCGATGGCTCTTTGGAATATGCTACCTGCGTTTTTTAATCCGAAAGGTAATCGGCAAAACTCGTACTTCCCTCCGTTAACTGAGAAAGAGGTTTTTTCCCGGTCCTTCTCGGCCAAGTATATCTGGTGATACCCTGACCTTAAGTCTAGGGTAGTAAAGTATCTGGCTTTTCCCAAGTTCGCTAAAATCATGGGAATGCTTGGCATAGGGTAGCGGTCAGCAATTTTTTGTTCATTTAGTTTCCTAAAGTCGATTACCAAGCGCTTATTTTTGATGCCGTTATCGTCAGTCCCTTTTTTGTCAACTACCCAAGCAGGGCTGTTGTATGGGGATCTGGAAGGCCTTATTATGCCATTGCTCAGCAGCTCCTTGATCTCGTTGTTAACAAAGTCTGCTGCCCCCATGGGGTAGGGGTATAATCTGGAGTAGACGGGTTCGTCACTCTTAGTTCGAATAGTGGCGGTGACCGAGGTGTTGAAAGTTAGCGCCTCGTTAGAGGTCGAAAACACCTTGATTCTTTTCAGAATAACATTTTTAAATTCGGCTTTCACCGAATTTGGTACCACTATGTCATCAATTTTAGTGAAATTAACGTTTTCACAGTCAAAGAATTTGAGCTTTTCATTGACGTTTGCGTATTTTATTACGCTGTCGCCTAAGTTCAATGCCACTCCTGCTCGCGTTAGCGAGTCGAAGCCTATTATAGCATCGAACGTGCTCAGTGTGTCCAACAGGAAAAATGGGGCGTCTAACCCAAAAATGCGCATTATGCACTTGTTCTTGACGTCACTGGAGCCGTGAATAGAGCTCACAGTAAAGGGGGTCTCGACCGGCATTACATTTCTTAGCTCCTTTATGGGCTTAAGGTAATTCTTTGCCGCCCCCGTGTCGATAAGTATTTTTAGTGTTCTACCAGCCAACTGTCGTTCGATGAACGGCAGTCGGGAGCGTTCCCTAAAAAATGTAGCAGATCTTTAAGTTCATCGGAGTCGTTACCTTCTTCAATGCTGGCGACTTCCGCTTCAGCTGTGACGGAATACCCTGCCTCTTCCTGCTCGTGGGATTGAGTTATATTATTAACACGCTGGCGTCTTTGTCCCGAATAACGCTGAGATGAATTCTGTCTTTTGTTGTTGCTATTATTCTGAGGCTTTCCCCAATTTGTTTCCTGCCTAAATTTGGCTGTCGAAGGGTCGATCTCCATAGGCTGTACTTTGTTATGGTCTACAATTTCGGGGTCCCCGCGCTTCTGCCAGGGCTGTCCTCTTGTGGCTTGCTTTGGAATTGCTTAGGAATAAAGTGTGGATTTTTATCCTCTCCTTTCCATTGCTTTCCCTGAAATTTATTAGTACGCCTTTTGCCATCATGCACAAGAGCCTTGTCTTCGATGGCCTTCGCGTATGACGCCGCGAATGCACTTCTTTCAATGCTATTTTCAGCCTCCCGCGCAAGCGCTAACGCAGTCGTAAGGTCTTTTGGTTGTGCTGGTAGCACCAGTGCTTTGAGCGGTCTTTTCAGCCCAGCAATAAATGCGTGTAGGGCATCGTCCCTAACCTCCTTATTTAAGATAGTTGCAGTGTCCGCACTATGCGACATAACTATTTTGTTCGTGACGAGCGTGAGTTTCCTCTCGACTTCGTCATAGTATGCCATAAGATCGGCATCACGTTGTTGAACCATCTCGAGATTTTGACGTAATACTCGTAGGGACGTTTTGTCCGCGTATGTGCAGTCCAGCCTAGCCAGAATTGCATCGAAATTTAGCACAGTATTATGTGACGTGAGGAGCGCTCGCGCGTTACCACAAATTTTGTTTTTAATAATTACCACTGCTTCATAGTGGGCCTCGCTGCCCTTGTATCTCTTGAATACCTCGTACGCATCTGATGCGGCCTGCCTCCAAGACACGTATTCATCGTGGCTGCCGCTAAAGGTTGGGAGCGATTTCACAATTTCACGTTACCCTTTCATAAACTTCTACTTGGGGTGCCTGCACAGTTAACGAGCTGACCTGGTTTCTAACTGATTCAATTTCTGCCCGCCAGCGCTGCTCCTGTGCGGTTAGCGCGGCGTTGACGGCATTTGTTATGAGCGCTTGGACCATTTCTGCATTCATTTCTGATGAGTCTGGTTGTTTCACTGCGGGGCAAAATCCGATTTCCTCACTATCGTCACTGTCTACTTCTTGCTTCACTTCCCTATATTCCCAATTCATCGGCCGCAAATGAAGCTGAGTGAATTAATTGGCAGTAATATGGGTGGCGAATAAAGGTAAAATTTGCGTTTCGCGCACCGCTTTTAGTTGGCCAACACTTGTAGCTAAGTCAGGGTCTGGCGACGATGTACAATATTTTAGAGGAGTCACAACACAGTGGGCGAAGTATAACAAATTTGAGACAAAATATAATAATAAACCCGCAGAATTTATATGTGTAAAACTTAGCAATCATTTGCTGGAGTTGCTGCACAGAGAGTGGAGTCACAGAAAATTCGAGAAAACATCACAATAAAAACGCTGAGTTATACATCCCAAGAAAAATTCCAGTTGGGAAATGGTCGGAGCGAAGCACAGGCTTAGCAAACACACAGATACACTGGGCACAAAATTTCTACGTTTCTTTATTTAAAATTAGACACATGCAAATAAAGTAAATTCACAGAATACTCCAGGGGAAAGGT
This sequence comes from Drosophila ercepeae, assembly GCA_018150545.1. Classification (NCBI taxonomy): domain Eukaryota; kingdom Metazoa; phylum Arthropoda; class Insecta; order Diptera; family Drosophilidae; genus Drosophila; species Drosophila ercepeae. The sequence continues at coordinate 117,496 of JAECWL010000183.1, read as the reverse complement.
GCGGGGCATAATCGCCACACAAAAATGCAAGGAAATATATATATCGGGATTTTACACTGTACGGAATTTTTACTGGCGAGGTATGCAGAACTCACAGGCACACTTTATTTATTCGTTTATTACAGTATCATGACCTGGTGCTATCTTAGTCGCACAGTCACTTACATTTTATGATCTTCAGGGTAGGTTCGAAGAGTAGTTGGGCTCCAGTTATTAAGTGGGGGCCGGTTGGCCGTCCTGTTTCTATGATGAAATAGGATGATAACGTTGGAAGGAGACTGTCCTTCAATACCGCTGGCCTAGAGACTGAGCCGGTATATTTTGTAAATAAAAAGGTTTAACGGCTAAGTGCCGGAGTTTCTTTATATGAGCTTGTGCTCTTTATTAATTGAATATAAAATCAGAACTAAACTTAAGAACTAACAAAAGCTCATGCATGACTGGATGCCCGTGGCAGACCGCTGACCATGCACATTTTGCAGAAGTCATACGATCGCTGCTAGCCAATGGGACAAAGCCACGGCCCATAAGGGCGCAATATGTTGGCTCAGCTCTCGGGCCAATTAGGGTGGATCCAATTTGGGGTGGACCATACATAAGTGGAGTAATAATTATAATATTAAATGCTTAATATTAATAAATTATGGGTAATAAAATGATTAATATTAATAGGAGGAATAAAAATAGGCCTGCTGATGCTAACCTGGGAGTTCGTTGTTAACTTATACTATAAAAAGTCTTTTTAAAACCGGATTTTTATTAAATTTTACTCGTTCCTTAATTTAATAGAATTAAATACTAAACTGAAAAATACAAATATATATCTGAGTTCATTATCTAAAACAAAAAATAAAACCATAGATTAAAGTTTAAGCCTTTGCCGATAAATGATTTTCGTGCTCGAAAAGGAGCACGACCACCATAGTGAATATGAAAGCCAGCCCGCCAGACTACTGGCGGAGGTCAGCAACTTCTTTCTCTTCTTCGCTTTTCTACTTATCGGACTGACGGAGAAGTTTAAGTTTTATTCGATATTTATTATAACCTTTTACTTGTATAGAGCGATGCTGGACTTCAATCAGTATGTTAACTTTGGTGGCAATAATTGATAACAGATAGAAGAACTACAATATTTTGTAGGCCTGAATCTAACCGTTGGCTTATACAGCATCTTCAACGAGGTGCTCGGTTTCTATAGTACTACCGAGTACCAATCGACATCAATTCATTCACCAGATGTTCCTCGGCTTAAGGATTGCGTCGTGTGCTCATGTTTTTGTCAAATTGATGCCCGTATACTTTCTCTGAGTAAAAAAACAGCGGAGATATTTTCCGTTATACAAACCTTCCTTGCAACATATTGAAAATTGCATTAACTGGAAATTGCACCAAACGGCAACAGATACTTCCCTCAATGTTTATCCGATTTTAACTAAATATGTTTAAAAACAGACTACACATCAACAAAAATTAAGGGGGGGTAGGGTTTTGAGGGTTCAAAAAAACACATGAATGTTGTCTGTAAATGGGAAGTCAATCGGAGCAAAACTCACAAAGATATAGCTTTGGAAGTAGGCGGGTCTCGAACGACTACCTGAGCTGTGTTATCAGGGTCTCTTCGCTAAGAAAAATTTTAAACGCGTTTTCTCAAATGGATGTTTTTTGTGATTTTTTTTATTGCATATTATGAAATTATAGTAACTCAAGAATGTTGTCTGTAAATAGGAAGTCAATCGGAGCAAAACTCACAAAGATATAGCTTTGGAAGTAGGCGGGTCTCGAACGACTACCTGCGCTGTTTTATCAGGGTCTCTTCGCTACGAAAATCTTTAAACGCGTTTTTCTCCAATCGATGTTTTTTGAGTCGGTGCACTCTGTATCTCAAAATCTATTTAAGCGATCGTTCTCAAATTTTTTAAAGTATTTCCTTACATAATTTATGAGCTTCTCCTTCGCAACGAGCACTGAAGCTTGCCTATGCTGATAAATCCGTCAATTTCCATCCGATCTTCAAAAAATATTTTTTAAAACCCAGTACGAAGTCAGCATTCACCCAAAAAAAACGTGTTCTTGGACAATCAGCTTCTTCGCGCGTTATCTCTATATCACATCTATAACAAAGTCTTTAAAAGAGTTCGTTAACGAAAACATCTTATCTGCAAAGTTCCCCAAGTGTAACTTACCTTACCATGAGGGATCAGACCAGACAAAAACACCGTAAAATTCAATATGTTCAAAAACAATAATTTAAATAACAAAACAGCAGGCTCAAAATACTTAATAATAGGAAGAAAAACTCAAATGACAAACTAGAGGAATATATAAAAAAAAAATTATTGATACTGTTTGTGCAATTGAATCATTTAATAAGTTAAGCAACGGCTCCATACTAATAAAAACTAAAAACCATATCCAAGCTATACAACTAATACAACTAAGAACTCTGAACAACATAATATACTGTAACGATTTAAGAAACATTTCTTAAACTTATATTCTACATTTAAATTATAAGCCCAAAATGTCGTCAAAATATTAAAAATTATAAAAAAAGTTCAAGACACCCGAACTTAAACTGGACTCATTACCCATAAATTCGCATCTCTGGAACTACCACACACATATGTAAATATATGGTGGATATAAATGGTTATAAAAAAACCCCGATGAGACCATATGTCCAGCTGCCCAGGCGATGCTTCAACTGCTGTCGCCTAGGCCACGCCACACTAACCCCTAAACTAAATATCAATGCGAAAACATAAACTTTTGTATCAACTGTAAAAAAATACAACAAGGCAACGTCTTTGACAGCTAATGCATCAAACAAAGGGAAACACAAGCGATCAGGGTCAACGAAAAATCCAACATGAAACAGGTAAACTTAAATTTCAATCGTAGCTACAACAATAAACGAACATTTTCCACTACATGCAACTCAGCCGCAACAAGAAAAAGAAGCCCTATCGCATACACGACCTTACTTCAACTTCCCCAATAGCAACGTAAAGCTTTCCTTTGATATTATCCGGCAAAACCTTTCAAAATTAAAAAAAAAAAACAAATAAAAGCAAATATTCTCACAGCGCTAAATCTAAAATATCTAAACACAGCATTTGCAAATCCAAATATGAAACAAGACTAACTAAGAAAGCAAACCCTAGCAACGTACCCATACTGATTAATTTCGCACTATTCTCATCTCGCACTCGTATGCTGATGCGTGAAGACGTGTTTTCATCGAGCTCCGATAAAATCAAATGATTCTAGTGAAGTGAATGATTATTAATAAACAACAAATAAATATATTGAAAGCGAAAAAGACGCTCCGGGCGATGCACCATCGCTCGAATACATATTCTGCGTTTGAAATAGTTAAATAATAGTTTCAAACAAATTAAATAAAACAAAAAAAAAAAAAAAAGGCACTATGAGCCAGAACGACACTCGCGCTCAGCGGCAAGACGATCGCCGGCAAGACGATCGCCGGCTCTCATTACAACGAAACAACGCGTACTTTTCTTATGTCTCCTCGACACCTGCAAACGAAGACAACGAGCGGCCAATAACCCATAACCCAACGAACCTTCTTGTACCAACAAATCAAGAAAGAGCGCGCTCTTGCTCTCCCGCACTTCTAGCTCCGACACAAGCTCCGCTATCTGCAACAACAACAACTGGAGCAATATCGACAACCCGCACTACTTCGCCATTGGCTGCACCCGCTCACGCTTTTACTGTGTCAGCGAATACCAAAAAAAAGCCCAAGAGCCAAACGGCACTGCTGCACAACTAGCAAAACAAAACGCAAACAAAAAAGCTGGGTCGGCCTCACAGACTGGACTGGACCGCTACATAACAATAAAGCGGAAGCTTAGCCCAAAAACTTCCGATACAGAAAACAAGCCGAAAAATATACGCGACAATAATACCTCGATCAACAATGAAGCGCCTGCAAATAGCAACAGATTCGCTTTGCTGGCAGATACCAACGAGGACGTGCCACTGAAATCCATCGATAAGGAACCAAAGAAAATAAAGCCTCCCCCAATTTACATCCGCGAGAAGAGCACAAACGGTTTGGTAAATTCTTGAATTGGCCTTATTGGAAAAGATAGCTTTTACATAATACCCCTCATAAGAGGTACTATTAATGAAATAAAACTTCAAACGAAAACGGAGGAAAACTACAGAAAAGTCACAAACCATTTTACTGCAAACAAAACATGCTTTTACACCTACCAGCTTAAAAGTAGCAAGGGTTTTCAAGTAGTACCGAAGGGCATTGAGCCTGATGTAAAGCCCGAAGAGATAGCTGAGGCCCTAAAGGATAAGGGATTTTGCGTCAAATACCATCGGAAACAAATCCAGAAGTACTTTTTTCGAAACCAACAAGTTTTGCTCCCTGGCCTAAACCAAGCACTAACAATATAAGTTTTGCAAACGTTTTGAAATCAGGTATGACACCTCCAACCCAAAACTCCCAAACCTCACATGAAGAACACACAAAATTGGACACACAACAAAACTATAGGCCATCCGAGCAGCAAGAAACGAAAACTGAAGCTATGATCCAAGCCTTACAACAGAGCATGATGGAATTCATGACATTTATGCGAACCACCATTCAAGACATGATGCGTAATCAAAACCTATTGATACAAATGCTTGTCTCCCAACAATCAAAATAAATAATGGCTACCTTACGCATAGCTACGTGGAACTTCCACTGACCACGAAATTAAGGCCGGAGTCCCCCAAGGCAGCGTTCTTGGGCCAACTTTATACCTCATCTATACCGCTGACATTCCTACAAATAGTCGGCTAACAGTGTCCACGTTTGCCGACGATACAGCTATTCTTAGCCGTTCAAGGTCCCCAATCCAAGCTAAAGCACAGCTGGCATTGCACCTCATAGCCACTGAGAAGTGGCTCTCTGACTGGCGAATAAAAGTCAACGAGAAAAAATGCAAGCACGTGACATTTACGCTGAACAGACAAGATTGCCCACCACTTTTGATGAACAACATACCACTCCCGAAAGCAGATGAGGTAACGTACCAAGGAGTATACCTCGATAGAAGACTTACATGTCGCAGACACATTGAAGCGAAAAAAATTCATCTTAAGCTCAAAGCGAACAACTTACACTGGCTCATCAACGCTGGCTCTCCGCTCAGCTTGGACCACAAGGTCTTACTTTACAATGCAGTACTGAAACCAATCTGGACCTATGGTGCACAGCTATGGGGCAACGCCAGCAACAGCAATATTGACATCATACAGCGAGCACACACAAAGATCCAGAGAACTATCACTGGGGCACCGTGGTATGTTCGAAACGAAAACATCCATCGAGATTTAAATATTCCAACAGTCACCAATGAAATCAAAGAGCTTACGAAAAAATATCATGGCAAGCTTTCCTCGCACCCCAACCACCTAGCGAGAAATCTAACCCAGCTCAGCAGTCGTTCCCGTCTCCGACGAAGGGACCTACCAACCCATCGAAGAAATCTTTAGGGACGCTTAATCACGTAACAGTTGGATTAATTAAAACGACTGTTTAGGAAAAAAAAAATTGTATTAGTTAAGATTTTTAAACTTATTGTTAGCTCTTATTTAAGAGGATCCAATAAATAAAAGCAGAGTAATAAAAAAAATATTCTCATCTAACTATTTCATCTCCTATGGAAGAACCGCTTCACTTATAAAAAAAATCTATCCAATCGAAAGAAACTACTACTACGCTACTATGGATTTCATCGTATCTTGTGCTGAAATCGATTCCTTTAAAAAGTTTGAACTTATATCAACGTACTTACCACCCACCAAGCCATTTACATTCTCAGACTTAAATACCGTGCTAAACCAACTGAAAACTGATCCAATAAAACTGATATTAGGTGACTTCAATAGCTGGGAGACAAACTGGGGATCACCTTCCAACAATAATAGAGGGATATTTATACAATCATTTCTAAATAACTCAAATGAATTTTTACTGAACAGCAAATCCCCCACTTTCCACCCACTTCTCCACTCATATTTCATACACATTGTCTCTATCTGCAGACCTGAATAATCAATAAATGCGAAATGGAACACAATTGACGATCTCCACGGCAGCGACCACTTCTAAGTACCAATAACACAATTTAATACCTACCGCACCCAAAATCAATCTAACTACATTAGGCGAGTTTTTAAACTGCACCTTGCAGACTGAAACAAATATACAGAGCACATAATACATTACAAGGACACGACTTCCCTCACTGACAACCTAAACAAAGAAGCTGATAACATCAGAAATATTATTCTTCAAAGTGCACACCTCCGCCATACCCGTCTGAAAATAGTCCCATGGTGGTATATCATAATTTTAGAAACATTACCGAAACCCATTTCGTCAATGAGTTTCGTAATAAACGCATCCTTTTTAGCTGCCGATGAACCTGCAGCAAAAAACGATCAGCCACTGTACGACTCTCGGTCCAATCTGACATTTCCATTGGAAAGTTTGACATTTTTTCTGGACAAAACGTGTAAAAAGAAGTTCACCCGAAAGGTGATGTCATATTCATCGAGGAAGACCTACAAAGTACCAAATGCTCCAATAAAGATAGTGCGGCAACTGAGAGTCTTATTGTTGAATTTGATTGCTATACTCCGGCAGCTGTATGTGAGTATTCGAATGCAATTCCAGAAGAAGCATTTACCGACGGTCTGTCAAAAACACTTTCCGATGAACAACAACAAGATGAGACTCCAGAAGGTGACCATAAACTGAGACACAAGACGCTCCTAATAGAGGCCCTGGGCGACCGAAAATAATACATACTGGATTGCCCTACTGGCGCCCGAGAAAACAATACCAGATGGTGATCGTTCTCTTAACTGACATTGCGATCCCGAAAAGCTTAGATGAGGCCTTAAGCTCGCCTCATGGGAGGCGACAGAAGGAGATGACAAGTCTCTGGGATAATAAAACTTGGTCTCTAGTAGATCTGCCAAGAGGCGAGAAGCTCATTGGATGCAAGTGGGTGTTTACCGTCAAGCGTCATAAGTATGGAAATGTTGATTGCTTCAAGTCATGGCTGGTTGCCAAGGGGTGCTCGCAGCGCTGGGGTATTAATTATTCGGAAACTTTTTCTCCAGTTGCCAGATACTCCACAATACGGCTGTTTATTGCCTTAGCAGTTGAACATGGAATGTACATTTACCAAATGGATGTATCCTCGGCGTATTAGAATGATGACTTACATGATGTGGTGTACATACGGCAGACTGAAGGTTTCATCGATGGGCAGCATCCACAACAATTCCTGCGACTTTACAAGTCATTATATGGCTTGAAACAGAGTGGATGCGAATGGAACGAAAAGCTGAAAACCGCATTACTGAAAATTGGGTTTTTTCCTTGCCCTAGTGAGTCATGCTTATTTCCATTGGGAAAGTGTAACATTTTTTTACATAACATCACTCAGAACGTTTTGTCATTTAATCGTGAATTGTTTTATTTAGACGGAACTAAAAAATTCACCTCGGCCAAAGAATGGAATTAACTCCTGAACATTTTCGTGCGATCATTTTTCACAACTTTCGACGTAGATTATCACGACAAAAGTGCATCGATGAACTAAAATCTTTGTATGGCTATGAAGCACCGTCCTATAGCACTGTGAAAAACTCGTACAACGAATTCAATCGTGGCCGATGCTCGCTCAAGGACGAATTCTGTAAAGGTCGTCCAAAAACAGCCGTTGTGCCAGAAAACATCGATGCCGTACGTGAACTAATAATGCAAGACCAGCATGTAATATACCTTCAGATAGAGGCATGCGTATTCATTTCTCCCAGCATACATTTTCAGCATACATTCGATATTGCATGAACACCTGGCCGTAAAAAAGGTTCGTTCTCGTTGGATCCCGTACAATTTGACAATCGCTCAAAAAAAGGCTGGTGTGGATTGGTGTACAGAAATGCTGAAAAAATACGATCGCGGTGCTTCAAAAAACGTTTATAAGATCGTCAAATGTGATGAATCATGGATCTGTGCGTATGAGCCCGAAACAAAACAGCAATCGACGGTGTGGGTCTTCCAAGACGAGCCAAATCCAACGAAAGTTGTTCGTGGAAGAAGCACTTCGAAGCAAATGGTCGCCTTTTTTTTCGGCAAAACTGGTCATGTGGCGAATGTGCTGCTTGAGCCACGTAGGACGATCAATTCTGAGTGGTACACCACCACTTGCTTGCCTGAAGTCTTCGGAGAAATTCGAAAAACGAACAAGAGAAGACGAATCGTTGTGCAGCCTGACAATGCGAGCTCTCAAACATCGGCTCAAACCAGGGCCTTTTTGACCGGCCAAAACGTCGAATTGATGGGTCATCCGCCGTACAGCCATGACTTGGCACCCTATGACTTGTTTTTTTTCCCACACATCAAGAAAATAATGCGTTGTCAAAGATTTTCGTCGCCAGAAGATGCTGTTGAAGCATCCAATAACTATGTTTTGGAGGTGTCTCAATCGGAGTGGAAAAAGTGCTTCAAAAATTGGCTTGAGCGCATGCAAAAGTGTATAAATCTTGATGGAGAATATTAAGAAAAACAATAAAACAATTTTCGTTGATAAATATTCGTATTTTCATTATTAGGCCAGAAATATACACGTGTATATAGCAGCCCTCGTATTACCAGCCCAATCCACGTCGACATAACTGTGGATGGACTGACCGTTGCGTTTGTAGTGCAACATCAGCTCTGTGGTGCCCTTCAAATATTGTATTATTCGTTCAGCAGCCACTTCATGCTCTTTGTGTGGGTCCACATGCCGTTTTTAGTTTTTTAACGGAATGCAGAAAATCTGGCCGGGGCCAGATACATCAGAAGCCGATCACTCTTTGACAATTTCCGTCATCGCATTTTACCTGAAAGCCTGCCTCCAATGGTAACGATTGCCTTACAGTCTTGCATACCGTGCTCATTGAGAAGACTCTAAATAAATTGTTTATGGCCAATATGGACGCTGCCAAGTTCACCATCGCGCTAGTTACCTCCAATCGTAGGTCCTGAAGGTTGTGTAGTGAAGATTTGGTGAATGGCTCCCAAGAGAAACGTCCGTTGGATTTGGGTTTGAGATTCTGAATGATTCTTTTATTTACATCGCCTTCACGATGTTAATACTTTCCTTGGCTCGAATAGTTACTCCCCATGCATATCTCGAAAATTTGTCGATAATCGTGAAAACGCTTTTCTTATTAAGAAAATATAAATCAATGTGTACTATCTCTAAGGGTCTGCCCGGAGTTTCTGTCACGCTGTATTTGATTTTGTGCGGTTTCCTGTCGTATTTTTGCGATTGACAGCTATCGCAATTGTTAATTGTTTGTGCTATTAACTGCTTCATATGAGGGAAGAACACCCTCCTTTTTAAATGTGCTAGTGTTTCCTCTATCCCCCTGTGGTTACTTTTCATGTGATAATCCTTAACGACTTCCTCTTGTTGACTTCTCTCGACTATGTCTGGCAACAGGATTGTACATCTTATCGCCCTATATAGTCTGCTGTAGGCAAAATATTTACAGTATACCTCTTGGATGGTTAAAACCAGTTCTTCCGGTATCAGCAATGCTACCGTTCTCTTAGGTTTTAAAATTTCTTTGAGTCTGCGTCCAATTGTCTCGTCGTCAAAGTTATTTTCCGTCCAGATTATCCGCATTTTGTTCCTAAATGGAACTTGCTTTTCTACTTTAGCCGTTCTCCCTTTCTCTATAATCACCTGAATATTATATTCGTTCAGTGGTTTTTCGGAAATTGGAAATACCAACTGTAAGTCTTCCCCCGTTTGTTGCTACTTCCGAGACGTTTTCCAATACGTTGAGCTCTGGTTGGATTCTGCTCAGTGCGTCCGCCACTACGTTCAAGGAGCCCTTTTTGTATATGTCGGGAATTTACTTAGTTTATAAGATTTGAGGTTAATTATAAATCTCTCTGTGTATTCGCTATGGAAATAAATGATGATGAAAAGGAATGAGAAGAGAGAGAGAGCGCTTTATTGAGAGAGCGCGTATGAGAGCTTCTGTATGAGAGTGCTGTGGGGAAGGAGAGCGAAAATCCCTGCTGCGCGTGGCGCAATGGGAGGTGAGGAGGAAGAAGAAACAGGAAGATAATGGACAGTTCCAATTGGCCTCCCAAAAGAACAGAAGTAACCATTGCGACTCGTTGCGCGACAGTGAAACAAATTATAAAACATGAACGACGCTAATGAAAATCCATCTCCGACATCAGAAGTGGGATCACCACACCTACAAAACAATTCGGAACAAAGTTTACGCGCGATAGTCGAAAGGTAAAATAAAATGAAAGCTGAATTATTAAAAGCGTCGGTGCCTGGCGCACGTGCTGTTTCCGCGACTCTACCGACATTCAACCCCGAAGCTGCTGACGCCGACGCAGCTGCATGGTGCAAAACGGCTAATATGATTCTGTGTGAACATCCTCAAGAAGGCGCATCTTTGGTGATGATGCTCAGCAAATCACTTCTCGGCAGTGCATGTCAGTGGCTTTCGCAAATTTGTTTTCCTGGAATGAGCAGGCTGCAGTTCAAGGAATTGTTCTTGGAACGTTATGAAGGCAACGAGACAACGGCTGCAGTGTTGCTGAACATGCTGAAAGGACGCCCAAATCAACATGAATCCTTTAGGTGTACTCCAGCCGTTTGGTTACAACTTTACTGACCAAGTGTAAGGAAATGACGCACGAAGAAATTGCGGTATCATTGGTCCTGCCACATACATCGCAAATCGACCCCAGACTTCAGCATTTGATTTTTACAACGAACGTAAAGACACGAGAGGAGCTACAACAACCACTCAGAGCCCACTCGTTCGTCAGAAATGCCGAATTCGCTGGAATCGAGCAAGGCCCCGAAGAGAAGAGGCACAAAATGCAAACACCGATTAGATGCCAAAGATGTGGTAAACTCGGACACAAGGCAATGGAGTGCCGAAAGAGAAGAGCAGAAGAGAGGAACGAGAGAAACGAGACGAGACCAGGCTATTGCAGCGGCAGATCTACAGTTACGTGTTTCAAATGTGGCAACATTGGACATATTGCATCGGCGTGCGCGAAGAGACCAGCAATAGCGAATATAACCATAGAGAGGAGAGTCGACACGTGTGCGGTAATTCAGCAGAACGGGACAGCAATACAGTTTGGTGAGCGGTTTCCATTTTTCTTTGATTCTGGTTCCGAATGCTCGTTAATAAAAGAGACAATTAGCGAGAAGCTTGCCGGCAAGAGATGCCATAATCTTGTCGTTTTGAGAGGCATAGGCGACAATGTTGTCAAGAGTAATTTGAAAATTCTGTCCACTGTAAAAATTTCTTAATTTAATCTTGAATTGTTATTTCACGTAGAGAAATCCTTTAAATACGATATGATGATTGGGCAAGATATTTTTCAGCTTGGCTTTGGAGTAATATTAGAAAGTAACAGGTTCGATATTTACAAAACACAAACGGTATTATCGATAAATGACGATAGCATGTTAAATAAGGTCGACTCAATTGCTAGTGATAAATCAAAACTTAATGCTATATTGGCCAAATATTCGGAATTCTTCATTGATGGTACGCCCATGTAGGCGTGTGACCACGGGTTCACTGGAAATCCGTTTGCTAGACATGAATAAAACTGTTCAAAGGCGACCGTATCGCCTCAGCGAAGACGAAAGGCAGATAGTAAGGAATAAAATTGATCAAATGTTAGAAGCAAAGGTAATTAGACCTAGTAGCTCTCCTTTCGCTAGCCGTCTGTTACTTGTGAAAAAGAAAGACGGCAGTGATAGGCTTTGTATTGACTATCATGAGTTGAACACAAATACAGTGTCAGATACGTATCCCTTGCCGTTAATATCAGACCAGATTAATTGCTTACGTGGCGGGAAATATTTTTCCTGTTTGGATATGGCCAGTGGTTTTTATCAGGTGCCAATTCACCCCGATTCTGTTGAGAGGACAGCTTTTGTGACCCCTGAAGGTCAATATGAATTCTTGGCAATGCCGTTCGGATTGAAGAATGCGTCATCTGTTTTTCAGCGTGCCATAGTCCGAGCCCTGGGGAATTTAGTTAATACCTATGCGGTGGTCTACATTGATGTTGTGTTGATTGTCTCAGATTCTGAAGAGGAAGCGTTCGAAAGATTGGATAAAGTGCTAAGCGTGTTATCAATGTCAGGGTTTTCTTTCAATGTAAAAAATGTCAATTTCTGCGAAAGGAAATAGAATACTTGAGTTTCGTTGTAAAGGAGGGTGAACTGAAGCCCAATCCACGAAAAATTCAGGCATTATCTCAACTCCCAGAACCAGGTTCAATCACACAGATACGACAGTTTATTGGTTTGGCATCCTACTTCAGGCAGTTCGTCTCTAGATTTTCGGAAGTGATGAAACCATTGTACCAATTAACTTCGAAATTAAATGATTTCAAATGGGAAAAACAACATGAGGAAATTCGTCAAAGAATCATTAAAGTCCTGATCAGTGATCCAGTATTAATCATTTTTGACCCCAAATTTCCAATTGAATTGCATACGGATGCAAGCGCAAATGGTTATGGCGCTATGTTATTGCACAAAGTAGAAGGAAAACGCAGGGTAGTCGAGTATTATAGCAAATGCACCACGTTAGCAGAATCTAAATACCACTCTTATGAGCTCGAAACATTGGCAGTCTTTAATGCCATCAAGCACTTCCGTCATTATTTAACCGGTAGACAGTTTACTGTGTATACAGACTGCAATTCTATTAAGGCGAGTCAGGACAAGGCGCTATTGACCCCGCGAGTGCATCGATGGTGGTCATTCATGCAACTCTTTGAGTTCCATGTTGAATATCGTAAAGGAAGCCAAATGGCTCATGTTGATTGCTTATCAAGGAACCCTGTAGCTGTAGAAGCACAGCCAAATACAAGTAAAGTTGTGGAAGTACGAGTTGACTTGGCAACTATCACACACAACTGGCTAGTATCCGAGCAGCAACGCGATGAAAACATATCGAATATTATGAGCGAGTTGAATAGTGACGAGATGCAGGGAGAATTAGCGAACACGTATGAGATTAGAAAAAGTCTGTTCCATCGTATAATTCAAAGAAATGACAAGACGCGATGCTTGCCTGTTATTCCAAGGGCGTTTGTCCGTTGTTAATCATATACACGAGGCCATAATGCACATGGGTTGGCAGAAGACATTAGATAAGGTCTACGAGCAGTACTGGTTTGAAAATATGGCAAAATATGTTAGGAAATTCGTAGAAAATTGCGTCACATGTAAATTATCGAAATCAGCGTCAGGCAAAACGCAAACAGAATTACATCCATTACCCAAAGTAGAGATACCGTAGCATACCATTCATATTGACATTAGTGGGAAATTGAGTGGCAAGAAAGACGAAAAGAAATGTGTCATTGTACAAATTGATGCTTTCACTAAGTACAACTGTTTGTACCACACCTGGAATTAAGACTAGATTAGTTGCATACAGGCGGTGAAGTCCGCCATATCGATATTTGGCGTCCCCAGTAGAATTATAGCGGATCAGGGACGATGCTTCAACAAGTAGCCATAAGATACATGTGAGATACAGTTGGCCATAAATTGCACCACTAATCGGGTGACTCAGCACAGTCCCTTAGAATTGTTAATAGGAAAAGAAGCAAGGCCGATGGGAATGTTGACCATCAACGAAGAAACGCCAGTAGATCTGGAAAAAACTAGAGAGAAGGCTAAAGAAAACATTGATAGAAATGCAAAGTATGATAAGGCCAGAGTTGATAAAAAGCATGTGTGGTAAAATATAAGATTGGTGATCATGTGTTATTAAAGAGTGAAGAAAGACACCAAACGAAATTAGATCCTAAGTACAAAGGACCGTTTGTTATAGTAGAGTTGCTAGAAGGAGATCGTTATACGTTGAAATCATTAACGACTAAGCGAATGTACAAGTATCCACATGATAGTGTACGCAGTTTGCCCGATGAAAGAGAAACTCGTGAGTTAATAGAAGAGCTTGAAAAAGAAAAGAAATCCGATAGAAAAGAATCCGATAATAAGTTGTGAGCGGTTTGGTATCCAAATGGTCGAGTTTGTGCAGAAGGGAGCGAGTACTCCAATTGGAAAGTGTATAGCCTGCTAAACTGACATTTGAGGACTAGTGTAAGATAGCCAGACGATTGAGCTTGAGAAGAAAGCCTGTACTCTAAGCGTTAAGTTGAAGAATATCCTACTAAGCTAATATCTGATGAAATGTATGGCTGATAGCCAAATTGTTGGGTTTGTGCGGAAGAGAGCGTGTACTCTAGAGGAGATTGAGAAGCTTTATCCGGCCAAAATAACATTTGAAGACACAAGAAGTGTAAGAAAATTTGCTACGGAAAGTTAAGTTGAATGATATGAGTAATGAAGTCAAGCGATACATTAGAAAAATGAAGAACAAAGAAATACAATGAAGTTTATGTTGAGTTAAGCAACACGAGGACGTGTTATAGTCAGGAAGGCCGTGTCGGGAATATACTTGGTTTATAAGATTTAAGGTTAATTATAAGTCTCTCTGTGTATTCGCTATGGAAATAAATGATCATGAAAAGGAATGAGAAGTGAGAGAGAGCGCTTTATTGAGAGAGCGCGTGTATGAGAGTTTCTGTATGAGAGCGCTGTGGGGAAGGAGAGCGAAAATCCCTGCTGAGCGTGGCGCAATGGGAGGTGAGGAGGAAGAAGAAACAGGAAGATAATGGACAGTTCCAATTGGCCTCCCAAAAGAACAGAAGTAACCATTGCCACTCGTTGCGCGACAGTGAAAAAAATTATAAAACATGAACGACGCTAATGAAAATCCATCTCTGACATATACTATTTCATAGTCATATTCTAACATCTGGTGTCTCCATCTTACAAGTTTAGAGTCAGGTTCCTTAATGCTCATTAGCCAGGTTAATGGCCTATGATCTGTCACTATTTTGAACTTAGTGCCGAATGAAATGCCGTATTGACCAAATAAATGCAAGCATTTCCCAATGGCATAATTGCTTGCGTCCGTGGTCAGGATGAATGGTTTTTCGAAGTCAGGGAATTGCAAGATTGGGTCATTGCATAAGAGGGTTTTGCACACTTCAAATGCTTCTGTGTATTCCTCGTCTATTTGTACTGCCTTCTTCCCTTTAAGTTGTTTCGTCAGCGGCTTTGTTATTGCTGCGAAATCCTTAATGAACTTCCTGTAATAACCTAATAACCCTAGGAAGGATTTTATCTGCTTCCTGGTCTGCGGGACGGTGAATTTCTTAATCGATTCAATTTTTCCCGGATTGGGTTTGATTACTTGTGGGGTCACTACGTGCCTTAAGTATTCCACCTCTGTCCTCAGAAATTCCGTCTTATCCAACTCCAGTTTAAAATTAGCTTCCGTGAGTTTTTTAGAGACTTTTCCCAAATCCTTAATATGTTCCTGCAAGGACTTTGAGAACACCATGATGTCGTCCATATAAATGAGACAATATTTACCCAACAACTCTCCAAATATGTTATTCATCAGCCTCTGAAAGGTTGCGGGAGCATTGTTCAATCCGAACGGCATCCGGACATACTCGAAATGACCTCCCTCTGCGGAGAAAGCTGTTTTCCGAATGTCCTTTTCCTGAACCTCAATCTGATGATAACCACCTGCTAAGTCTAATGTCAAGAAGTACTTCGCTCTACCTAGTTTATGTAATACATCGTTTATTATAGGTTGTGGGTATCTATCCTTTATCACCTTCTCATTCAACTTCCTATAATCCACCACCATTCGCCATTTCCTTTCTCCTGAGGCATCCTTCTTTTTAGGCACCAGCCAAACCGGAGCACTCCACGGAGAATGGCTATGCCTAATTATTCTTTGGTCTAACAGCTACTCCAGCTGTCTTCTCACCTCTTGTCTTTCCTTAAACGCATATCTATAAGGCTTGGCATCGATAGGAATGTCGTCCTTTGTCTAATTTGATGTTTGACTGCGTTTGTAAAAGACAATTGGTCTCCTTCTTTATGGAATATTCCCGGATACTTCTTACAAATTCTACGAAGTTCCCCGAGTTCTTCCTTGTTCAAGTGGTCCGTTCTGATCTTGTCAAATGGAATGCTACTACTACCATTCCTTTCCTCTTCTATAATATTTAGTTCAACTTGTTGTGTGGGCTTGAATTCAATGACATTTATTGGTTCCTCCAAAAATAACTCTTGGTCTGACTTTGCGTAGTTGATCACCTCTATCAGGCTTTGCCCTGACACTGCCCTATAGATACCTCCTGAAATCTCCATGTCTTCTTTTAATATGGTTCTGTTTATTAGGAAATCCCCATCTTTTAGTCGCACCAGAACAGATATAACTCTTTTCGATTCGGCTTCTATTGTGTACAGTTCTGATGGTCTGTAGGTCTCAAACTGAATCTTCCGTTTCATGTTTGCTACCTCGAACCACCCGATGTGTATATCAATAACCGCCTTGAACTGCTGCAGCATATCTATTCCGATCAACCCCTCGAAGAACTGATGAAATTTAAAGAGGAGCATTCTTATTTTACCAACTCCTCCTAACTCTGCGAACATTGGTATAAATGCTTCTCTCTCAACGCCATGCGACTGTGTGATGGTTTTGATGGATATTGGGTCTTTTAGTTTTTTTATTTATTGTGGTTGTACCAAATCTGGTCGAATAAATGAAAAGGTGGATCCTGTGTCGATTAATAATTTTATTGTTCTTCCCGGCGTAATTTCTACTAACAAATAGGGCAACGTCGAATGACCTTTTCTTGTTCCTAAATACCCTGTGGGTTGTTCGAGGCTGACTGTGGAAAATTTACGTCATCCTCTTGAATGTTGTGCAGCTGACCCCCGACCGAGATTCTACTGCCGTTTTTATCTGCAGTGCCGCTCGAATTAACCGATCCCCTAGAATTGTTTGGATTATACGACTGTCTGGACTGTCCTGAATTGTTTGAATTCTTGGACATCCTGGACTGGCCGCTGCCTTCTGTGTTTGTTGGTGGTTCAATCGCTAGCTGCCCTCTGCCATTGGCTCTATAACCGTTGTTATTATATCCATTATTGTAGTTGTTGGCTCTATAACCGTTGTTGTTTCCATTATTGTAGTTGTTGTTGTTAAAATTATTACTGTTATAGCCGTTCCACTGCCTATCTCTGTTCGTTTGATTCTGGTTCCATCTGGGGTTCCTGTTCTGGTAGTTGCGATATGGGCTTTGATAGCCTGTAGAGTCTCCCTGGTTGAAGTTTCCTGCCCTAAATGGGTTGCCCATCATCGGGTATTGGATTCCGAAATCTGGCCATCCATTCATCCCCGGCATGGCAAACTGCATCGGAAATGGAGGAGGATTATTTCCTCCCCACTGGAGTTGCGACCAAATTCCCGTTTCCACCACCTGGGACTCTTCCTTCTCAAGCTCTTGTTT
This sequence comes from Drosophila ercepeae, assembly GCA_018150545.1. Lineage (NCBI taxonomy): Eukaryota > Metazoa > Arthropoda > Insecta > Diptera > Drosophilidae > Drosophila > Drosophila ercepeae. Next base: position 99,993 of record JAECWL010000183.1, on the reverse strand, counting down.
TTTCGTTTCATCAGTGCTTTTGTCTTGCGAACCCGACCTCTGTGTTTTCGGATCCGGTTCGACGCTTTCTAAGGCAACTAGCCTTTCCTCTCTACAAGCTATCTCGTAAGCCTTGGCTATATTCAGGACCCCCATGTTTCTTATGGTTACTCCTATCGGTCCCTTTAAGGCCGAAATAAAGGCATTTATTACCATCTCCTCATACCACTTGATTTTCTCGTTCCTCAACAGTATGCTGTTTTCGCCTGTTTTGATCAAACCTACCAAGGCCTTCTTCAGAGTCATAACCCTAGTGTAAAGGGTTTCTACGTTCAACTTCTTTTCTTTGATATGGGTCAATTCCATTATCAGGTCCTGCTCTGATCTTTTGTCTTTAAAATGGGAGATCAATATTCTTTTTATTTGATCCCAATTTAACTCCGACTCGTCCAAATCTCGGACCTTATCCGCTGCTCCTAATATTTTGCTCCGGACCGCTCGGAGCGCTATAACTCCTATATTCGATCTTTCTTCTCCCCTAATCAGGCCTAACACCTGCTCCACTGCTGCTATAAAACTGTCTAGTTTTCCTCCTTCACCTTCATATTTCGGAATAATTTCCACCAGGTCTACTACCTTGATGGCTTCTAATACGTTTGAAGTTGCTGCCATTCTAACGTCCTGTCCGTCTGTTGGGTTCGACATAATTATCCCACGTGTATGTGTATGTTTGTGTTTAAGCAGTGTACTTATTTTAGTGGTTTAGCTTATACGATATGTATTAATTTCCGACTTATATATAATTGTGTAGTGGATCCTCGAGTGTCCGTGTGTGAAATGGAGTTCTGTAATTAATTATTATAAGTAAGTATCGTCCAACATTAACTTAGAAAAAATGGGGTTTAATAATGTTGTCGTTTGTCTTTCTTTTCTTTATTTCTCTTTCTTTATATATTTATTTGTTTATATATTTCTCTTTTTTAATACCCTGCATGCTGAAGTTAGTTGTTGGGCTGTGCGATACAGCCTCCCAACCAATTGCGGACAGTCAGTGCGATGGTATCGTCTCCTATTACCTCAACACCCTGCATGGTGAAGCTAGCTCCTTGGCTGTGTGATACAGCCTCGGAGCCAATCGCGGACAGTCCTGCCCCCCGGTGTTCTCCCTTACTTGTCTCTGTGTATCTTACCCCCAGCCATTCCTACGCTAAGTGGCCGCCCTGTACGTACAGTGCGCCGCCCAATACATGTGAATGGCTGGCTCGCTAGATTCACTTTCCTCAATCGACCTCGTCCTCATGCTAGGCAGCCGCCCTGTGCGTTACAGTGCCCTGCCTAATACATGTGAATGACCCGACTTTCATAATCCCCCGAATTCGTCCTCATGCTAAGCGGCTGCTCTGTGCGTTACAGTGCCCCGCCTAATACATGTGAACGAACCAAATTACTTAATCTGGACTTGTTGGTACTTCCCGCTGTGCACCAACCTTCTACTGCCACCGATCGACGGCATGACATCGTTCGATAATCGTTCGACCGTCGATCCCTTTAGTCGCATTGAACTTCTAGAACCGCCACCGTTCTCTGACGATCGTTCGTCTGCTTGAGCCGTTCTCTGCGACTTCGAGCCACGATATCTACCTCCGACCGTTTGCTTGTGCGAGCCTACTTAATTGCTCTCTTTCGACCAGCCTTCTGGCCTTGGCCTTGACTTTTGTTCACACCCGAAGGTCAGTTCTTCGGTTTTCGTATTTTGCTTATGTAGCATTTTGATTTGGCTTATTTCAGCTCTTTTCTTCGTTTGTTTTGTTCTTATTCCCATTTATAATCGCTTTTATTTATTATTATGTTTGTTTATATTGCACTTGCGGTTTTCTTTTTTTTTTTTTCTATTCCCCGTGCCATTTCTAGTTGTTTAACTTATTATTTCCGCCTCCATTTTACACACTTCACTCTACTCACTGTTTCCTTACATTGATATTATTAGTATAATTCTCATGTCCTGGTCGTCACGAATCCTGATGAATCGTCCTTAGGCCTGGAACTACCGACTGCGCCAGTTACCTCCTATCGTAGGTCCTGAAGGTTGTGTAGTGAAGATTTGGTGAATGGCTCCCAAGAGAAACGTCCGTTGGATTTGGGTTTGAGATTCTGAATGATTCTTTTATTTCTTTCTCGTGGTTTTTATAGTTTTGGTTTTGGTACATTTGTGCTTAGTCTAGTGTGCTGATTGACCGAAAGTAAAAGTGGAGCGGATGCGGTTCCATGTTTTGTCAAGTGGCCCCGTTGTTGGATCGATTCAGCATCTCCGATGGTAATCGATCCAATACTCAGCGATTCAAGTGATCGCCGATGCAGCATTTCGGATATTTAGTTGTTACAATGTCTCAGCGTTTTAAGTAGGCCGATTTTATGTCGCAGCGTTTTAAGTGCCGCAACAAAGTACAACAAAGTATTTCTTGGTGCCCCCTTTAGGCCTCTGGTTGTCGAGGCGGTTTTTGTGGGGGACCGCCGAGGGTGAATGCTGAGGCGGTAACTCGCTCAAATTCCATGCCAAGGAAATAAGTTACAGCGCCGCAATCGACCACATTGAATTCGCCGGATATTAGCAAAAACCCATTTGCAGTCAATAAGCTTTTTGCTCTTAGAGATCCACCAATAACCATGTCTTAATGGCTCGCAGCGAATCAAACTCCCTCTGCATCGAACTTCTCTAGTCCTAAGCTTACGCCATTTCCAATGCCTCGTTGACAGTATTTGGCAACTGAATGTCATTTGCAGACATTAAATTCACCCCGTTATACTGTTTACGTAGACGTCTTGGTCGACCAGTAAGTACCTTTATCGGTTGCCCGAAAAAGACTCTTCTGCTCCCTTTTCAGCTTCATCACCGTGATGCTCTTCAGTGGCTGCATCTCCTTGACCAGGATTCACATGATCAACCACATCAGACTGCGAGCCGTCAGCATCAACAGCTAACTGGACTTTAAGCTAGACCAATATTACATCAACATCGCTTGCCGAACGTGTGGCTCCTTCATCACCAGCTTCTAACAACTCCTGTTCCAGAAATATGGCATTTCTCTCAACAACTATCGTTCGTTTCTCGGGGTTATGCAAGCGATACGCCTTTGCAGTCTCCGAGTATCCGACCAACATATGCTTTGCACCTTTCGGTTCGAACTTCTTTCGGTGAGTTTTGTACAGTACAAAGGCCTTCGTACCAAACACTTTAGATGGGACACCGATGTCTTCTTGCCTGACCACGCCTCGCAAGTCATCACACAAGGCAATGTTGACGTCTCAGATTGTTTCGCAGTTAAGCTGCCGTGTTAATGGCCGTTATCCAAAACGACTTCAGAATGCATCAGCATACTCCGCGCCATCTCCACCAGTATTGACACGCTGCACCACACCATTTTGCTTAGGAGTGTGGGGAACAGTTAGTTGCCACTACTAACCAACAAATTTTCAAATTTTCCACTGACATTCTTTACCTTTGTCGCTTCTGATTGACTTGATCTTCTTGCCGGTCTGCGTCTCACCATACGCTTTGTATTCTTTAAATTTGTCAAAAATCTTGTTTCTTGCTTTAAGAAAACTCATATATCCAAACGGATTTTGTCGTCAATAAACGTTGCGAAATAACGTGCACCACCAATTGAGGGTTTGCTCATTGGTCCACAAATATCTCTGTGAACTAAGCCAAAGACGTCACGCAACCGATTCCCCGAGGCTTTTCTGAACTTCTTTTCGCATATTTTGCATTTTGCACATGTGAAACACATGTTCTTTTTCGTCACCCACCCCTGCATCAAACCCGAACACCATGTTGATCTTGATAATTTTCCGCAAACTTCCATAATTCAGGTGACCGAACCGATTGTGGCATTCTCTCATTTGCGTTACATTGACTGTGAAACAGAATTTTTTCACTTCATTCTCAAACATAAATGTAGAGCTTACTATAGTTTTTTTGAAAAGAGCTTATTATAATTATTGAATATTATTGTATAATATTAAAAAAAGATCGCTCTCCTCTGCTTTCTGCCTTCATCGTCTCGTTCCGAGCCCCAGCTGTCGACTGCTCTGTAGTGCCAGGGCTGCCCACTCTTCTCCAGAGCCAGGGCTGGCAACTCCTCTGAAGTGCCAGGGCTGGCAACTCTTCTAAAGTGCCAGGGCTTTTCGGACGTCATATCGCCCGTTTCGCTTAACTTGTACGATTTCATATGGGGCCAGATAACCGCTTGCCCGAGTTATCGCCCAGCATTTACCCTCGGCGGTCCCCCACCAAAGCCGCCTCGACAACCAGAAGTCTAGGGGGACACAAAGAAATACTTTGTTTGTACTTTGTTGCGGCTCACTTAAAACGCTGAGACATAGTATCAACTAAACATCCGAAATGCTGCATCGGCGACCATTTGAAACGCTGAGTCTTCGTATCGATAACCATTGGGGATGCTGAATCGATCCAAACATTGGGGCCACTTGACGACACAGAACCGCATCCGCTCCACTTCTACTTTTCGGTCGATCAGCATATTAGAATAAGCATAAATGTACCAAACCAAAACTATAAAAATTATGAGAAAGAAATAAAACATTCATTCAGAATTTCAAATTCAACTCCAACGGACGTTTCTTTCGGGGATCGACACCACCAAATCTTCACTACTCAAACTCCCGGACCTACGTTGGGGGATAACTGGCGCAGTCGGTAGTTCCAGACCTAAGGACGATTCAACAGAATTCGTGACGACCAGGACATGAGGATAGTACTAATAATATCGATGTAAGGAATAACAGTGAGTAGAGTGAAGTGTGTAAAATGGAGGCGGAAATAATAAACCGCGAGTTACCAATTAGAAATGGCATTGAGAAATAAAAAAAAACGCAAGTGCAAAGAATATAAAACAAAAAAATAAATATACAAAAAAAAATAATAATAATAAAATAAAGAAAAAATATAAAATAAAAATAATAACAAAAAAAAAAGGCAAAAAAGCTGTAATATTGCTCGAGCAAACGAACGACCATCAGAGACCGGTGGCGGTTGTTGGAAGCTCGATGCGACTATGGGCCTCGCTGGTCGAACGATCGTCGAACGATGTCATGCCGTCGGTCGGTGGCAGTAGAAGGTTGGTGCGCAGCGGGAAGTCCCAACAAGTTCGAGTGTAGGAAAAAGGGGAATGGTCGAGCCGAACGGCTCGATTGCTGATTAGAAATTAAAACAAAAAAATTTCGGTTCGTTCGCATGTATTAGGCAGGGCACTGTAACGCACAGGGCGGCTGCCTAGCATGAGGACGAGTTCGGTTGATGAAAAGGAAATCTAGCGATCCAGCCATTCACATGTATTGGGCGGCGCACTGTACGTACAGGGCGGCCGCTTAGCGTAGGACGCACAGTACTACGAGTAAGGGAGAACACCGGGGTGCAGGACTGTCCGCAATTGGCTCCGAGGCTGTATCACACAACCAAGGAGCTAGCTTCAGCATGCAGGGTGTTAGGGTAAAGGTAGACGATACCATCGCACTGACTGTCCGCAGTTGTTTGAGAGGCTGTATCGCACAGCCGAACAACAAGCTTCAGCATGCAGGGTATTACAAAAAAAAAAAAAATATATAAATAAATAAAAAAGTAAATAAATAAAAGAAAGACAAGCGACAAGATTATTAAACCCCATTTTGCTAAGTTAATGTTGGACGTTAGAATAAAGAAATTTACTCATAATAATTAATTACAGAACTCCATTTCACACACGGACACTCGAGGATCCACTACACAAACTATATATAAGTTCAGCAATTCAACACATATCTTATAAGCTAATCCCTAGAATAATTACACTGCTTAAACAAACAAACAACACACATAAACGTGGGATAATTATGTCGAACCCAACGGACGGACAGGACGTTAAAATGTCAACAACTTCAAGCGTAATAGAAGCCATCAAGGTAATAGACCTGGTGGAAATTATTCCGAAATATGAAGGTGAAGGAGGAAAACTAGACAGTTTTATAGCAGCAGTGGAGCAGGTGCTAGGCCTGATTATTGGGGAAGAAAGATCGAATATAGGAATTATGGCGCTCTGAGCAGTCCGGAGCAAGATAGTGGTGCAGCGGATAAAGTCCTGGATTCGGACGGTTATAGAAGCAATGGCAGGGGACAGCTAGCGATCGAACCACCAACAAACACAGAAGGCAGCGGCCAGTCCAGGATGTCCAAGAATTCGAACAATTCGGGACAGTCCAGACAGTCGTATAACTCGAACAATTCTAAAGGAACCTTTAATTCAAGCGGCACTGCAGATAAAAACGGCAGTAGAACCTCGGTCAGGGGTCAGCTGCATGACATTCAAGAGGATAACGCAAATTTTCCAGAATCAGCCTCGAACAATCCACAGGATATTTAGGAACAAGGAAAGGTCATTCGACATTGCCCTATTTGTGAGTAAAGATTACGACCATCACGCAGTCGCATGAGGTTGAGAGGGAAGCATTTATACCAATATTCGCAGAGTTAGGAGGAGTTGGTAAAATAAGAATGTTTCTCTTTAAATTTCATCAGTTCTTCGAGGGGTTGATCGGAATGGATATGCTGCAGCACTTGAAGGCGGTTATTGATATGCAGAACGGATGGCTTGAGGTAGCAAATATGAAACAGAAGACTCAGTTCGAGGCCTACAGACCATCAGAATTGTACACAATAGAAGCCGAATCGAAAAGAGTTATATCTGTTCTGGTGCGACTAAAAGATGGGGATTTCCTAATAAACAGAACCATATTAAAAGAAGACATGGAGATTTCAGGAGGTATCTATAGGGCAGTGTCAGGACAAAGCCTGATAGAGGTGATTAACTATGCGGAGTCAGACCAGGAGTTATTTTTGGAGGAACCAATAAATGTCATTGAATTTAAGTCCACACAACATTTTGAACTAAACATTATAGAAAAGAAAAGGAACGGTAATAGAAGCATTCCGTTTGACAAGATCAGAACAGACCATTTGAACAAAGAAGAACTCGGAGAACTTCGCAGAATTTGTAAGAAGTATCCGGGAATATTCCATAAAGAAGGAGACCAATTGTCTTTTACAAACGCAGTCAAACATCAAATTAGACAAAAGACGACATTCCTATCGATGCCAAGCCTTATAGATATGCGTTTAAGGAAAGACAAGAGGTGAGAAGACAGCTGGAGTAGCTGTTAGACCAAAGAATAATTAGGCATAGCCATTCTCCGTGGAGTGCTCCGGTTTGGCTGGTGCCTAAAAAGAAGGATGCCTCAGGAGAAAGGAAATGGCGAATGGTGGTGGATTATAGGAAGTTGAATAAGAAGGTGATAAAGGATAGATACCCACAACCTATAATAAACGATGTATTACATAAACTAGGTAGAGCGAAGTACTTCTTGACATTAGACTTAGCAGGTGGTTATCATCAGATTAAGGTTCAGGAAAAGGACATTCGGAAAACTGCTTTCTCCGCAGAGGGAGGTCATTTCGAGTATGTCCGGATGCCGTTCGGATTGAACAATGCTCCCGCAACCTTTCAGAGGCTGATGAATAACATATTTGGAGAGTTGTTGGGTAAATATTGTCTCATTTATATGGACGACATCATGGTGTTCTCAAAGTCCTTGCAGGAACATATTAAGGATTTGGGAAAAGTCTCTAAAAAACTCACGGAAGCTAATTTTAAACTGGAGTTGGATAAGACGGAATTTCTGAGGACAGAGGTGGAATACTTAAGGCACGTAGTGACCCCACAAGTAATCAAACCCAATCCGGGAAAAATTGAATCGATTAAGAAATTCACCGTCCCGCAGACCAGGAAGCAGATAAAATCCTTCCTAGGGTTATTAGGTTATTACAGGAAGTTCATTAAGGATTTCGCAGCAATAACAAAGCCGCTGACGAAACAACTTAAAGGGAAGAAGGCAGTACAAATAGACGAGGAATACACAGAAGCATTTGAAGTGTGCAAAACCCTCTTATGCAATGACCCGATCTTACAATTTCCCGACTTCGAAAAAACATTCATCCTGACCACGGATGCAAGCAATTATGCCATTGGGAAATGCTTGCATTTATTTGGTCAATACGGCATTTCATTCGGCACTAAGTTCAAAATAGTGACAGATCATAGGCCATTAACCTGGCTAATGAGCATTAAGGAACCTGACTCTAAACTTGTAAGATGGAGACACCAGATGTTAGAATATGACTATGAAATAGTATATGTCAGAGATGGATTTTCATTAGCGTCGTTCATGTTTTATAATTTTTTTCACTGTCGCGCAACGAGTCGCAATGGTTACTTCTGTTCTTTTGGGAGGCCAATTGGAACTGTCCATTATCTTCCTGTTTCTTCTTCCTCCTCACCTCCCATTGCGCCACGCTCAGCAGGGATTTTCGCTCTCCTTCCCCACAGCGCTCTCATACAGAAACTCTCATACACGCGCTCTCTCAATAAAGCGCTCTCTCTCACTTCTCATTCCTTTTCATGATCATTTATTTCCATAGCGAATACACAGAGAGACTTATAATTAACCTTAAATCTTATAAACCAAGTATATTCCCGACACGGCCTTCCTGACTATAACACGTCCTCGTGTTGCTTAACTCAACATAAACTTCATTGTATTTCTTTGTTCTTCATTTTTCTAATGTATCGCTTGACTTCATTACTCATATCATTCAACTTAACTTTCCGTAGCAAATTTTCTTACACTTCTTGTGTCTTCAAATGTTATTTTGGCCGGATAAAGCTTCTCAATCTCCTCTAGAGTACACGCTCTCTTCCGCACAAACCCAACAATTTGGCTATCAGCCATACATTTCATCAGATATTAGCTTAGTAGGATATTCTTCAACTTAACGCTTAGAGTACAGGCTTTCTTCTCAAGCTCAATCGTCTGGCTATCTTACACTAGTCCTCAAATGTCAGTTTAGCAGGCTATACACTTTCCAATTGGAGTACTCGCTCCCTTCTGCACAAACTCGACCATTTGGATACCAAACCGCTCACAACTTATTATCGGATTCTTTTCTATCGGATTTCTTTTCTTTTTCAAGCTCTTCTATTAACTCACGAGTTTCTCTTTCATCGGGCAAACTGCGTACACTATCATGTGGATACTTGTACATTCGCTTAGTCGTTAATGATTTCAACGTATAACGATCTCCTTCTAGCAACTCTACTATAACAAACGGTCCTTTGTACTTAGGATCTAATTTCGTTTGGTGTCTTTCTTCACTCTTTAATAACACATGATCACCAATCTTATATTTTACCACACATGCTTTTTATCAACTCTGGCCTTATCATACTTTGCATTTCTATCAATGTTTTCTTTAGCCTTCTCTCTAGTTTTTTCCAGATCTACTGGCGTTTCTTCGTTGATGGTCAACATTCCCATCGGCCTTGCCTCTTTTCCTATTAACAATTCTAAGGGACTGTGCTGAGTCACCCGATTAGTGGTGCAATTTATGGCCAACTGTATCTCACATGTATCTTATGGCTACTTGTGAAGCATCGTCCCTGATCCGCTATAATTCTACTGGGGACGCCAAATATCGATATGGCGGACTTCACCGCCTGTATGCAACTAATCTAGTCTTAATTCCAGGTGTGGTACAAACAGTTGTACTTAGTGAAAGCATCAATTTGTACAATGACACATTTCTTTTCGTCTTTCTTGCCACTCAATTTCCCACTAATGTCAATATGAATGGTATGCTACGGTATCTCTACTTTGGGTAATGGATGTAATTCTGTTTGCGTTTTGCCTGACGCTGATTTCGATAATTTACATGTGACGCAATTTTCTACGAATTTCCTAACATATTTTGCCATATTTTCAAACCAGTACTGCTCGTAGACCTTATCTAATGTCTTCTGCCAACCCATGTGCATTATGGCCTCGTGTATATGATTAACAACGGACAAACGCCCTTGGAATAACAGGCAAGCATCGCGTCTTGTCATTTCTTTGAATTATACGATGGAACAGACTTTTTCTAATCTCATACGTGTTCGCTAATTCTCCCTGCATCTCGTCACTATTCAACTCGCTCATAATATTCGATATGTTTTCATCGCGTTGCTGCTCGGATACTAGCCAGTTGTGTGTGATAGTTGCCAAGTCAACTCGTACTTCCACAACTTTACTTGTATTTGGCTGTGCTTCTACAGCTACAGGGTTCCTTGATAAGCAATCAACATGAGCCATTTGGCTTCCTTTACGATATTCAACATGGAACTCAAAGAGTTGCATGAATGACCACCATCGATGCACTCGCGGGGTCAATAGCGCCTTGTCCTGACTCGCCTTAATAGAATTGCAGTCTGTATACACAGTAAACTGTCTACCGGTTAAATAATGACGGAAGTGCTTGATGGCATTAAAGACTGCCAATGTTTCGAGCTCATAAGAGTGGTATTTAGATTCTGCTAACGTGGTGCATTTGCTATAATACTCGACTACCCTGCGTTTTCCTTCTACTTTGTGCAATAACATAGCGCCATAACCATTTGCGCTTGCATCCGTATGCAATTCAATTGGAAATTTGGGGTCAAAAATGATTAATACTGGATCACTGATCAGGACTTTAATGATTCTTTGACGAATTTCCTCATGTTGTTTTTCCCATTTGAAATCATTTAATTTCGAAGTTAATTGGTACAATGGTTTCATCACTTCCGAAAATCTAGAGACGAACTGCCTGAAGTAGGATGCCAAACCAATAAACTGTCGTATCTGTGTGATTGAACCTGGTTCTGGGAGTTGAGATAATGCCTGAATTTTTCGTGGATTGGGCTTCAGTTCACCCTCCTTTACAACGAAACTCAAGTATTCTATTTCCTTTCGCAGAAATTGACATTTTTTTACATTGAAAGAAAACCCTGACATTGATAACACGCTTAGCACTTTATCCAATCTTTCGAACGCTTCCTCTTCAGAATCTGAGACAATCAACACAACATCAATGTAGACCACCGCATAGGTATTAACTAAATTCCCCAGGGCTCGGACTATGGCACGCTGAAAAACAGATGACGCATTCTTCAATCCGAACGGCATTGCCAAGAATTCATATTGACCTTCAGGGGTCACAAAGCTGTCCTCTCAACAGAATCGGGGTGAATTGGCACCTGATAAAAACCACTGGCCATATCCAAACAGGAAAAATATTTCCCGCCACGTAAGCAATTAATCTGGTCTGATATTAACGGCAAGGGATACGTATCTGACACTGTATTTGTGTTCAACTCATGATAGTCAATACAAAGCCTATCACTGCCGTCTTTCTTTTTCACAAGTAACAGACGGCTAGCGAAAGGAGAGCTACTAGGTCTAATTACCTTTGCTTCTAACATTTGATCAATTTTATTCCTTACTATCTGCCTTTCGTCTTCGCTGAGGCGATACGGTCGCCTTTGAACAGTTTTATTCATGTCTAGCAAACGGATTTCCAGTGAACCCGTGGTCACACGCCTACATGGGCGTACCATCAATGAAGAATTCCGAATATTTGGCCAATATAGCATTAAGTTTTGATTTATCACTAGCAATTGAGTCGACCTTATTTAACATGCTATCGTCATTTATCGATAATACCGTTTGTGTTTTGTAAATATCGAACCTGTTACTTTCTAATATTACTCCAAAGCCAAGCTGAAAAATATCTTGCCCAATCATCATATCGTATTTAAAGGATTTCTCTACGTGAAATAACAATTCAAGATTAAATTAAGAAATTTTTACAGTGGACAGAATTTTCAAATTACTCTTGACAACATTGTCGCCTATGCCTCTCAAAACGACAAGATTATGGCATCTCTTGCCGGCAAGCTTCTCGCTAATTGTCTCTTTTATTAACGAGCATTCGGAACCAGAATCAAAGAAAAATGGAAACCGCTCACCAAACTGTATTGCTGTCCCGTTCTGCTGAATTACCGCACACGTGTCGACTCTCCTCTCTATGGTTATATTCGCTATTGCTGGTCTCTTCGCGCACGCCGATGCAATATGTCCAATGTTGCCACATTTGAAACACGTAACTGTAGATCTGCCGCTGCAATAGCCTGGTCTCGTCTCGTTTCTCTCGTTCCTCTCTTCTGCTCTTCTCTTTCGGCACTCCATTGCCTTGTGTCCGAGTTTACCACATCTTTGGCATCTAATCGGTGTTTGCATTTTGTGCCTCTTCTCTTCGGGGCCTTGATTCCAGCGAATTCGGCATTTCTGACGAACGAGTGGGCTCTGAGTGGTTGTTGTAGCTCCTATCGTGTCTTTACGTTCGTTGTAAAAATCAAATGCTGAAGTCTGGGGTCGATTTGCGATGTATGTGGCAGGACCAATGATACCGCAATTTCTTCGTGCGTCATTTCCTTACACTTGGTCAGTAAAGTTGTAACCAAACGGCTGGAGTACACCTAAAGGATTCATGTTGATTTGGGCGTCCTTTCAGCATGTTCAGCAACACTGCAGCCGTTGTCTCGTTGCCTTCATAACGTTCCAAGAACAATTCCTTGAACTGCAGCCTGCTCATTCCAGGAAAACAAATTTGCGAAAGCCACTGACATGCACTGCCGAGAAGTGATTTGCTGAGCATCATCACCAAAGATGCGCCTTCTTGAGGATGTTCACACAGAATCATATTAGCCGTTTTGCACCATGCAGCTGCGTCGGCGTCAGCAGCTTCGGGGTTGAATGTCGGTAGAGTCGCGGAAACAGCACGTGCGCCAGGCACCGACGCTTTTAATAATTCAGCTTTCATTTTATTTTACCTTTCGACTATCGCGCGTAAACTTTGTTCCGAATTGTTTTGTAGGTGTGGTGATCCCACTTCTGATGTCGGAGATGGATTTTCATTAGCGTCGTTCATGTTTTATAATTTGTTTCACTGTCGCGCAACGAGTCGCAATGGTTACTTCTGTTCTTTTGGGAGGCCAATTGGAACTGTCCATTATCTTCCTGTTTCTTCTTCCTCCTCACCTCCCATTGCGCCACGCTCAGCAGGGATTTTCGCTCTCCTTCCCCACAGCACTCTCATACAGAAGCTCTCATACGCGCTCTCTCAATAAAGCGCTCTCTCTCTCTTCTCATTCCTTTTCATCATCATTTATTTCCATAGCGAATACACAGAGAGATTTATAATTAACCTCAAATCTTATAAACTAAGTAAATTCCCGACATATACAAAAAGGGCTCCTTGAACGTAGTGGCGGACGCACTGAGCAGAATCCAACCAGAGCTCAACGTATTGGAAAACGTCTCGGAAGTAGCAACAAACGGGGGAAGACTTACAGTTGGTATTTCCAATTTCCGAAAAACCACTGAACGAATATAACATTTAGGTGGTTATAGAGAAACGGAGAACGGCTGAAGTAGAGAAGCAAGTTCCATTTAGGAACAAAATGCGGACCACTTGGACAGAAAATAACTTTGACGACGAGACAATTGGCCGCAAACTCAAGGAAATTTTAAAACCTAAGAGAACGGTAGCATTGCTGATACCGGAAGAGTTGGTCTTAACCATCCAAGAGGTATACTGCAAATATTTTGCTTACAGTAGACTGTATAGGGCGATAAGATGTACAATCTTGTTGCCAGACATAGTTGAGAGAAGTCAGCAAGAGGATGTTGTTAAGGACTATCACCTGAAGAGTAACCACAGGGGGATAGAGGAAACATTAGCACATTTAAAAAGGAGGGTGTTTTTCCCTCATATGAAGCAGTTGATAACACAAACAATTAACAATTGCGATAGCTGTCAAACGCAAAAATACGACAGAAGACCTCATAAAATCAAATACAGCGTGACGGAAACTCCGGATAGACCCTTGGAGATAGTGCATATTGATTTATATTTTGTTAATAAGAAAAACGATTTCACAATTATCGACAAATTTTCGAGATACGCATTGGGAGTAACTATTCCAGCCAAGGAAACTATTAACATCGTGAAGGCGATGAAAAACTTTATGGCCCTGTTCGGAATACCCAAAAAAATAATCTGCGACCAAGGACTCGAGTTCTCGTCGAACCTCTTTAAGGATTTTTGTAGGCAGTTCAAACTTGAGCTGCATACACATCCTTCCAGCAGTCGTCGAGTAACTCCACGGTCGAAAGATTACACTCAACGATAACGGAGATATACAGGTTGATTATGGAGAGCAAGAAGGCAGGGAAATTAGAGCTCAGGCACGAGGAGATACTGAGTGAAGCGTTTATAACATACAACAACGCCAATCATTCAGCAACAAAGTTGAAACCTCAAGAACTCTTTACAGGCAGAACGCAGGATTTCCTAAATAACGTGACATTCAATAATGAACACGATTATTTACAGAAAATTAATGCGTTCCAGGCCGAGGTGTACCCAAAGGTAAAGGAAAGGGTAGAGAGTCAAAAGGTAAAAAGAATTGCGGCAGACAGCAACCAGACCCGGTGCAGGTTGAGAACACAATATTTAGGAAAGAGAATCGGAGAGATAAACTTACTCCTAGGTTCTCTAAACACAAGGTGTTGGAAGATAATGACCTAACAATAACAACTACCAAACCGCAGAAAATTCACAAGGAGAAGATACGACGAATTAACAAACCAAACGAATAACATTTTTTTTACAGGTGGTCCATTGCCGTGGCCGAAGAAAGCAGGTTCGAAATAATACCCTTGGAAGGGAACGAACCATTGGCTCAGATAGAAATGGGGACGGCAAGGGTAGTACAAAGGTACCAAACCTATATCCACATCGTAAGGTTGCAAGAATATAAGGAATTAGTAGATGGGATAGAGAGGACATTTGGAGAGATTGTAGATGAGCCAGGAACGAGAGACTTAGTTAGATCGCTGAAGAATAAATTACAGATGGTGAAAACTAGGTTAGAAGGAATATGGCCCAAGCATAGAAGACCGAGAGGGTTGATCAATGGATTGGGATCGGTAGTTAAAGCGATAACAGAGAATTTAGACGCGAACGACGCTGAAAGGTTGGAGGAGGAGATAAGGAAGATGAGAGAGGAAGAGGAAAGGCTAAGAGAGAGCATAAACTCACAAGAGAAAGCCGGCAGCAAGGTCGATTTCATGTTTAAGAATGTAACGAAGTACATAAACGAAGAGCAGAGTAGAGTGAATACATTTATTAACAACTATAATAATGGCATAAGTAAGTCATTTATAAAAGAAGACAGGAGGATTTATAGGTTAGAATATATCGACAGAATTTCGCTTACTATAGATATGTTGGGCTTGAACCTAAATGACGTTGCCGAGAGCCTGTTCTTCGCTAAGTTAGGAGTAATTTCCAGATTCCTATTTGACAAGAAAGAAACGGACAGGTGTGTCCATGAATTAGAGAGTCAAGGGATACAATTATTATCCGACGAACATATGTATGAATTTTTAGAATTAAGCGCTATCATTAATAATACAGATATACTATTTTTAATTAAATTGCCTTTATTTAAGAAAAAAATATTTTCATTCCGAAGATTAATACCACTTCTCATGAACAACACAGAATTTGTGATAACTCCAAATTATGTGGGGATTCATGGGAATGAAATACACTACTATAAAGAAAAATGTCAGTTAATGGGGAACATTTATATATGTAAAAACGATAAAAGTATAAGTCAAATCAATTCGAAATGTATTACAAGACTGTTAAGTGGAAAGGAAGCGGAATGCGAAACGAAGGATGTCGGGTTGGTCGCAACGATCCTCGAACCGGAGGCCGGCTACATCGCAATTTTCAATGGAGGAAACGTCAAGCTACAGACGGATTGCGGAGTCGACAAAACATTTAATGGATCAGTCCTTATAAAATTCACCCATTGTAAATCAACGGTGAACAACGTGCAGTACGAAGCGGTAGAGAGGCTTGGCACAGCAGAGTTGAAGTTGGACATACCTCGGATAGAGACGATTAGGAGAAACAGGACCACCCAGGAGTTCGAAATACACGAGCTGAAGACGGAGGATCTGGAAACAAAAATACAGATCAGCAGGATACAGTGGGAAACCACGAACCATACAATAACAACGTACTCGATGCTCGGTATACTACTGATAGTAGTATTCGTCGTGGCCTGGTTCCCAAAGAAGACAACAATTTTCACACCAGAGACTACACCACAGGCCACCTTCATACCCACCATCGCTTCACCTGCTACAGTAGCAGTAACTATATCCCCGATATGGTCGGTAGTTCAGTCTGAGGGGGGAGGAGTTACCGCCTCAGCATTCACCCTCGGCGGTCCCCCACCAAAGCCGCCTCGACAACCAGAAGTCTAGGGGGGCACCAAGAAATACTTTGTTTGTACTTTGTTGCGGCTCACTTAAAACGCTGAGACATAGTATCACCTAAACATCCGAAATGCTGCATCGGCGACCATTTGAAACGCTGAGTCTTCGTATCGATTACCATTGGAGATGCTGAATCGATCCAAACATCGGGGCCACTTGACGACACAGAACCGCATCCGCTCCACTTCTACTTTTCGGTCGATCAGCATATTAGAATAAGCATAAATGTACCAAACCAAAACTATAAAAATTATGAGAAAGAAATAAAACATTCATTCAGAATTTCAAACTTAACTCCAACGGACGATTCTTTCGGGGATCGACACCACCAAATCTTCACTACTCAAACTCCCGGACCTACGTTGGGAGATTACGGCCAGCAACATTTAACAGCTGCATGTACTTGAGAATTTATTACTTGTTGTACTTCCGCTACATATTTGAACCACTTGGATGGTCCCGGTGCCGACAGTTTGGATATGATTGCCAAAATCGCTCGATATACTGCTTCTATTTGGCCATTGCCTCTGGCCACTCCTGCTGTTGTACATACATGCTATACCTTATGCCTTTCTGTGAACTCCCTAAAAGCAATAGAGGTAAATGCTGAGCCTCTATCGGTTACAATACGTGTTGGAAAGCCAATAATACTTGACCAGTCGTTCAGTCGCCTAATTACTTATTCATGACCTGTTGATTTGGTTGGGTATACTCAGACAAATTTGGAAAATCCATCCACAGCTGAGAGAATGTATTTGTACTGTTTAGATGACGCATCCACGCGTCCAAGATAATCAATATGTAAAGTTTGTAGTGGCGTATCTCCTTTATCGATGCAATTTAAAAAACCTTCCTGCTTTCCAAGCTTTTTGCTAAACATAATACATTTTATGCAATTTGCTATCAGCTTGGATACCTTGACTTCGAGATGCGTCTTCACTGTTGATAAATTACCAACTTCATGCGAACTCTGTATTATTTCTCGTTCCATCCTCTTTGGCACCACTAACAAATCATTGCCGTTGTCCATCTTTCATAGAAGATCGCCTTTCACCTTAAAGTTTTGGTACTGCCGCTCTTTCAGAATTTCTCAGACACCTTTTATGTAATCGTCGTCCTGCTTTTAACACGTGCAGTAATTTCTGTAATAACCCTCATACACTGTGAAAAGCGACTAAGGCAGTTAACATGCTTCATTTTTTTCTGCGGCACGGTGTTCTACTGTAAAAGTGAAGTCTTGCATGTACATAATCCACGGTCCTACCTCTCTTGGTACGTCTTGTTTGGTTGTAGTCTGCTTGAAAGCGACACAATCTGTAATCAGCTTAAACTGTATTCCTAGCAGGTAGTGACGAAACTTCTTTATAGCTGAATACGCTGCTTTGACTTCTAAGTAATACTATGTCGCTTTGATTTGGCTTCGGAAGTCTTCCTGCTCCAATAATAGACCGGCTGAAAACTGCCGTCTACCATATGCAGCAATACAGCTCCAAATCCATCCTTTGAAGGGTCAGTGTGTAGTTCTGTCTCTCTCTCATCTCTTGTGTAAATATGCAGTACGGGACTGTCTGTGAGTCGTTCTTTTAACTGCTGCATAGCTTGATGTTCCAAGTCACCAATGTTAAGCATATCCTGGATTCAAAGCATATCCTGAAACGAATTTTCTGAAAAATCCTATTAGCCCCAGAAATGATTGTATAGCCTTAATATTTTTTATCGGAGGAAAATGATTAACGGCTTTTGTCTTCTCCTTGCCTGGCCACATTTGCCCACCTTCAATGGTATGTCCCAAAAAATCCTATACAGCTACTTTTTCCAATACTGTCTTGGTCTTTTGCATAGACAGTCCAGGTGATGGAGCATAAATGATTATGTCATCCATGTATAACTGCATCACGTCAGCATTAATCAACTCTTGGAAAATATGGTGAACAAACCTTATAAACGCAGCTGGAGAGTTTTTGATACCGAAAGGAGGTCAATTAAATTCGAACAATCCTTCTCTTGTTATGAATGCTGTGAACGACTTGCTACTTTCCTTGATTGGAACTTGGAAGAATCCATTTTCGAGGTCCACTATAGTAAACCACTTGGAAATTGCAACTTTTCGATAGTTTCTTCCATCAATAGAACCGGAAAAGCATCGATAAGAACCATACTGTTCAACTTCCTATAGTCCACACAGACGCGAAGGGTTCCATCCTTTTTTTTACCAGTACCACTCTGCTCGCAATATTCGAAGTTGACTAACGCACTACTCCTTGTTCAACCCATTCAAATACTTGCTGCTTTACTACGTCAGTTTCATCCGTCGATAATCGTGCTGGGGCATGGCGAAATGACTGCACCACTCCCTCAAAAACTATTATCAACTCAATCGGGCATTTTGTTGCTGGATTTGGCATCGCTTTATAACTTTTTTTTATCAGCTGCACTGGCTTCTGATATTGAGGCGGTACTACAGAAACAGGTTCTACGGCGACATTGTAGATTGTAGCATAATCGTGTATGAAACCAGTATTATATTTATCGTCTCCCAGTAGAACGTCTGAATCTATCGACTCATTTGACACAACTAAAAACTGATGGTTTTTAATTGATACTTGAGTATCCAAACATTCCTTAGACTTCGTTGATTTGTTTCCAAAACCGAGTAGCATTGTCATTTTTTTGGATTACTTTGACCTCTTGCACCCATTTAACAACATCCTTTCGATTTAAGCTAACATCAGCCCCAGAATCTACAAGGCAATCCACTGAAATTTTGTTTCATTTAATTGTCTTTAAACGATTTCGTTTTGTTACCACTCGAATATTGTCAGTTTTATTAGGGCAGTTACTTATGTATGCCCTTCTTGTTGCAACTAAAACATTTTGTAACCGCTGCGCAATCTTTCCGTTTATGCTCCGTTGAGCTACAATTAAAACAATGATAGTTTTTCCCTTAGTTTAGTTTAAAAATCGGTCGGATCGAACCACTATATCATATAGCTGCCATACAAACGATCAATCAGATTTCAAGTCTTTGGATGAAAAAATTTATTCATTTGACATAGCCATACATGATTTTTGTAAGTTTGGTCCGGATCGGACCACTATATCACATAGCTGCCATACAAACGACCGATATGAAAACAAGTTTTTGTATGGAAAACTTTTTTGTTCTCCAAGCTATCGCAACCGAATTTAACATTTATTCATTTGACATAGCCATACACGATTTTTTAAAGTTTGGTCCGGATCGGACCACTATATCATATAGCTGCCATACAAACGACCGATATGAAAACAAGTCTTTGTATGGAACATTTTTAGACGTTCAACTTTAGCTATATAACCACAACTTAACAACTTTTATGCATATAGTTCACTACTTAAACAAACTTTCGCCATTTTGTCTTCAACTTTAGCAACTTTTATTCACTGCAACATTTTTCGAAAACCGACACCAACATTTATTTTTTTAACACATTTTTCACTCCATTAGTTCAGGACCGTTTGAGCCCCCATATGTGGAGTTTATTATAGTTTGTTTGAAAAGAGTTTATTATAATTATTAAATATTATTATTTGATATTAAAGAAAGATCGCTCTTCTCTGCTTTCTGCCTTCATCGTCTCGTTCCGAGCCCCAGCTGTCGACTGCTCTGAAGTGCCAGGGCTGGCAACTCTTTTGATATCTTGCATTTTACATAAATAATCCGTTTTAATTTCGTGCTTTCAACATCATACCCTTTTGACTGTACCCCTTGACTACTTTAAATACATTTTTACTGGCTTTCAATACGTATATAAAATTACACTCCCGGTATTTAACGTATAAAACGTTGATCAAATCAAAACTATTCTCAAATATATATTCTGTGTGTTGAAACAGTATAAACAATAGTTCAAACAAATAAAAAAGCACTATGAGCCATATCGAAACTCGCGCTCAGCGACAACGAGATCAAGACGATCGCCGGCTCTCATTGCAACGAAACAACGCGTACTTCTCCTACGTCTCCGCGACATCTGAAGACAGAGAGCGGTCAATCACCCATACCTCGAAATATTTAACTATGCCAAAAAATCAAGAAAGAGCGCGTTCTTTCTCTCCCTCACTAATAGTCTAGTTTGTATTCAGACAGAAGGAGACTATTTTGAAGGCGAACAATAGATTTTTCAAAAAAAAAACAAATAATATTCGTTTTTTAATAAAAGTCCTGGAACTTTTGAATTGCACCTTATAATACTCAACGATAAATACAAATGATAATCTTGCAACCTCACGCAACATGAAACTTAACATCCTTAAATGCCTTAAATGCTGCTTAAAAAATCTTCTGAAGAAAATATACAAGTCACCTATACAAAGTCACCTAAAGAGGAACCTAAGAAGGCCTTCTCCAATATACATTAGCGAAAAAAACTCAAGTGCGTTAGTAAACAAAATAGCCGCACTAATAGGAGAAAACTCATTCTACATAATCCCCTTAAAAAAAAGGGAACATAAACGAAACAAAGGTCCAAGCTAAAACCGAGGATAGTCATTGTCTAGTAACCAAATCCTTGGATGAAGCATTAAAAAACTTTTGTGATTGTGTGCATCAATTAGTCGTGCTTCAGTGAATTTAATCTTCTCAAAATCTTCAGCGTCAGGTGTCCCTGCGACAACCTTCAACGCAGTTCTCAAGAAGTCTACGGTCCTGTCTACTCTGTGATGGACGCTCAACGAGTCAAGCATGTCACGGAAGTGAGCGATTTTTCAATTTAAGTCACCGCAATGTTTGCGGTGTGAAGTTAGCAGGCTCTCACGTAACAAATTTAAAACGGCATTTAATTGCAAAACATACGGAACTATTTAATGAATTCGAGATTGACGACGACGAAATTCAACAGAATATGAAAAAAAGAAAAATTTCATATGAAACCAGTGACGAATCAATCGTCTCTTCGATTATAAAGATTGTGACCACCGATAGAAAGCCTTTTTTATTTCTTGATAGCGAAGGGTTTCGACAGATATTAAACCCAATTTATAACGCGCTTTCGATGAATCCCATTCAGCTTAATGCTGAATAAGTAATAAATCTAATGTTTACATCTAATAAATACATATGTAAAAATTGTTGCTAAACTTTATTTAAAAGGCCTGAAATCAAAAGACCGTTTACGGTGAGCCTTTCGTTTTTTCGCTCATCTGCTGACCCTCAATGAGCGAGCGTTCAGTTGGATTGCTCTCTCTGAGTTGTTGTTCAGTGAGCATATCAAGAACCACGCAACTGAGAGCAGTTAACCGAAAACCAAAACACAGAGAAACGAAAAGTTCTGTTCAGAGCGAGAGCACACGTGCATCGTGTTTTTCGGTTGTGTTAGAGAGCAGACCGCAAAACGAAAAACGGTCAACTGTTATTTGCGAGCTCTGAGTTCGACCAACGTGCTATGGAAGGGTTCCACCTGTCCGTTGGAGACGCTATGGAGGGGCGGTGCATTCGAGATGCTGACGCCGAAATGATTTTCCATCATGGCCACTATCGTATGCGATTTCAATGATGGTTCGTTGTCGCAGTAGATGGCCTTGGCTTTGGGGAAAACATTCATAAGTTGTAGCAGTGGTGCTTTCAGATCCTCTATGGTTCTAGACGGAATCGGCTATACCATAGCGAATTTCGAAAATTTGTCAATGCAGGTGAGAAAGTATTTCTTATCCGCCAATTTGGTCATTTTTGGGAAGTAGTACTCGGAGAGTACCTGCGCACGTTTTCTTGGGCCGACCTGTGAGCTCTGTTATGCTCAATGGTGAGGATTTATCTTCTTTCCACAACCGCGAAAATGTCGGTGACCCTATTTTTACAATACCAGAACTTTGTGGCTGGAAATTGTCCTGGATTAATGCCATTGTGTGAAGATCACAGTGGAAGGCATTTACACCATTAGGAATAATGGTGTTGGCAAGTTCCTCAAGAAAAGTCTGTTTGCACGAGAAATTGATTGAGTGCCGCTTCTTATTTCCAAACAGTATAAAAGTGCGTTTCCAAGGGGAGCGCGCCTCTTCTAAAATTATTTAGTTTTGGAAGCAATTCACGGGTTTGTCGGTAGACTCAATCGTGTTTGTAAGCGAAAGTTCGCTGTGTACCGTGGCCGCGCACGACTCTGGTTTCTGGTCTTCAACTACGTTGAGTTGTTGTCTCGAGAGGGCATCAGCAACGACGTTATTTTTTCCGGGCTTGTAAAACATTTGTGCGCCGGACTCATCGATGCGTGCTTTCCATCTCTTAATCTTGGCGTTCGGATTGGATTCTCATACCGCAAACGCCAAAGGTTGGTGGTCGGAAAAGATGTTTATTTCTTTGACCGCATATAGGTAGTGCCGTAACTTGGCCAGTGCCCAGACTATGGCTAATAGCTCTCTTTCGTTGGTAGCATTGTTAACCTCTCTGTCGCTTAATGTTCTAGAGATCATTGTAATCGGACGTCCCTCTTGGGATAGCACTGCGTCAATGCCGTAGGCCGAAGCGTCTGTAGCTTTTTTTGTAGTCAGGGTATCTGAGGATGACGTCCTCAGATGCCAGGATATTGCGTAGTTTCTCGAAGGCACGTTGTTGCGCTTCGAAAAATTGTACCTGGATATTCCTGGACCTGTGTCGGCTAACACTCCCATTTTCGCCCTTCAGTATGTCTGAAATGGGTCTCGCTATTGATGCGAAATCTTTGATAAAGCATCGATAGTAGCTGGCCAAGCCCAAGAATGACCTTACCTCAAATACGTTTTTGGGTTCTGGAAATTCTTTTATGGCCTTTACCTTCTCTGGGTCAGTCGCCGCACCATTTTTGGGGACGATGAACCCTAGGAAGCTTAAGCTTTTCTTAAAAAAAACGCGACTTTTTTGCCGATATGTCGATTGTCCGTATATACCTATGTTTATTACAAAAAAAATACACAATGTATTTCCGACCCCAAGGACCAATGTTTGTGGCGGGCGTTCTATTCTATTTAAAACGATGATGCTCCAGGTAATTCCCTGAGTATGATTAACAGTTGGTGAGTCCAAAAAAAAAAATTAATCCAATGTCCAAAGGTGGAAAGTAATTCGGCAGAAAGGAAAAGGTACCAGTCATCTCCCGATCGAGGATGAGCAGGAAAAATACCGACAGAGATCGATATAAAAATACTGACCATTAGACCAATTAGATCAATATTTGAACAGCTGATAATGGACCATCTGTTCCAATGTATATTGTCCACAACAACAACAAAATTAAAGCTAATTATATCGTAATAAATCGATATAGCTTTTTAAATATTGTACATTTTCTTATATTGATGTATTTTGTTAATGTGGCTGCACCTCCTGGTGTCCCGGATGTCTTTCTGTTCATCCTCTTTTTAGGATCCTGTAACTCACTCAGAAATACGGGTGGGCCTTACAGAACTTTCAGTCCACCGATGGGCCAGTAGGTGGTTATTACCGACCTTAAGGAAGGAGACATCATGCTTCCAAAATATTTTAGAAAAGTTCTTGGAGGTCGACCTGTGCCAGCAATGTTGTGTTGCTTGTCCCTGCTCGGGCGCCAGTTATTCCTTTCTATAATTTTTGTTTGTTATAAACCCAAAATGGGTGTTTTTTTGCGGATCGTTTTTAGACTGATTTACATAAACTAAAATTTACCCTAAGCTAGATGTGGGTCACTGGCAGCGGCGCTGGCGTTGGCGGCAGAGCTGTTGGCAGAACAGCTGGACCGACATTCTTCACGCTGGCGTAGGCGGCAGGGCTATCTGCTGAATTGACGTTCTTCTGTTGCAATAATTTATTGAAATTAATTTTCTTAGAAACTCAGCACTTGCAATAAGTGTAGCCGGGCGGATGTTAATGATTTCTTAGAATTTTCTTTATGCTATTGAACTTTCATGGTTCGACAAACATGTATTTAACTTGTACATTAGCCTGTAAGCTAAAAGATAAACAAACAAAAAAATGTTACAAATCCCAGCCATTGGGAACAATATAAATTAAATATTGTTCATTTCAGAGAAGAATAGAATATAAATCCCAATTGAGAGAAATCAGAATTTATTAACTAATGTAAGGAATTGATGAATTAGCTAAAATTTTCGTTTATACAAGTACATTAAAATTTGTAGGTGGAAATTAAACTATGCTATGCACCCATAGGGACATTTGTACAAAGGAATAAAATCTGAATGATATCGAAATCAAAATGATTTGGTAAACTTGAATAATGAATAGACATAGCAGCTTAAACTAATAGTCGGATGCTTCCTATGCTATCTTTGGGTACAATAATTTTTTCAATATAGATTATGGTAGGGTATGGTAGAGACAGCGAGAGTCGATCAACACTATAGACCTCGCCCAATAGCTGCAGTCCTCTTCGTTGGGGATGTGAAACAGCTGATCCCTAGTCAACGACAACGAGAACGAGAAGAGCAACCACTACAAATGAAGAGGGTGGCGAAATCGCAAAGACAACGATAAACGAGGAGCAAGAGCGCAACGCTACAAGAGCGAAGTGGTGCACGACGGCAGCAGAGTTGTTGTTTGCTCGTTGAAGAAGGAAGTTGTGCGTTCTGACTGTGAACTGCGAGAGCGGCAACAAGACGACGATGGTTATTATTATTATTATTTTTTTTTTAACGTTCATATTTTTAATTTAAAATCTTTCCGAGTGGACAATCATTAAATGGTTTGGGGGTGACATGGGAGGTACATGGAATGTAAATTTAATGAGGTTGACTTAGGTGTCTATTGATGGGGGAGGTCAAACGGGTGTTTTCTCAACAGGCGTCTTAGGGATTGGCTATTGTCTACGGGGTTGATACGGATGGGCGTTAGAAACTGTTCTCAGACATTTATTTTGAAACCGCTGGATTCTGATGCGGTTTGGTTTCCCCGTTGAGTGTGACGGGGGGCATTCCCCCCTGCGTAGTGCGAAGGTTGTGTATAAGGATTTTCAGCTTCAGTTTCAGCCATGGATCGAGAGCATCCAGTTGTCTCTGGATGATGGCTAATGCTTCCTGGGGATCTGTGGCGGAGGCTAGGAAGGCGGTGTCATCGGCAGATGTGGCTACTGTGAGGTTCCGGGAGGGGGTGATGGGAAGGTCCACTATGTAGAGTGTGTACAAGATGGGTCGAAGAACACTACTTTGAGGTACTCCTGCTCTTATGGGCCTAGGCGTGCTGATTGATGATCCGCAACTCACTCAGAATTCTCTTCCCTCTGTGTATGACTTGAGGAAGGCGAAATGGGAACTTGGGAGGTGGGATTTAATTTTGAAAAGGAGTCCAGGGTGCAAGACTCTGTCAAATACCTGTTTGACATCAAGCATAACGGCGCAACAGTACTTCTTCTTTTCGAAGGCCTCAAGTATGATATAGATTGGTATGAGTAGATTGGCTTCAGGTTTTCCAGGCTTGAGGAGGACAATTACTTCCGCTCGCTTCCACTCTTAAGGGAAGTACCCTAGACGAAGGCAGCTGTTAAATATGTTGGCCAACCTTTGGGAACAGATTAAGGGCAACATTTTCAGTGCTGTTGCATCGATTCGGTCAGGACCTGGCGACTTGCCATTTTTTAAGGAGGCGATCTCCTGCGCAATCTCCTCTTTTTCGACGGGCTGTATTGGCGGGCCAGGAGCACTTGGGCTGTCTACGAACCTAATGGTGGCTGCTCTCTCTTCGCCAGTGCATCTGTCAAAAGGTGAGAATGCACTATGTAGATGGTCAGAAAAGGCTTCTGCTCTTTCGACCTCAGTCCGACACCAGGTCCATTGCGCACGGGTGATATCTTTTTCTTTTTTTTATGTGCCTTGTGACATTTCACAGGTTGTGCTGCGGGTCTCCAGGTTCCAGCTCCTCAAGGAATCTATAGAAGGAGTCCTGCCGTAGGATGGATAGCTTGTCCTTCAGTTTCTTGGTGGCACGATTAAGTGCTGTCTTGTCCCTGGGGTTGCGCGATGAAAACCAGACTCGTCTGAGGCGCCTTTTTTCGGCCACGAGGGCCGCGATTTTTGGAGACCACAAGTGCACGTCTTTTTCAGGTATTCTCGGTGTAGTCGGAGGAAGTGGATTAGCAAACTCAGCGGCATTGTGCACCTCATTGGTTAGTTTTTCGGTGGCCGCATCTATGTTGCTTGGTGTGGAAAGAGGGGGATCTGGGTTCAGGGTGGAAAATATCCAGAACGTAAACTTGGGGCATCTGTGTGTTTCCCGGTGAGTCTTCTAGGCAGAATTTTTCTGAGGACGGGGATGTTTTAGAGCAAGTTTACTGCGCTGTGGTCGGATAGCAGTTTATCGTAGTTTGAGCATGTTATCTTTGAGTGTCCTATGCCTTTGGAGATGGCGAAGTCCAACAGTTCCGGCTGCTTTGAAATGTCGGTAGGCCAGTGTGTGGGCTCTCCAGTGGTAGGGAAGTCCACACTTTGCCCTGCAGGTACTTATAGAGCGTTTTGCATTTGGGGTTGTTTGTGCGGGACCCCCACCAGGAGTGTTTGGCGTTAAAGTCACCGGCTGCTATAGAGCGAGGTCCAAGGGACTCGAAGAAGTCCTGAAGGTGGGTCTCGATTATCGAGTTTCTGAGTGGGAAGTAAACCGCACCAATGGTGATTTCTCCCTGTGGGCTGAAAATCCTAATCACGGCGCACTGTGCCCATTCCTCCTGAAACGCGGGAAGTTCCGGGTACTGAATGCCACTCCTGATGAGCATAACTGCTCCTCCGCGTTCTCTGCCAGATGGATGGTTGGCATGTATCAGTTCGTACCCCCTGATGTTAAAGTAGGATCTGGAACAAAAGTGGAATTCCGAAACTAGAAGAACATCGATATTGTCTGTTTTGATGAGGTGCTCTACTTCGGCTTTGCTCCTCTGCAGGCCGTTTGCGTTCGAAAAAACTATATTAAGACTTATTTGCATTACTTTCTGTTGAGGATGGGAGCTATAAACTGCAACATCTGCGAGATCAACTTTTCCATCATCCTCTTAATCGTTCTTTCCATGCCGGCAAGCATCGTTTCAAACTGGTTGGGTTGTGGGTCTTCGGGAGTGGTTTGAGAGGTTTGTTGGGGATTCGTTGGCTGTGTAACTCATACCATTGATGATAGTTGGTATTTGGATAGGAGGTGGTTTGTTGCTACTCACAAAGGGTCTGGCTTTGGTCGTGAGGACCACCACATTTCACGCAGCGATGTTCCAGGAAGCAGTAGTGCTGGGTGTGTCCGAACCCTTGGCATCTGACACATTGTGGAACGTCGTTGAACTTCAGTGGGGGCTCTACGGTGACGACTGACCTGCAAATCCTCTTTATTTGGAAAACCTCTGTGTTGTTGCTCGCTGGTTCGAGATTAACAAAAAAGATCCCCAGTGGTTGTTTGGATTTCCTGCCAATGGGATTGTGCAGATCCCTCACAGTATGGCCGTATTCGTGGAGTTCTTCTTTAATTTCAGTCTGGTCCGTTGAGTGGTGAAGTCCCTTGATGACCGCCCTGTACGCTCTCTCGTCCGTTGGGTGCAAGGTGCGGTTCCTTTTATTATGTGCCACGAGCTGCTGGCGTAGGGCTGTGTAGGACTCCTTGTCCGGCATCATTACGCGTACGTTGTTGTTTCTCTCCGTTTTGTACGAGAAATCTTTTTTGGTACCCACGAGAGTCGTTATCATCTTGACAACGCTGTAATGTCGGTCACGACTGGGATATAGATCGGGGGAGGCTTCGGGATCGGGTTCGGTTTCTCTGATGTTTTGGATGCCACTGCCTCTGCAGCAGGTTTCGGTTCGTCATGTTCGTCGTCATCTTCTTTGCTTGAGAGGAGGGCAAAGGAGTTGTTTGCCAGCTTGCTATTCAGAGCTGCGCTGGTGCTAGGAGTGACGTCAGGCTCCTCTCCTTGCCTTTTACGCGCGGACTTGCCGGGCGCCGAGAAAGAAGAACTCGAACTTCCTTGCTTTAAGAGCCTTCCAGCAGGGCGTTGTTTTGCCAAGCTTGCTGGCACGCACGGGGGCCTGCCAATCCATGCTCTAGGCTGTGGATGATTGAGCGGGGGGAGGGGGAACTTGGCAGTTTTAGAGTTTGTAGCAAACCGTTAGGTTCGCAGGTTGAACCAATCAGACACTATGTGACAGTTTCAAAATAGTGGGAGTGAAAGCACGATAAGAAACTTGCTGTCGATCCGCAGGCACGTCTGCACTCTTTGAGTGTTAGATCGCGTCTGATAAAGACGATGGTGTTATACAGGGTATATTCAATAAGTAACGGGACTGCTTCGCTGTAGCTTCAACGAAGCGGGGGGTGGGGGGTCCGACTGGTCGGCTGGGTAGAAGGATCTCCCGCCAATAAAGCGCGCCTTTTTTAATCGATTACCTACATTCGTTTAGACAGGAGGAGGTGAATTTTTGTGGCGCGAGATTTTGGCCGGCGTTCTGAGTGCTAAAATGGATAGTACTATTGAACAACGTTACGCTGTGAAGTTTTGTTTTAAACTCTGAAAATCAGCGTCGGAGAGCCTTGAACTCATTTAACGGGCTTATGGGGATAATGCCATAAGCCGTACAAGAGTTTTCGAGTGGCACAAAATGTTCAAGGAAGGCCGGGAGCTCGTTGAAGACGAGCACCGCGTCGGACGCCTAACGACAGTTCGAACAAATTTTCAGGTGCCCAAAGTGAGAAGAGTTTTAAACTCTGACAGGCGTTTAACCATTGCCCTTATCAGTGAGGAGACCGGCATTTCAGTCGGAACTGTCTACACTATTGTAACTGACGATCTTGCGATGAGGACAGTGTGCGCGAGGCTGGTCCCAAAAATCTTGACCGAAGAACAAAAAGCTGCTGCAGCTGCTGGCGAAATACGGCGTGGCAACGTTGCGTCACCCCCCCCTACATCACAGACCTGGCGCCACCTGCCTTTTTCCTATTTCCGCGAATGAAAAGAGAGCTCAAAGGACATCGATT
The DNA here is from genome assembly GCA_018150545.1 of Drosophila ercepeae. Classification (NCBI taxonomy): domain Eukaryota; kingdom Metazoa; phylum Arthropoda; class Insecta; order Diptera; family Drosophilidae; genus Drosophila; species Drosophila ercepeae. Next base: position 70,754 of record JAECWL010000183.1, on the reverse strand, counting down.
TGATTTCATAGAGGCAGTTCAAGCGGCTGTGACACAGGCTCTTATAAGCATTCCGGAAAACGATTTCCAGAGAGCTTTTGACGAGTGGCCGACGCGCCAAATTAAGTGTATAAATGCAGGAGGGATGTATTTTAAAGAATATTAAGTAACTGTAAAGATACATTTAATAAATTTTGATTTACGACACCAGTCCCGATACTTATTAAATAGACCATGTATAATAATTTTTTCTTAATACTAATAAAATTAACGGTATTATAATAAAACTCTACATTTTGGGCGATCGTCCGGGAATGAGAAAATGTGAACTGTTTTGAACATAAGTGAACAGAATTGATGACATTAAGGGGTAATATCCACCAAATTTTTTTTTCATTTTTTTTTATTGGATTGAATCATGCTAAAACTATCCTAGAATCAAATGCTACAACGCCCAAGTACAAATCTAAGCTCAAAATTCGTTTAAATAAATTTTTACCGAACAAGTTTTAGGCTGCTTGTATAGCATTTTGAAACTTTAAACGCGTTTTTCTCAAAACCATGTTTTTAAAATTGGCGAGCAGTAGAACTAAAAAAGTTTACATCCGATTGACTTGCGTAAACTATCTGGAGCGGCTTGGTACATCCGCAACAAAGACATTGAAAAAGAGCTGAAGGTACCAAGGATTGGCGATGTCATAAACAAACATGCAACCGCGTACGTTAATAAATTGGGAATCCACCCAAACCAGTTGGCTCGAAAACTCTTGATGAGGAGACGTGTATTGGGACTGAGGGCGAGAAGGAGGCTCCTGCTCATACACCCAACAGATCTGTCGAGAAGATACATAAGTATCTTCTAATTGATAAAATTAATTCATGCCTCTAGACTCCCTAATTAGGTTGAAGTATGTAAATATGTAAATACTCTATTGAAATTATGATACTCTGCAGTATAAGTTACTGCAAACAGTAACAGTAAACTGCTATGTAAATAAATACAATTTTTATTATAAAAAAAAAACAAAAAAAAAAACAAAAAATTGATAACTTAAAAAAAAAAAAAATCCGATTGACTTGAAATTTTAATTGTATCTTCTTTATTAGATTATCTTGTGAAGTACACATTATTTTAGCAATTGATTAACAACAACGAAAGTACTTAGTCAAGTTTTTTGTCGAAAAAAAATTTATTTTTTCAAGCCATCGCCATTTTGCGAAAAGAAATCTAAAAGTCAATCGGATGTAAAAATTTTCAGTTCTACTGCTCGCCGTGGAAGAACCTTAAAAAAAAGCGGGTCACGGCAATCGCTGCACAGCCGCCCCTTGGTAAAAAAAATAACAATAAAAAATTTTTCTATTCTTCAAGAGTTGCTTAATCCAATGATATACTATTTACATACCTTAAAATTCTGACCTTTTTTTTTACTACAATGACGTACTTAAATAGTTTCGTCAGTGCTCATGCAAAAAAGAGAGCATTGCTGCATTGCAAAAGTTTGTGTTCGGGAATGAAGGAGACGGAAGTAATTTGACGCAGGCTGACCTTGTGTCAATATCTATTGGCTAGGCATCGGGTACAGAAACAAAGACTTGCATATACACATTTTCCGCAACTTGAAGATTAACAGTTTACTGGCGTCAATCGAAGTCGACGAAGACGAAACAGACGATGAAACAGACGGTGAAGCAGAAAACGATATGTTCCAGACGCCAAACAGAGAAACGAACACCGAAAGAAGTGATGAAAATGTACAAGGAGCAGGAGCGAAACGAATACCAGGCGAGTGTGTTTTCGAATACTTTTATAGAATGAAGCATATTGCTTCTCGTAGTAAATTGCAGAAAGACGCGGAAAAAGATTTCAAATGCTACAGTTATGGTTAATAAGCGCATGGGGTGAAGATTTGTCGGAATAAAGTGTTACAAATGTAGTCGAACAAATTTCTTAAGAGTGCGCAAAAATGTATAAAAATGTTTTAAATACGAATACGCGCAGCTTGATTTCTAAAAATGCTTTGACCAGCAAAGAAGTTTATATTGAAAATAAAAAGTGTAAGGCGTTATTCGATACGGGCAGTAAATTCAATGTCATACGGGAAGATTTTTATTGTGATATTGGCAAGTCGAAGCTGGAAAGCTGCAATATTGTTCTAATTGGATTCGGTAGTGACCGCGACTCCAATAAAAGAAAACCAATTGGACAATTTAAACAACGAATTCTAGTTGATGAAGAGGATTATATGTTAAATTTGTATGTCGTTCCAATCAAATTCCTTGATATGTAATTAATTATCGGAGAACGACTATGTTTACACGCAGAGATTCTTTTTAATTGTAATGGCTTTCAAGTGCAAAAAAATAAAATTAATAACGAAAAAAATATTCTAAGCTTTTGAGTTGAAGTGGACAATGATTTGTTTGACATTGACGAGACTGCCAGAAAAAATGCTAAGCACGAGTTGGGTGAGATAATTTCGAGCTACGGACCATTCAAAACAAAAACAACAACTGTAAAAATGCGTTTTGTGCTAAATGATCGCCTATTTTTTCACGTCCACGCAGACTGGCTTTTACGGAAACGCATATTGCTGATGAACAGATTGAAGAGTGGCTTGAGAATGATTAAATACATGAGTCAACACCCGAGTTTATAAGTCTCATAATACTCGTAAAAAAGCATGACGGTTCTGCAAGGTTGTCTGTAGATTATCGCAGAATTATAAAGGTAATTGTAAAAGACCATTTACCATTACCGCTCATTGAGGATAAGTTGGATCGTCTGCAAGAGGCATAAATATTCAGTACAATCGATTTGAAAAACGGATTTTTCCACGTACGTCGTTTGTGACACACCGAGGCCAATATCAGTTTTTGAAAGTACCCTTCGGATTTTCAAATTCGCCAGGCGTTTTGTAGCGCCACGTCAATGCGATATTTCGGGACCCTATGTAGATAATATAATTATCCCCGCTAAGACCGAATAAAACGCTGTACAACACTTGAAGGAAGATATTGCGACGTGCACAGAATATGATCTGCAGCTCAATTTGAAAAAATTAAATTTTCTGAAGACGGCCATTCAATTTCTGGGCCATGTTATAGAAAATATAAAAAATGTACCCCTCACCGAGAAAATCGAAGCTTTATCCAAGTGTAAGACTCCACTAACTACTAAGCAAATAGATAGTTTTTTGAGCCAGACGAGATATTTCAGACATTACCCCGTCAGAATTTCAGAAATTACCAAATTACGCCGGCATAGTTAGACGTTTAACTGAGTTACCAAAAAAAAGCTTAAGTTGGATTTGGTTTAGACGAAGAGAATGCATTTAATATTTTGAAGAAGTTACAAACTGAGAACCCTGTTTCAAGTATTTATAATCGGACTTACGAAACGGAAGTGCATACAGATGAGTCTATTGATGGATTCGGAGAAGTTTACAGATGAACGTCGACGATGGTCAACTGCATCCTGTGTATTTTATGTCAAAAAAGACCACAGATGCACAGCGTAAATACAGCAGCTATGAGATAGAAATATTGGCAGTCATCGAAACTTTGACTAAGTTTAGGGTGTATTTGTTAGGCATTCATTTTTAAACTGGTAACTGACTGCAACGCTAAAACTTTAGAAAAACATAGTTTATGTAGCAGGGTGGTTCGTTGGATTCGTTTTCTACAGGAATATAATTATACAGTTGAACATCGATCTAGCGTTCGAATAAAGCATGTCGATGCTCTCAGCCGGTATCCAGTGATGATTATAGGAGAAGATAGCATAAACACTGCTTTGAAAGATGCGCAAGCACACGACGAAAAGATTAGAGCCATCAAAGAAGTTTATACTTTACTTTACTATGTAATAGTCTACCTTAGCCTACCTTAGAATGCATTATAGCCCACCGATTTATCGACCATAATAAGTAATTTAAAAATAAATAAACAAAACTAAACACTTTTTCAACAATGCTTAATCGACTTTTATATAATCCAAAGTAATTCAAATTTAGTTTATTATTAATCTTAAAATTAGCAATTTCAAAATTTCGATAGTTCGTATAGACCACAGGATGGACTTTTTTTCAAAACTAATTAGGCTTCACGAATCGATTAGAATATTTAAACATAAAAAATGAACAAGTCCATTTTAAAAATAAATCTTAAAACCTCTTACTTCTTTTGGAACATTCTTCCTTTCCGAGCATCCATAACAGCGGATATACTCACGGCGCGGCTTGCAACATTCGGCTCCAATATGGCCCAGAGATTTATGTATTGTGATAATGTATTGCAAATATTCTTGACTACGCAGGTGATCATTACGGGCTCCAGTATCATAGAAGATGCTGTCAAGCGATTCGTTGCCATCCATCAACACGGTAGCGCCAATGCGTTGTTTCTTCAAAATATGTTGCGACATTTTCTTACGCCAGAAATTTAAGGCAGCGGATTTTGGGGAGCGCCGACGGAAGCCTACCCTGCTCAGCGGATTTCCTGTTCTGGTATAGAAGTTGCGTGCCTGCATCGCAGACCTCGTCGTGGCAATGTCGTGACACCCCTAATTGCCGCTCAACTAAACGGTACTGAAATACCCATAGAGAGAACAAAACAAATTTCTCCAAATCAGAAACGGTGATGGGGGAACAGCGCAGTAACAGTGGAAAAAACACAATAATAAGCCCAAGTTTATGAATTGATATACTAAGAGAAATTTATCAGTACCAATACCAGTACCAGTACCAGTACAGTTTGCCGGTTTTTCGATAAAGAAAGCACTTAATTTTTAGAGGAATCTCAAAATTTTTGTATTCAAAGTATTGACCATTGGTTTCTACACATTTCGCCCATCTTTCAGGCAAATTATGGATACCATTCCAAAAAAACTCTTTTCTCTTTCGAGGCAAACCATTCGACGAGTCACTTTTCGACTTCTTCAAAATTAGCAAAGCACTGCCCTGCAAGCAAGTGTCCCATCGATGCGAAAAGGTGATAGTCGGACGGGGCGAGGTCTGAAGAGTACGGCGGGTGCGATAATATCTCCGAATTAGTTGTTTTTAATGTGTCTTTCACCAGTTTAGCGGTATGAGAAGGTGCGTTGTCATGTTGCAAGATAAGTTTGCCATGTCTTCGGGCCCATTCCGACCGTTTTTCGATCAACGCACATTCAAATTGATCATTTGTTGTCGGTAGCGATCCGTGTTGACCGTTTCACCAGGTTTTAACAACTTTTTTTTTTGATGATATAGGAAAAGCAACGCATGGCGCAAATGCGATTTAGTTGGAAAGAAGCTCGACATATTCACTGAGGTAAACAAATATGACGCTATTATTTTGGCGAAATGTAACTTGCGTTTTTTTGTGGGTTAATGTCAATAGAAAACATGCCAAATCATAGAAATTTATAGATATTGCTAGCGACATCCACTAGTAAAACCGGCAAACTTCATCTAACACCCCTGGTAAATAAAAAGCAACAAAAATCATGGTAATTTAGGTAAATGTACGTGAGCACTTTTTGTAAATATTATCTAAAAAAAATGTACATTAAAAGGTTTAAGATATCAAACGCAATATACTTTATTGGAAACATCTCAAAAAAATTTTTTCGAAAATTTACATCTGCAACTCTATAAAATTACATACAATTATGATTTATTAAAAAATAAAGATGTTAAAACGGCTTCAAGAACTTATGAGATCAATAATATAGGTATAGATATCGTAGTTAAATTTCGTTTCAACAATTTGATATCTCCCGCGTTATCTCACATGATTTATCATATTATTTTTATTTAATTACGCCAATTTTTATGCAACAGCTCCTATATTCGCTAAACTTGTATTTTATTAATTTTGACCATATTCATCGAATATATTGGGAATCCATTGGCCAAACAAGAAAGCCCAAACCAGCTAAGGAAACAACAGAAACAATAACATCCAATTGATTCACTGAACGGCCAGGTGGTAGAGTTACGTGCCACACCTACCGCAGCCCCAGTCCCGACCACAGAAATAAGAGTGTACGAGGCCATAAAGATAAGGGACGACGTTCAGTGCAACGAACGCCTAGACGCCGTCAAGTGCCTACCCGAATCAAGAAACATATGGCTCTTAAAGGCAAACGGCTGTTACTGCTTACCACATATGAAGACGATATGATAATAGCTTACGCCACTATTAAGCGTGAGCTCATTATGAGCAAGATTATGGGCCCCACTGGTGTATTGTCCTCGTTTGGAACGGTTCTAAATGTCGATAATAGATTACATAGACAAGCGACACATGTACTTCATTGAGTAGGAGCTAGGCACCTCCAGACAAGGTGGCCTGATACTGTGGTAGTATAACAATAAGGTAGAGAAAAAATTGCGCAATGTCTTGACATCTGATCTGACATACCTGTACGTGTTTGATGGCAGCTGGCATCTTTCGACTCAGTTTGGTTTCGCAATTCATGATGAATAGGGGAACAGCTGCGCATTTTCGACTGAGCTCTTGTATGAGTAGGACGCGTTTGGTTGTTCCGGTTCACCTATATCTGTACCACTTCAACAAAGACTCACACTGAGTTACTTATATGGACAAGTCCACGGTTGTGGCATTATTTTTATTAATCTGCGAGTGCAGAAAGTGCAAACAAAGTGATTTAGTTGACTGTATCATTTATATCAAATCATCATTGATATATTGTCGCCGCGCCTGGTCTCTGGTAGCCCACGTGGCGATCAGCAGTTAAAGCTTAAGATTTAAGCTTGATCGGCCGATATAGCTCTTGTCTGATTTACAAGTTTAGCCCATTTTAGAATCTTCTCTGCAAATGTACTTCTGAACCTCAAAAGACACCTCAGGAGGCATTTAATAGCAACAGGATATCCTGCAACTAATCAGTGTCTCAAATGTCACAAACAGACTGCGTCGGATGCTTGCCAAAAACCGCCAGGAAAACCTCAAGAGCCTACTTGAGGGAGCTGGCCCTGACAACAGCAGTGACTTCTCAGTATGGAAGCTAGCGAAAGGAATAAAGAGGCAGCCGCTCTGCCAATCGCCCGTTTTGTGACACAGTGGCCAATAGCTCAAAACAGATTTTGACAAAGCAAACGCAATTGCTGAGCATTTATTTTTCACTTTCACCACCTTCCGTTTGACGGACGACTCTCACCGAGAAGAAGTCGCAAGCTTTTTGGATGTGCCTACCCAACCAGCCCATCCCATAAAACATACCACGCCGCAAGAAGTCATCCTGCAGTTAGAGGGCCTCTATCTAAAGAAGACACCTGGATCCGATGGCATTGACAACCGTGCAACTAAATAACTTCCACACAAAGAATTTATGGCATTAGTAAAAATTTTAATTGCTATGCTAAGACTAGGGCACTTCCCTAACCAATGGAAGCGTGCGAGGATCGTTATGATACCCAAAACCCAGCAAACCTCCAACGCAGATAGACTCGTACCGCCCAATAAGCCCAATAACCTTTTCAAAGGTCTTTAAACGCATTCTGATGAAGCGATTAATGGATCTGCCGCAGGTATAAGGCTACATTTCCCAACATCAATTTGGCTTCAGGAAGTCACACGGTTGCCCGGAACAAGTACACCGTCTAGTCAATTGCGTAACGCACGCCCTTGAGTCCAAGCTCTACACGGTGGCAGTCTTCCTCGATGTTAAGCAAGCTTTTGATAAGGTATAGCACTAGGGACTCCAATATAAAGTTAAGGCTGTTCGTCCAGGACCCCACTATAATATACTGAAATCCTTCATCACCGATCGGACTTTCGAGGTGGCAGTGAGAGACTCTTGATCGAGAATGCTGGTCATGAACGCAGAAGTTCCTCAAGGAAGCAGGGCCGGCGGATGACGTGGGTACTATGGGGACTACTACCCACCTGAAACTTCTGAAGGTGGGTAATTACCCACCTGAAAAACAGACATGAAAACCATGAAGTGAGTTTAAAAACTCACGGAACATGAAAAACGTATCATGGCGAATTTTTTTAGTAAGCAAATAAAAAACACAATTAACAAAAATTGAAAAATTCAAAAATTACGGTAAAAAATTACATAACATTCAACTTATGAAGCGAATTTTTTTTCGGTGTGATACATAATATAATTTCTTTCTAAATTCTTTGATGTAAACACTTGAAACACTCATTCAGATTCACGCTGCGGATAAAATCTCTGAAAACGGTACTAGCCAACTACGAACCACTGATGGATTTTTTCCAAGGGCTGATCGAAGATCGGGAGATAGACAGCACAATCGTCGCTAAAGCAGCAGGTTTTCTTCAACGGTTGGAATCCTATTCATTTTTGTTCCTTCTAAATACGTTGATCGAAATATTCGACCGAATCGAAATATTAAATCAAGAACTGCAAAAGACAGAGCTTTGCGTTGTAGATTCGCTTAAAAAGTAGAAGCTGTAACTTTTGCATTAGATGCATCCCGCGATTCCAAGTTTGAATCAATTTGGCTAAGAAGCGTAGAGTTTTCGAAGATTTTCGATATCGAAGAACCCAATTTCCCACGGCAACGAAAAATGTCAAAACGTATAGACAACAAAAATCATAACAAACATGTTTTCAAGACTCCGAAAGAATATTACCGGAGTATATATTGTGAAATATTCGACCAGGTTCTTAGCTCTTTGACAAGCAGATTTGAAATTTTTCAGAACTTTAGAACAGTTTATAGTTGGTCAAGAAGTGGACGTAGAAAAAATTATCTTGTTTTATAAAGGTGATTTCGACGAATGTAGATTAGTAAATGACAGAGACATGTTATTGAGCCTGATGAAACGCAGAGAAGCGACCCCAAAATCTTTAAAAGATATTGTTCAATTCATGAAAGAAAACGATTGGTGTCGAGGACTGGTCCCAGAATACTTGCGTTTCATCCAGTTGCTCATTACAATTCCAGGGTCAACTTGCTCCAACGAGAGAAGTTTCTCTGTTTTGCGTAGGGTAAAAAATTACTTGCGATCCACAATCAGCCATGGCGCAAATGGCGCAAAATAGACTGAACCACGTCGCAATAATTCATTCGTATCCAGAGGAAACTGACAAGCTTGATCTCGAAGCCCTTATGAATGAATTTATTACTAAAAATTCGAAACGATCGACAGTATTCGCCCTTCAGTTGTAATTTAGTAATAAATGAAACCAGTTCAAAACAATGTGTTTAATTTTATTGCACAATGAATAACAATGAGTAGGACGACCTACACTCCCCCCCCCGCGCTAAAATTACCCACCTGAAATCAACACGTTTCGCCGGCCCTGCAAGGAAGTGTACTCGAACCCTTTCTGTACACCCTCTACACAGCAGATATGCCAGATCTTTCCAGTTCTGTCCCAGTGCTCCCTCGGCTGATGTACTAGTGGCTACATACGCCGACGACACAGCTAGGCTTGCGCCCCACATGTCTTTGGACATTTACAGGAATGGCTGCACGACATTGAAGTCTGGTCAGGCAAGTGGATCTTCACGCTCCTTCCCGGCACCTGCACTGGCCTAACATTCAACGGTGGGTTGATAGGCAATGTCAATTCCCACTGTTACCTGGGAGTCCACCTGGATCGTAAACTCATCTGGCGGGCCCATATCACAGCGGTCAAGGCCAAGTACCTTCTAAAGCTTAAAAAACTGGACTGGCTCCTACGGTCAAGCAAACTTCAACTGCCTACTAAAGTCCTACTTATTAAGGTAAACCCTACTTGGACCTGTGCCATCCAACTATGGGGAACGGCCTCCAAGCACCAAACACGTGCTGCTCGGCTTGAGTCCGGGCTCCCCTGGTACGTATCCAATCACCGTATCCTAAGGGATCTCCGGATTTCTCTGATTGGTGATCAGATCAACATCTACAGCAGCCGATACTTTGGGTGTGTCGCTAATTTTTCCGCGTAACGGAAAGCGACACACCCAAACTCTATGGCAAGTGATATCGCAAATACTCTCCGCCTCCAACGTCTGAAGAGGACCCATCCCTCTGATCTCCCTACCCTCATAATATCATCAGATTCAAATTTCACACTAAACTGTTAAATTTAAGTTAGTTAAGTATCTATGTAACAAAATATAATCCTCCATCTCCATCTACGCAGCGATACCAAATCGATGAATTTTGTTTGTGTTTGTGAAAGTGCACTGTAAAACGATCGACCTATTGGGCAAAGTGTTCGGTAAAAGCGTACGGCCCAAGATGCTTGAAAAATGGTCCAGAATTGGACTTCCAGGATGCAGTTTCTGAAAAATTCACGTGGTGGCCCGAATTTATATTCGATCATTAATGCCTTCGAATTATCTTTCAAATATTTCTTGTTCATTTTCTTGTGCATTTTCTTGTTCAATTTAAAACCATAAACCAACTAAAAAAATACCCGTTAGATGCTGTCGAAGAAAGCATCAATGTTAGCTAAAGCTAACTCCTACTTCCCAAAGACCACCCATATGTGGAGCCCCAGGTGGATTGAAACGCCATGTAATCTTCTGGTGGCTATAGTGACCCACATCTAAACCACTGGTGGCTATAATAACCAAGAAGTCTTGGGCTAGCACATTTGAGGCCCCCACAGCCGTTTTCCCCATAATCGAAGAAAATTTAAGCAGGGCAATTACGTCTCTAGATGGATGGCTCTAGTGATGAAACATACGAATACATACCCTTTAGTAATAAGACACGTTCTGCCGGTATAATTTTTGATATCGAAAGGTCCGGCAAAGTCGACACCTGTATGCGTCAAGGGCTGAAAGAACGTGGATCGTTCGAAAGCGAGGGCGCCCTTGAGCTAAGATTGAAGCCTATTCCTTTTAGATTGTGCAGACGCGAGACGATTTTGTAATAGCTTTTAGCGAGTTTTTTAACTTTGGAACCCAGAATTTGGCCCTAGGTTGGCACCGTATGGAAAAATGATCGGATGCCTTTCGTCGTGACTCAAGGAGTCCGACCCCTTTACACGTCCACATGCTCTGAGAATTCCCTTTGAGTAAGCCGGATGAGGCTATCTTGCACCTCTGACAGCTCATTTGCGTGAAATTCGGACGGAGTTTCAGTGCCTGCATCGATTAAACAAGCGGTATATGACTGCTGTTACTCGGGTCGCTCTGTGAAAGCTGTAAAAGCAAGCGTGAAAGTGTGGTTGAGTAGAGACAGCCAAAAGACATTGCTTAACTGGCCGCTTCTCCAAATCAGTATTGACCGCGTCGGATGAGCTGTGTGGCCAGAGCTCTCGCGTTGCTATTTGGCATTCAGGTCCTTACTACCACAGGTTGCCACAGCAGGGCGCGTGTTGACACTTCTCAGCTAGCAAAATCGGCAGGATTGAACTCGAAACTGACATTCTGCCAAATCCCTTCAACTGGCCTTTGGGAGATCTTGGCAACTCGATTAGCGATGAATGCCGTCCAAAAGGATAGAGGTTTTTGAGCCATGCCAAAACAATCGTGGAGTCGATCCCCAAGTAAACGCCGGAGGACAGCCCTAAGCGAGGTAGAGATACTGTTTTGATGAGCGCAACTCTGGTCTTCGCTGCAAGGAGATGAGTGGAAATACAGTTAATACATTTTACGCGAATGTATACCACTGTACCATATGCGCTTTAGGATGCGTCACTCAACCTATTGTACTGAATGGACGCCTTTGGACAGAATTGTACCTACCTGGGAACACGAATGTCGCCAAGAAGATCACTATCCTTTTGAAATTCCTACCATTTGTTCTAGGGACAACTTGGCAAGGGTAGATCCTAGCTGAGCTTTTGCAACCAGAACTGGTTGCACTTAATTAAAGCTTTGCCCGTTAGAGGAAGCACTGGAAGCATTGTGGTGGTGCTTTCAGGCTTAATCACTGCATCATGCGGCAAGTAAAAATTGTCGCTGTCATTGCTTGGAGGAACTTCTCGCATATTATCTAAATCCAAGTACTCTTTAATAACCGAGTCATATTGCAGTTTTAGCTCATGATTCCTTTTGATCCTTTTCTCATTCCGGAGAAATTGAGAGAGTGCTATGGATCTGGAACGATCCAAGCTCACGCATTCATTCAGATTTTTAAAAGGGAGTGTGACAACGTATCTTTCATCATTATCCCTGGAGGTAGTGGAAGGACGGATATCTGCTCCAATCAGCACATAAATCTGCGAACTCTTTTAAAAAAAAGGATCAGCTAAGTGGAGATCAGAAAGCCTACTTAGAAAATTGGGAGACATCGGATATAAAGGTAAGTTTCATGCGAGTGGAGGGAAGACGAACGCTGAGGCTTTGATCTTGATGCAAGGTTTGGAGGGAGAGCCAATATTGAAGTGACATAACTTCTCAGGCTTTGCAACAAGTGCCTGATTAAGGCCAGCGACTTGAAGGAAATTTAGTCAGATTAAACATCCGCCCAGAAAAAAGGTGGCTATTATTTCGGAATCGATCAAAGCACGCGGCTTATAGTTTGCTCCACGATGTTCGAGATGTGCTGAGTGCTGGATGCAAAGTAGTTCTACAGATTTGAAGGAGTTGTGAACAGTAATGTTTCGCCGGCAATGTTTGAAGTCGAGGGAACCGCAGGAACGTAAGGAGTGTCATCGCGGTGAAGCATGTGAAGCAGTTGTAGATACTCGTACAGCTCGAGACTTGATGTTGTCCTGCGAAACAATTTAAACACAATTTCTGTTGTTTATATATATGCAGCGATCTTGAACGGACATCTGCAAGAATTTCGTACACATCCTTATAGGATAGTTCTCTTTCGAACATAGCTTACAGGATTGTGGTTAATTTCAAATTAGCCCTATTTTGAAGGGATTAAGGAGCTCGACGAAAAGGACAATTTAGATTTTTCGATGCCTCCTATAAGCATAGTAGGCTCCACACAGTACAGTATTTATGGGAACAGATGGACACAAAAACGAGAGCTCAGAGGAGATACTATCGTAGTCTCGCTTTATTTTTGTGGATAATTGTACTTTTGTAATTTCGATTTAGTGGAAATTTATTTGGATTCGGTGGGGATTTCTGTAAAAGGATAAATTGATGTTTATACAAGCATATATTTATATGGTTGAATATTGATGGAAAGTAAAGTAAAGCCCTTATGGAGGGAGAAAAAATAAAGAAAAGGAGCCGGCAAGCAAGGGATTACATACATATGTACATACACACGGACTCTGGACTTATCTGTGATCCGGTCGAAGGTCCAATGTTTGAGGCAGAACGTTTTATTTCCAGTTGTTGAGCTTCCAGATAAGCAGATGTTACAACGATGTTGTGATAGCGAATAACTAAGAATAACAACAAGATGTTGCTGGTGGTGTAGGCTCGTCTTTATTGTAACAGGGCAAGATGAATTGATCTAATACAAGTCATCCGCCGATAGGGGCGGAGCAGCAAAATACGGACAATGATCGATAAAAATACTGAACATTGAATTGAGCTGAAATGAATTGAATTGAACTGAATTGAACTGAACGTTGCCTAAGCTAAAACTAATTGAGCTATTTTAGTTGTCTATCCATTTTTTGCATTGTAAGAATATTTTGCGTTATGTTGCTTGATCAATTTTGTGGGTTATTATGGTGGTGTTTTTTTAGAGGAAGTTGCAACACGTTGGTTATCGACAGCTTATAAAGATCCATATAAATTTTATTTTTGATCTATTTGGCCATACGACATTTGAACTGTTGGTCTTTTTATTATTTATTAACATATATAATAATAGAATATTGCGTGACTCATTGCAAATTAATAAAATTACACCATTACCACTACCACTATTACACCATTTTAAACCAGTTAAGAAAAACATATTATGTTTTATGTGCTTTAAAGATTATCGACTACCTTAATTATAATAAAAGTAACAATTTTCATTGCAGTTTTAAAAATAACGTATTTGTTCCACAAATAGTTGTGGCTTATGCACCTAATCAAAATGCAGAAATACAGAAACTTTTGGAAGTGGCTCTAAGAAAACTATATATAGATGTAAACCAGATTCAAGGCTTTGAAAATTGTGATGTTTTGCGTGAAAATGCTTTTTCCGAAAATTACTTTGCAAGCGTATGCTTTTATAATTTAAGTGTGTCAAGAAAAAAGCTTCCTTATAATTTACATTTTGCGATAATTATGCCGTTGGAGCTCCGTAATTATGAGAATACTTGGGTGGGTGAAAAGTGGGACATCAGTGCCCGTTCTTATCGCAAACAAGGTATTACAAATAAAGAGATTGAAGACGGTGGACCTACAAAATATTTAATGGAGGGCTTTGTATCTTTGCAGTATGTTATTAGTATGGTGTACATTAATGCACTTTGCAAAGCCGCAAAGCTTCCAAAACTGATTTTCCGCTCACTAAATGCATTTGACAGTGCACATTTACAAAACGATGAAAAACTTATAATTTCACCCATATTATGTTTGCAACTTGGTCTTATGTTTCCTGTAACTACACTAATAAGGGTATGATATTAAAAATAATAATTATTTTAATTTTATGTATGTGTTCATCTCATCTTCTTATAATTTTGAGGTTGTGTATCTTTTATTATATTTATTTATTATTATATTTTTTAGTATATTTATACTTTTAATATTTTTTATATATTTATGTATTATTATATTTTTTTATAATATTTTTTTTTTTAACTTTGCTGTATTTATTGGATCTTCTCAGGAAATTTGAGTTGCTGTTTTCAAATCTTAATTTTAAGCGCTATTCGACAGTCGTTTTAACTTTTCTCTGGAAAAAAAGGACCTAATGATCAGCGCTGGGTTGGAAGGTTCTTGCAACGAAGTCGGGATCTGTCGCAAACCCGTGCTTAACTTATCGCAAAGTGGCTAGGGTGTAACGTTAATTTGCTCATGTACTTTTGTTTTTGATGGGTTATTTCATCTTTGACGGATCTGATAATAAGGTCTCTTTGTATACCTGTTTTCATTTCGGATATACCAGGGTGCTCCAGTGATTGTTCTCAGTATCTTTGATTGGGCCCTTTGCATGATCTCAATGTTTATACTGCTGGCAATTCCCCAAAGTTGGGAGCCGTACGTCCAAATTGGTTTTAGTTCGGAGTTGTAGAGTAGGACCCTGTAGTCCAGACAGAGGGGTGACCGAGAGTTGATAAGCCAGTGGAGACTACTTTCCTTAAGCTTAAGGTGTGTTCTTTTGGCTTCGATGTGCCTGCGCTAGGTGAGACGTCGGTCGAGGTGCATTCCGAGATACGTCACTTCATTTTTATATCCTGTACCCATTTAAAATGGGTGAAAAGGGTATCATAATATGGTGCAAATGTATGTAAGGCAGAAGGAAGCATCTCCGACCTCATAAAGTATATATATTCTTGATCAGCATCAACAGCCGAGTCGATATAGCCATGTCCGTCCGTCCGTCTGTCCGTCTGTCTGTCCATATCAACGCCTAGATCTCAGAAACTACAAGAGCTGCAGATATGTGCCATATATCGTTGGATAGGTAATTACCATACGCAGTACAAGTTGTTGTTTGATTTTGATATCATTCCCGCTCCCCCGCAAACCGCAATAACTGCCACGCGCACAATTATTAACCTAATGCTATGCAATTCGGCATATGCGTTGGTGCTTATAGAAGCTATCTAATTTTTAAATTTTAACCAAATCGGATAAGAAACACGGAAGTTATGCCACATGCAAAATCTATGGCAAGGGAAGCAGAAGCGCAGCAAAACACGCATTGCGCGACGCCGACTGCGACGTTGACAGCGAAATGTGTATGGCTTTATGACACACGAAACTTATTTTCATAACCAAAATCATACCAAATTTATATTGTTATGGTACTCTTTTCTAATAGAATATTGTTTCATTTATTTATTGATACTAAATAAATAAATTGTAAGCATGTCTAAGGGTACAGGGTATTTTGCAGTCGGGAAACTCGACTGCTGCTTCCTTACTTGTTTTTCGTTAGTACGGTGTTGTTTAAAACGATTGAAGGACGATTAAGTGTAAATGTTAGATGCTTACATTTTTGTTCGTTTGTTTTGATTCGCCGGTCAGATAGCCACTTCTCCACGAACACTAGGTGAGAAGAGAGTTGATTTATTGTTTGTACCGGGCATTTGGATCGACTTAAAATCGGTTTAGAGGCAAGCAGACGTTACTCGGCGATTAATCCGGCTTTGTATATTTGACAGCCTCTTTAGTTTGCTGGGTGGTTACCTCAACAATTTCCGCAGTAATTCTACGATGCAGAAGAAACTGTAGCTTGTAAATAGGATGCGGTTCAGTTTTTCCAGATAGCTCGACGAGGTCCAGCTCGACTTTAAAGAGTGGTTGTAGTTTTCTGTCTTTTTCTGTTCAGGATGTAAAAGACAGTTTTCGCCTTGAAATCTTTATCGTTTAATGCCTGTATGATTTATTTTAAGTTGGTACGTGTAGTAGTTTTTGTTAGTTTTGCTTAAGTAGAGTGTAAGAGTCCTAAAGTTCTCTTCGGTTTTTACTTGGACCTTGGTTTCGTGGATGCTGCCCTTTTATGTGGAAATTGTCTTTTCCAACAAGTTCAATTATATATTTTTTATCCGGATTATTCGAGCTTTACTCTCGAATGTATATACTATAAGTGGGGGCTTTGGGTTCTTTTTGTCCCCTTCGTAAGTGCTGCGGGGTAGATCCATATTGATATCTGCCAGTATTTGAAATCTGTTGGACTCCTGGGTCTCAGTTCGCTGATTGATTTTTATTTTATTTCCTGCCGCAGAATTTTTTTGTGGGCTCAATTTTCTTTTAATTTGGATGTAGCGATCCAACCCAGTTTGCATTGTTGCTGGTTGCAGGAGAAACGAGCATTACAGTCGCCAGCGAGTGTTCGGTTGATACCGTTGCAGTATATGTTGTTGTTGCGAGTTTAGTGGTTAATGAAGTTTAAGTTTTGGTTGCCGTGGGAGAGGTCAGAGCAAGAACGAGCTCTCTCGTTCGTTGTTGGCTTAAGTTAATGTGTCAGATTGGAGGTGATTGACCGTGGCCGATCGACGTTTGCATTTACTTCGTGGACTTTCGCGGGTTGCGAAGACACATATAATAAATACGCGTTGTTTCGTATCGATGAGAGAAGACGTTTGTCTTGCTCTTGTTGACGTTGAGCGCGAATGTCGTTTCGACTCATTGTGAGAGTTCGTGGTTGGTTTTTTTTTTTTGTTAATTTTCTTTAAAATATAAAAGTTGTTTGCACAACTATTTTAATGAGCGCTTATACATCGCAATGGGCGTCTTTTCGCTAAATTTTTCTGGTAAATTGTTGTTAGGTATTCACTTTGAGTATTTTGTATATTTTTGGAGCACAGAAAATAAACACGTCCGCTACAAACTAAATGACATTTATTGTCTATCTACAATTAGTTATTCTTATAATACAAAATATATTAATTATAAAAAAGGATTTTCAGGACCCCGTAGCAGTGGCATTGATAGGGTTTATTGACCAGAAAGCGCATCGTAAACAAAATCGAATTTTATAGAAATGTTTATTCATTGCCATTCATCCAATGAACTTGAAAGCTGGTAGTCGTTATTAGTTGGTAGTCGTTAGTGTTAGAAGATCCAAAGCCGTCTATCAACACTAGGCCCTTTTCTAAACAGCAAGACAAAAAGCTTGCAGGGCATCAGAAATGAGTACCCGTGCGACAGACAAAAACGTGTGCAAGTTTACACATAGGAATTAAACAGAAATAATATAACTTTGTAGTATACTATTAGTTTTTATCCATTTGCTCCAAATTTCGCTGACGCAGAGGTCAGCCGTGATATCCCGATATTTTAATGTTCGCGTTCTCGCTTATACTGAGTCGGCTTGCTGGCTATAGCTTTGAGCTTCTGACTCAAACTTTCAAGTATAGCTTTAATTTAACCTTTGAACCCTAGTTTGTTCGTGGAAAACAAAGAAAATAAATACACACTGCTCTGGCACACTGCCGCTACACAAATTGTTAAACCGCCATTACACTACCGAGCCACAATGCCAGTATTCTTTATAGGTGGCGAAATCAAGCTCTCCAACATAATCTTTTTAAAAAAAAACCTACGGATACCAGGCAACCGGTATAACCGTCACTGGACCGAGGGACGGCCACTACCGCATCGCTGGACCAATACTTCCACTTATTTTGCATATGATAGACATTCGCCACCGCTATAATAGAGATGACAACACGAAAATTATACAGAAAAGTATGGGTGACTACATCTACAACTACAAAGTAATGTAGGAAAACGTTTTAAAATAAAAAGGGAATTGAAGATTTGCATCCCATCGTAGTTCTCTGGAAGTAATAACCAGAAGTTCTTTTGTACAGATTAACCCCATATCGTTGGCGCCAGATGCATGACCCGTTCTCAAGTATCGGACGGACTAACGATATATATAAGATTTTAGTAATAAAAGCGTCATTAAATTCTTTTGACCATCTTTTAATGCTGTCAAGTACACCCTATAGCTTTATCAATTATTATAGAAATATGGCCCTAAAATATAGTTTTAAATTTAATTGGACACCAACATCATGAACGTGAATCAATGTATCTAAGGAAATCGCATAGAAAAAGTGGCCTGGTGAGAACTTGAGAAATAAAATGAACCTGAGTTCAATTAATAAGGACAATTAAGTTTCCGGAAAATGTCCTTTAAAACTGCCCGCGCTGAATATTTTCAAGCTTTTTTTTAAGTTGGTAGCGCTTTCTTCAATAACGACGCCTAAAATGAGCGCGATCTGCCCACCAGTTTGTTTGCAGCAGCTGTTGAAATCATTCGACCTCAGTAGTGTTCTCCGATTTTGACAAATGCAAAAAAAAATATAATATTGAACAGCATCAAATTTTGTGTTTCGAACCAAATTACGTGTGCGGAATCGTTTCGAATGTTGGAAAAGGCTTACGGCGAATCTATTCTATCGAAAACACAAGTCTACGACTGGTACAAAGCTTTTAAGGATGGTCAAGAAACCCTCGAAGACATGCCTCGTTCCGGTCGTCCTTCGACGTCTAACACTGACGATAACATCAAAAAAGTGAAGGAAATCGTGCGCGTAAATCGTCATGCGAGTGTTAAAAAGATAGCACATAAACAAAACATCAGCCGTAAAATGGCGTGTTTCATTTTGACGCATAATTTGGCATGACACGCGTCAATGCTCGGCTTGTTCCAAAAGAGCTGACACGCCATCGCACCGAGCTCTATTTGTGAACGATTTTAAGGCCAAAAACTCGTTCAATACCATCAATCAACCACCGCATTCACCGGATTTGGCCCAATGTAAATTTTTTTTGTTTCCAAAACTCAAATTACCACTTCGTGGGACTCGTTAAAGGCCGTAAAAGAAAATTCGCAGAGGGAACTAAAGGCGATCCCGGACAGCGTCTACAAGGCATGATGATTGGAAAAAGAGGTGGCATATGTGTATTGCTTCAGAAGGAGCATATTTTGAAGGCAATAAAACAAATATTGATAAAAATTTTAAATTTTGCATTTTATTCACAATTTTCCGGAAACTTTATTGTCTTAGGGAATATCTAAAGAAATAAAACACCGTATTTTTAAATTTTCCAAATCTGACTGAAATGGGCAGAAGAGCATTTTTATTGGAGACAATGCTTGATGTCTGCGTACATAATTAGCATTGAATTTGTTATAGCAAGGGTAAGTCATTAATAAGAAGTAGTAAGAGCAACGGCCCAAGATGGCTTTCTTGGGGGAACCTCGATTTATCTCGGAGAAGGTTTGAGTGGACAACTTTAAAAGTGACGTTTTATGCTCTTCCAGTTGTGTAGGAGGAAATCCAAATGAGACGGTCTGTAGGAAATCCCATGAGATTAAGTTTACTCAAAAGGAGTGACTGATTATCACAGTCCAACGCTTTGCGAAAGTCAGTGTGAATAACATTTGTATAAAGGTTATTTCGGAAGCCATTTGTAAAAAATGACGACAGCTCGAAAATGCTAGTGGTGTTGGCGAGACGCTTTTGAAAACCATATTGGCTTGTACCATGTTCAACTGCGAAGTTGATGTGATTGTAGTATATTATTGGTAGCAAATAATTTTTGCCTTTAAAGGATTCTATTACATACACAAATGAGGATAAATCGTAGTTTCCATAGATACAAATTTGTAAAAAAAAAGTTTGCGAAATACAGGCAATCAGGCATACAGCCATACACGCATACAGGGATACAGGCATACAGGCACACAGGCATACATCCATACAGGCAAACAGGCATATAGCCATACAGACATACAGGCATAGAGGAACACAGGCATACAAGTATACAGGCATACAGACATACAAGTTATCTAACCCGTAAACATAGCACTGTACCCCAGTTTATAAACAAATTTCAAATTCCAGTTTATAAACAAATTTCAAATTCCAATCTCGGCGGCATTTCGTTGGTCTTTGTTTTTGTCATTGCCTTTGCCAGCACTTAGCTACTCGATAAGATAAATAACTAAACTTAAAGTAAACACAGCTTCCGCTTGGAGACCAAGCCATGATCAACTTATTGCGCTTCAATCAAACTGCATCAGTCAGCAAATTTCAATTACACAATGCAGTGAAATAATTTCAGCATAAAGCTTTTTTTCTAAACATAATTGAAAGTTCAAGAAGATCCTAAAGAAAAGCTTCTGGCCTATTGTAAACATACTTCAAAGTTCAAGAAGTTTCTAAATAAAAGCTTCTGGCCGAGGTTGATTAGATTAGGATTAAGAATTATAAGATCAGTCCGATTCGGGTCAAGATCGAAAACAGTCTCAAATTAAGGATAAGTATAAAACCAGTGTCTTGTAATAGTGTGTTAAGTGAAAAAGTTTATCTTCAAAAAATATAAAATTATATTAAAATAAAAATTATTTTTTTAAATAATTTAACAATAACAATTTTAATTGGCGCCCAACCTGGGGCTGTGTACTTCAAGAGTTCTAAATAAATATTAATGATAATAAGTTAAATATAAAACGAAACTCGCGCCGCCAACAACTCATATGTTTAGGGAAAAAATCAAAACATCCACATTAATCCAACGACATCTAACTACTGTGACAGTGATCGTAGAAAAACTTAATTGGAAATTAATTAATGCAATATCCAAGAGTTTAATATTTAAAAAACTGGACTGAATACCTAATACAAATAACAAGAACACAAGAATAATAAAAATCAGACTCAACAACAAACACAATTAAAACCAAACCAAAAACTATAACCAAAATATTCCAAAAATAAAATAATTAACACCAAAAAGGAAGGAAGAGCTGACGGCGATCCCCCGCCACAGATAAATACAAAAAATTGAAGGAAGACCCAAACAGAAAATAATCAGGACAACTAAACTGTAGGAAGACCCCAACAGAAAATAATCAGGACAACTAAACTTAAGGAAGACCCCAACAGAAAGTAATCAGGACAACTAAACTGAAGGAAGACTCAAACGGAAAGTATCGTAAGAAGAAAATAATATTAAGTCAATTATATTAAGAAATTAATAAAATAGGTGCGAAATACAGGGAATACTATAAAGTTTAAAATTAAACATTACAAAATCAATTTTAACAATTAATTAAAGAAAACAATCTGGAAAATTTAATAAATAGTTTTGAAGATTTAAATTTAACAATGGCAACCGGAGGTTCAGCACCAACCTCTTCTGCGGGCGGTATATCCAGCGCCACCAATCTGACAATGGAATAAGTTAACCGATTAATAAATGTACAATTAGGTGAAGTGACAGGAAAAATTGAGACACCTCTCTTGAGATTCTGATCAATACGGACGTGATCAACAGAAGCAGCGCGAAAAAACCATTAAAAACGGAGACAGCCCAGCTGGAACAAACCTAAATTGCACAGAGCCACACCGTGGGAACGTGTAAATGTGCGGCTGAGCGAACCAACCCAAAGCAAGTGTGTTATAAAGGTAGAAAAACAATTTCTCATTTTTTCCTTTCCCGAGTGCACTATTTGCGGTGGGAGGTCCACCTGTTAAATCAGCCGGTGGAGCTGTCAACTCGTCGCGGACCAACAGTGCTGCCAGATCTGGTGATCAGGAACTAAATGGATAGAGCAGCGGGGGGCCCCGCCCCCACCGAGGATGACCCATTCAGGAGGAGCTCCAGAATGTCTAGGTCACCAACAAAAGGAGGAGGAATCGCGGTGCAGGACGCCGGAACCCCTGCGCCGGCGGTAGTGCTGGAGCGTTGGATACAGCGTTGGACAACTCGGCCCCTGCAGCCAGCAGCGCCATCAATACGTGTAACCGAAAGGCAAAGGACGCCATCAGCGTGCCGTCACTCAGGAAAGCAAGGATATCACCAATCGGATCGCCTATTGGGCCTTTAGACCTAGCCGCGGGAACCCCTACGCCGGCGGTTGTGGCGGTTGTGTTGGAGGATACACCGACTAGCCCCCAAAGTGCGGCAGAGCTGGACAACTCGGCCCCTGTAACCAGCAGCGATACTAATGCGAGCAACCCGAAGGCAAAGGACGTCATCAGCGTGCCATCAAACAAAAAAGGAAGAAAATCTCCAACGGGATCGCCTATAAGGCCTTTGGACTTCGCCGCGGGATTCAAAAATGAAGATCTGCGGAGTATCCTCGCTAGGATGGGAAACAAAATTAACGCGATATTATCCGCGTTCGAAATTCGGCGTCAAGTTATCATAGAGGACAAGAGCGTACTCCTGGAACTCTCGGCTCTCAG
Organism: Drosophila ercepeae; assembly: GCA_018150545.1. NCBI lineage: Eukaryota > Metazoa > Arthropoda > Insecta > Diptera > Drosophilidae > Drosophila > Drosophila ercepeae. Next base: position 48,058 of record JAECWL010000183.1, on the reverse strand, counting down.
CAACAGGGCCATCGAGCTTCACGAAGGCGGCGCTACAGAGAATTTTTCAACGAACGCTTCAACCCAAACCGAGCCCCAAAAATCCTGGAAAAAAGGCTACGCCAGCAAGGGAACCGTCAAAGGGACAGATGCCCAAAGTTCAGGAGCCTAAAGTACAGGCACCCAAACGCGGCAACCACCCCGCGGTGAGCTCAGAGGGTACAGCAAAACCCAAAGAAAATGCGCCCAAGCCGCGCAGCTATGCATCCGTCGCCAAGGAGGCTAGCACCGGAGGCGAGTGGAAAAAAGTGCAGCCTAAACGCCTGAGGAAGAAGAAGGAGAGGCCTCGTATGCGGAAATGCTCCGGAAACTGAAAGCGGACCCGAACCTTAGCGAACTGGGCAAACATGTTCGCAAAGTCCGCAGAACTCAGCAAGGGGAACTACTGCTGGAAGTAGAGGGAAAAGTCTCAGACAGCGTCCCAAATTTAAGACCGAGCTGGAAGCAACGCTAAAGGACATGGCTTCGGTACGCACGGGAACTCATCGAATAGCACTATCCTGCAGTGGATTGGACGAGGCCACGACAGCGGAAGATCTCCACAGCTGCCTGGTCTCCCAATACCAAGGCATCCAGCTGAAACCAGAGGACATCAAAGGACTACGTAGGATGCGGGATGGGACTCAGATAGCCTCTGTCCTGATGACCGCGAATGATGCGATCGCGGTCTTAAAGAAGGGCACGGTAACCGTGGGGTGGTCAAGGTGCCGCATCATCCAGGACGTCCGGCCCACGAGATGTTACAAGTGCCTGGGCTACGGGCATCGAGCAACGTCCTGCAAGGCGATCGACCGATCAGACTGCTGCCTGCGATGCGGCGAACGAGGACACAAGGCAAGGGGATGTGTTGCACCACCAAAGTGCCTAATATGCAGCGACGAAGTGGACAAAACCCCGACGGGCTGTTTCGCTTGCCCGACATACAGAGCCAGCCTCAAAGAAGCAAAGTCCCAGCATAATGCAGGAGCAAATTCAGATTGTCCAGCTCAATGTTAACCATTGCGCAGCTGCTCAGAGCCTCCTGGCCCAAACTGCGGCGGAGCGCAAGGTAGACATCACGCTTCTGAGCGAACCCTATTACCCGGTCCGAGGCAACCCCTCAATGATATTGGACGAGACCGGTAAAGCAGCCATCAAGTGTTGCAGCAACCTGCACATACAGAAATTGGCGGCCTCGCCGATGCGCGGAATAGCATATGCAAAAATAAAAGGAGTGCATTTTTACAGCTGCTACGCCCCCCCTAGCGACACCCCAGACCAGTTCGAGGATATGATGGAGGTGCTGGGCAGCCATGCGAGAGGGCGCGGCCCGAAGATCATCGCGGGCGACTTCAATGCATGGGCAGAAGAATGGGGCAGCAGGCTATCCAATCTCAGAGGCCGAGCAGTTATAAACACATTGCTTATGTTGGACCTGGTACTGCTGAACGACGGCTGCAAACCAACGTTCAACAACGATAGGGGTTCGTCCTATATCGACATCACCTACACCAGCAGAGGGTTAGTGGCTAACGCGAGCTGGACGGTCCACGACGTTGTAACGCTGAGTGACCACGCACTGATTTCCTTCTGCATCCTACCGAAGGGCACGACTGGGAGGCGGCAGAGAAGATCAGTCGGGCAAGCCTGGGACTCGAGGAAGATGGACGAGGATATGCTGGCATACCAAATCGACTCACTTCGGATCACAAATGGACACGCAGATTCAATGGCGGCCGACCTCATGAAGATGCTTGAGGCAACGTGTGACGCAACCATGCCAAGGAGGAAAAAAGAGCAGCGCAAGCCCCCAGTGTACTGGTGGAGCGCCAACTTAAGCAAGCTACGCTCGGAATGCCTAAGGGCAAGGAGAAGGGCGCAACGAGCCAGAGGCAGCACCCAGCACGCAGAACTCATGGAGGCCTTCAGAAGCAAAAGCTCAGAGTTTAAGCACGGCATATTGGCAGCCAAAGCGCGCGCCTATAAAGAACTGCTAGAGACCGTGGATAGAGAGCCCTGGGGACTCGCCTACAAACTCGTAGCTAACAAGCTAAGGAAGAGAGAGGCAACTCCAACTGACCCGGATGTTCTGGCTAGCATAGTAGCAGAACTATTCCCAATTCAGACCACTCTATGGCGGCCAACAGCAGTAGCTCCCCCACCAAAGCTCCTGGCCTGGATGGAATTCCTGGAGCAGTCGTCAAGGCAGCGGCGGTAACTAGACCCGATATATTCAGGGAAACCTTCCAGCAGTGTCTCTTGGACGGGGTCTTTCCGACGAGGTGGAAAAGCCAAAAACTAGTTCTGCTGCCGAAAGGCAAGGGATCAGCACACGCCGCAACTAGCTACCGCCCGCTGTGCCTACTGGAAATCGTGGGCAAGCTATTCGAGCGCATCCTATATGCTCGAATAGAGGCAATCACCGAGAGCAGCAACGGCCTAGGTACGCAGCAGCACGGATTTCGGAAGGGCAGGAGCACTCTGGACGCACTTATGGCGGTGAGAAACATCGCCGAGAACGCTCTCGATGGCGATAGATGGCTGGGTGGAAGGAAGGAGTACTGCGCAATCGTCATGTTGGACGTGAAGAACGCCTTCAACACCGCCAGATGGCCAGTAATCCTCAGCGCCATGCATAGGATGGGTATCCCGGAGTACCTCAGGATCGTCGTTGGAAGCTACTTCACGGATCGTGTCCTCTGGTACGACACGGACGCCGGCCCGAGATGCTACAGTGTTTCTGCAGGAGTTCCACATGGATCTGTGCTTGGACCAATCCTGTGGAACATCATGTATGATGGAATCCTGGGCATCAACAAGCCCTTAGGAGCTGAGCTACATTGCTTCGCGGACGATGTGGCAATAACTGCAGTGGCCAAGACGATAGCAGCCCTCGAAGATAAGTGCAACGCGACAATTACTATGGCCACCGACTGGCTAGAGAAAGCCGGCCTAACAATTGCGGCACACAAGACCGAGGCTGTCCTATTAAGCAGCAGGAAGAAGGTGGAAAGAATGCTGCTCACGGTCAACGGGACACAGGTGGCATCACAAGACTCCTTAAAATACCTGGGAGTAATGATTGACCACAGGCTAGCTTTTAAGGACCATGCTAGCTACGCAAGCAGGAAAGCAGCAATAACAACTGCGTCCTTGTCCAGGCTCATGCCCAATGTAGGAGGTCCAAATTACCCGGCAAGGAAACTACTGGTGGCGGTAGCCAAGGCAACGCTGCTCTATGCTGCACCAATATGGAGTAACGCCACCAAGAAAGGCACTTACTTGAAAGGCGCACGAGCGGCGGTACGGTCTATGGCCCTTAGGCTCATTAGAGGCTTCAGGACCATATCTGGAGACGCAGCACTAGCACTGGCAGGCTTGCCGCCAATCGACCTGGAGATAAAGGCTATTTGTCAGGTCCGAGAAGGTACTACCCGGCGGGAGGCTCACGAGCGACTGATGGGAGAGTGGCAGACCAGATGGATAACATCGCAACGGGGGGAGGTGGACCTACCAACTCATCCCCGATTTAACGGCGTGGGCCAACTGCCGCCACAAAAAACTGGACTACCACCTCACCCAGTTCCTCACGGACCATGGTTGCTTCCGGGCGTACCTACTCCGGTTCCACCACGTAGAGGCAGCTCAATGCCTCCACTGCCCCGATGCTGAGGAAACAGCAGAGCATGTACTCATGCACTGCTCCAGGTTCACGGATGAGAGGGTGCAGCTAAGGGCGCTGATCGGTGCCCTGCTCAGCCCTGGCGGCTTGGTCGTGGCCATGATGGAGAACAGCGACTCGTGGGAGCGGGGACATATCATCATCAGGGATATGATGAAGCGGGTCCGAGCCGACGAGATGACCAACAGAACTGAAGGCTAATACAGGCGACGTATAGATCCGTATCCGTATAGATCCGTATAGATGTATACGGAGGCAGGAGGAAAACTACCCAGCGAAACCAGGGATGAAGGACGTGCGCCTCTAGGCCATATAACAAGGAAGGGAGTACAACCAGGCTCCACATCCTGCTCACCGACGAAATAACTTGACTGGCAGTCCCCGTGAGCTTGTAAAGGACAGTAGAGCATACGGAGGTTTTTGTTTTTAGTACGTAGGCATAATCTATACTAGGAGGGTTATAAATCGTGCATGCCACCTATGGACGGTAGGTGGTATCTTTGGAAGATTTTAATTTTCCTACCGTAAGGCATAATAAAAAAAAAAAAAAAAAAAAAAAATTTAAGGGATAGAAGGGCAGTTAAGTGAAGTGGAAGATTATAAAATCCAAGCAATTGACCCAACTATAAAATGCGAAACTACCCTAGAGGTAGTTAAATCTTTATCAAAGTTCACTGGCGAAATAACTCAATATGTAGGCTGGAGAGAAGCTGCTGAAACTGCTATAAGTCTTTATTAAATTCAAAGCGAACAATATTTTATCGCTTTAACAATTCTACGTAATAAAATCATGGGAGCAACACATGATGCTCTAACTAACCATGGTACAGTGTTCAACTTTGAATACTCTTCAGATTGGATTTTATTTTAAACGATAAACGACCAATCCATATTCTCGAATCAGAATTAAGCATCCTTAGACAGGGACGCTTAAACATTACAGAATTCTACAACGAAATAACAATTAACAACAATTCTATGTTACAACCTCCACCAGAACCAATGCATGTAGATAGTTCCATAAGGTATAAAAAACGTCCGAATAATTATTACTATCGTCAGAGTATAATAATAACAGACAGAACTATAATAATTTTTCGCAAAGAAATAATTTGAATCAATACCAAGCACAAGAAACTGAACCACAAATCCCATTAAAAAGGGGAGCAACTGGGACCGTAAGTCACCCAGCCCAGAAAGGTATGAGAATAAATGACATTGATGAAGATCATTTTTTAGATCAGGATGCCACATATAACAAGAATAGACAGAAATACAAAAAAACAACAACTAAAAATATTAGTTGACACAGGAGCCTCATCTTGCTATATCAAAAAGAGAATTTATGAAAATAAAAAAGAATTTCCAACTTACAAGAGAGTATCTACAGTACATGGATACTTAATTATAAAATGTTACCATATAGTGACAATATTTGAAAAAACAAGTGAGAAAAGTTATCTTATCATCCAATGAACTTGAAAGCTGGTAGTCGTTATTAGTTGGTAGTCGTTAGTGTTAGGAGATCCAAAGCCGTCTATCAACACTAGGCCCTTTTCTAAACAGCAAGACAAAAAGCTTGCAGGGCATCAGAAATGAGTACCCGTGCGACAGACAAAAACGTGTGCAAGTTTACACATAGGAATTAAACAGAAATAATATAACTTTGTAGTATACTATTAGTTTTTATCCATTTGCTCCAAATTTCGCTGACGCAGAGGTCAGCCGTGATATCCCGATATTTTAATGTTCGCGTTCTCGCTTATACTGAGTCGGCTTGCTGGCTATAGCTTTGAGCTTCTGACTCAAACTTTCAAGTATAGCTTTAATTTAACCTTTGAACCCTAGTTTGTTCGTGGAAAACAAAGAAAATAAATACACACTGCTCTGGCACACTGCCGCTACACAAATTGTTAAACCGCCATTACACTACCGAGCCACAATGCCAGTATTCTTTATAGGTGGCGAAATCAAGCTCTCCAACATAATCTTTTTAAAAAAAAACCTACGGATACCAGGCAACCGGTATAACCGTCACTGGACCGAGGGACGGCCACTACCGCATCGCTGGACCAATACTTCCACTTATTTTGCATATGATAGACATTCGCCACCGCTATAATAGAGATGACAACACGAAAATTATACAGAAAAGTATGGGTGACTACATCTACAACTACAAAGTAATGTAGGAAAACGTTTTAAAATAAAAAGGGAATTGAAGATTTGCATCCCATCGTAGTTCTCTGGAAGTAATAACCAGAAGTTCTTTTGTACAGATTAACCCCATATCGTTGGCGCCAGATGCATGACCCGTTCTCAAGTATCGGACGGACTAACGATATATATAAGATTTTAGTAATAAAAGCGTCATTAAATTCTTTTGACCATCTTTTAATGCTGTCAAGTACACCCTATAGCTTTATCAATTATTATAGAAATATGGCCCTAAAATATAGTTTTAAATTTAATTGGACACCAACATCATGAACGTGAATCAATGTATCTAAGGAAATCGCATAGAAAAAGTGGCCTGGTGAGAACTTGAGAAATAAAATGAACCTGAGTTCAATTAATAAGGACAATTAAGTTTCCGGAAAATGTCCTTTAAAACTGCCCGCGCTGAATATTTTCAAGCTTTTTTTTAAGTTGGTAGCGCTTTCTTCAATAACGACGCCTAAAATGAGCGCGATCTGCCCACCAGTTTGTTTGCAGCAGCTGTTGAAATCATTCGACCTCAGTAGTGTTCTCCGATTTTGACAAATGCAAAAAAAATATAATATTGAACAGCATCAAATTTTGTGTTTCGAACCAAATTACGTGTGCGGAATCGTTTCGAATGTTGGAAAAGGCTTACGGCGAATCTATTCTATCGAAAACACAAGTCTACGACTGGTACAAAGCTTTTAAGGATGGTCAAGAAACCCTCGAAGACATGCCTCGTTCCGGTCGTCCTTCGACGTCTAACACTGACGATAACATCAAAAAAGTGAAGGAAATCGTGCGCGTAAATCGTCATGCGAGTGTTAAAAAGATAGCACATAAACAAAACATCAGCCGTAAAATGGCGTGTTTCATTTTGACGCATAATTTGGCATGACACGCGTCAATGCTCGGCTTGTTCCAAAAGAGCTGACACGCCATCGCACCGAGCTCTATTTGTGAACGATTTTAAGGCCAAAAACTCGTTCAATACCATCAATCAACCACCGCATTCACCGGATTTGGCCCAATGTAAATTTTTTTTGTTTCCAAAACTCAAATTACCACTTCGTGGGACTCGTTAAAGGCCGTAAAAGAAAATTCGCAGAGGGAACTAAAGGCGATCCCGGACAGCGTCTACAAGGCATGATGATTGGAAAAAGAGGTGGCATATGTGTATTGCTTCAGAAGGAGCATATTTTGAAGGCAATAAAACAAATATTGATAAAAATTTTAAATTTTGCATTTTATTCACAATTTTCCGGAAACTTTATTGTCTTAGGGAATATCTAAAGAAATAAAACACCGTATTTTTAAATTTTCCAAATCTGACTGAAATGGGCAGAAGAGCATTTTTATTGGAGACAATGCTTGATGTCTGCGTACATAATTAGCATTGAATTTGTTATAGCAAGGGTAAGTCATTAATAAGAAGTAGTAAGAGCAACGGCCCAAGATGGCTTTCTTGGGGGAACCTCGATTTATCTCGGAGAAGGTTTGAGTGGACAACTTTAAAAGTGACGTTTTATGCTCTTCCAGTTGTGTAGGAGGAAATCCAAATGAGACGGTCTGTAGGAAATCCCATGAGATTAAGTTTACTCAAAAGGAGTGACTGATTATCACAGTCCAACGCTTTGCGAAAGTCAGTGTGAATAACATTTGTATAAAGGTTATTTCGGAAGCCATTTGTAAAAAATGACGACAGCTCGAAAATGCTAGTGGTGTTGGCGAGACGCTTTTGAAAACCATATTGGCTTGTACCATGTTCAACTGCGAAGTTGATGTGATTGTAGTATATTATTGGTAGCAAATAATTTTTGCCTTTAAAGGATTCTATTACATACACAAATGAGGATAAATCGTAGTTTCCATAGATACAAATTTGTAAAAAAAAGTTTGCGAAATACAGGCAATCAGGCATACAGCCATACACGCATACAGGGATACAGGCATACAGGCACACAGGCATACATCCATACAGGCAAACAGGCATATAGCCATACAGACATACAGGCATAGAGGAACACAGGCATACAAGTATACAGGCATACAGACATACAGACATACAAGTTATCTAACCCGTAAACATAGCACTGTACCCCAGTTTATAAACAAATTTCAAATTCCAGTTTATAAACAAATTTCAAATTCAATCTCGGCGGCATTTCGTTGGTCTTTGTTTTTGTCATTGCCTTTGCCAGCACTTAGCTACTCGATAAGATAAATAACTAAACTTAAAGTAAACACAGCTTCCGCTTGGAGACCAAGCCATGATCAACTTATTGCGCTTCAATCAAACTGCATCAGTCAGCAAATTTCAATTACACAATGCAGTGAAATAATTTCAGCATAAAGCTTTTTTTCTAAACATAATTGAAAGTTCAAGAAGATCCTAAAGAAAAGCTTCTGGCCTATTGTAAACATACTTCAAAGTTCAAGAAGTTTCTAAATAAAAGCTTCTGGCCGCGGTTGATTAGATTAGGATTAAGAATTATAAGATCAGTCCGATTCGGGTCAAGATCGAAAACAGTCTCAAATTAAGGATAAGTATAAAACCAGTGTCTTGTAATAGTGTGTTAAGTGAAAAAGTTTATCTTCAAAAAATATAAAATTATATTAAAATAAAAATTATTTTTTTAAATAATTTAACAATAACAATTTTAATTGGCGCCCAACCTGGGGCTGTGTACTTCAAGAGTTCTAAATAAATATTAATGATAATAAGTTAAATATAAAACGAAACTCACGCCGCCAACAACTCATATGTTTAGGGAAAAAATCAAAACATCCACATTAATCCAACGACATCTAACTACTGTGACAGTGATCGTAGAAAAACTTAATTGGAAATTAATTAATGCAATATCCAAGAGTTTAATATTTAAAAAACTGGACTGAATACCTAATACAAATAACAAGAACACAAGAATAATAAAAATCAGACTCAACAACAAACACAATTAAAACCAAACCAAAAACTATAACCAAAATATTCCAAAAATAAAAAAATTAACACCAAAAAGGAAGGAAGAGCTGACGGCGATCCCCCGCCACAGATAAATACAAAAAATTGAAGGAAGACCCAAACAGAAAATAATCAGGACAACTAAACTGTAGGAAGACCCCAACAGAAAATAATCAGGACAACTAAACTTAAGGAAGACCCCAACAGAAAGTAATCAGGACAACTAAACTGAAGGAAGACTCAAACGGAAAGTATCGTAAGAAGAAAATAATATTAAGTCAATTATATTAAGAAATTAATAAAATAGGTGCGAAATACAGGGAATACTATAAAGTTTAAAATTAAACATTACAAAATCAATTTTAACAATTAATTAAAGAAAACAATCTGGAAAATTTAATAAATAGTTTTGAAGATTTAAATTTAACAATGGCAACCGGAGGTTCAGCACCAACCTCTTCTGCGGGCGGTATATCCAGCGCCACCAATCTGACAATGGAATAAGTTAACCGATTAATAAATGTACAATTAGGTGAAGTGACAGGAAAAATTGCAGGGATAGAAGGGCAGTTAATTGAAGTGGAAGATTATAAAATCCAAGCAATTGACCCAACTATAAAATGCGAAACTACCCTAGAGGTAGTTAAATCTTTATCAAAGTTCACTGGCGAAATAACTCAATATGTAGGCTGGAGAGAAGCGGCTGAAACTGCTATAAGTCTTTATAAAATTCAAAGCGAACAATATTTTATCGCTTTAACAATTCTACGTCATAAAATCATGGGAGCAACACATGATGCTCTAACTAACCATGGTACAGTGTTCAACTTTGAATACTCTTCAGATTGGATTTTATTTTTAACGATAAACGACCAATCCATATTCTCGAATCAGAATTAAGCATCCTTAGACAGGGACGCTTAAACATTACAGAATTCTACAACGAAATAACAATTAACAACAATTCTATGTTACAACCTCCACCAGAACCAATGCATGTAGATAGTTCCATAAGGTATAAAAAACGTCCGAATAATTATTACTATCGTCAGAGTATAATAATAACAGACAGAACTATAATAATTTTTCGCAAAGAAATAATTTTAATCAATACCAAGCACAAGAAACTGAACCACAAATCCCATTAAAAAGGGGAGCAACTGGGACCGTAAGTCACCCAGCCCAGAAAGGTATGAGAATAAATGACATTGATGAAGATCATTTTTTAGATCAGGATGCCACATATAACAAGAATAGACAGAAATACAAAAAAACAACAACTAAAAATATTAGTTAACACAGGAGCCTCATCTTGCTATATCAAAAAGAGAATTTATGAAAATAAAAAAGAATTTCCACCTTACAAGAGAGTATCTACAGTTCATGGATACTTAATTATAAAATGTTACCATATAGTGACAATATTTGAAAAAACAAGTGAGAAAAGTTATCTTCGGCTTGCCGAAGATGGTATACCCTTGAAAACAAAAAAGTTTTCCATACAAAGACTTGTTTTCATATCGGTCGTTTGTATGGCAGCTATATGATATAGTGGTCCGATCCGGACCAACCTTTCATAAATCGTGTATGGCTATATCAAATGAATAAATGTTGAATTCGGTTGCAATAGGTTAGAAAACAAAAAAGGTTTCCATACAAAACCTTGTTTTCATATAGTTCGTTTGTATGGCAGCTATATGATATAGTGGTCCGATCCGGACCAACCTTTCATGAATCGTGTATGGCTATATCAAATGAATAAATGTTGAATTCGGTTGCAATAGGTTAGAAAACAAAAAAGTTTCCCATACAAAGACTTGTTTTCATATCGGTCGTTTGTATGGCAGCTATATTATATAGTGGTTCGACCCGGACCAAACCTTTACAAATCGTGTATGGCTATATCAAATGAATAATTGTTGAATTCGGTTGCAATAAGTTGGAAAACAAAAAAGTTTCCCATACAAAGACTTGTTTTCATATCGGTCGTTTGTATGGCAGCTATATTATATAGTGGTTCGACCCGGAACAAACTTTCACAAATCGTGTACGGCTATATCAAATGAATAAATGTTGAATTGATTTGCTATAGGTTGGAAAACAAAAAAATTTTCGATGCAAAGACTTGTTTTCATTTCGGTCGTTTGTATAGCAGCTATATGATATAGTAATCTGATGCGGATCAAACTTTCAATAATTATGTATGGCTATGTCAAATGAATAAATGTTGAATTCGGTTGCAATAGCTTGGAAAACAAAAAAGTATTCCATACAAAGACTTGTTTTCATATCGGTCGTTTGTATGGCAGCTATACGATATAGTGTTCCGATCCGGACAAAACTTTTAAAAATTATGTATGGCTATGTCAAATGAATAAGTGTTGAATTCGGTTGCAATAGCTCAGAAAACAAAAAAGTTTCCCATACAAAGACTTGTTTTCATATCGGTCGTTTGTATGGCAGCTATATGATATAGTGGTCCGATCCGACCGATTCTTAAAATTAATCTGCGTGCAACAAAAATAATGATCTGGTAAAAATTTCAAAACCCTAGCTTTAAAACTACTGTCTATTTTTTGCATAGAAACAGACGGACAGACGGTCAGACGGACAGACGGACAGACGGACATGGCTATATCGACTCGGCTGTTGATGCTGATCAAGAATATATATACTTTGTGGGGTCGGAGATGCTTCCTTTAATGCGTTACACATTTCTGGACAAAATTATAATACCCTTTTTCAAGGGTATAAAAATAGTTTGATGATCAAAAAGTATTTAAAACCGAAACGGTAATATTGGTAAGGGAAGTTTATATATCTTGGGATCAAAGAATCCTGAACACGCCGTCGTTGAATTTTCCGACAAAGAAAAAATTCATAATCTAATAATAATTTCAAATCAAGTAAAAGATTTCGAAAATAAGATTATGAATAAAATTGAAAAGGATTCTAAAATAAATATGCAACTTGCAATATGCAATATGCAAATATACACCAGTCCTAGTAGTACCCAAAAAGGGTCAAAACGAAGATGGAACTCTAAAACATCGACTAGTTATAGACTATAAAAAATTAAACGAAAATACAATACCAGACAGATATCCGATGCAAGACCCCTCTGTTATATTATCTAACTTAGGAAAGTCAAAATATTTCTCAACAATTGATTTGGATTCAGAATTCCACCAAATTTTAATGAAAGATTCAGATATTGAAAAAACAGCCTTTTCTATTAACAATGGGTAATTTGAATTCCTACGTATGCCATTTGGGTTAACAAACGCCCCTAGAATATTTCAAAGAGCAATGGATAATATTGAGAGAACAAGTCGGATAAACTTGATATAATATGATATGATCTTTTCAAATACAATTGAACAACATTATACTGATCTAATTGAAATAATTAATATTTTACAACAAGCAAATATGAAAATCTCTCTTGAAAAATCTAAATTCTTAAAATTTAGAAACAGCATTTCTTGGTTATATTGTTTCTCACAATTTAATTAAAACAGATCCTGAAAACATTTCCACAATTATGAAGTATCCGATTCCACAAAACATTAGAGAGCTTCGAAGTTTTTTAGGCCTCACTGGCTATTACCGAAAATTTGTCCGAAATTATTATAAAAATTGCCAAACCTTTAACCAAATACTTAGGAGGAGATAATAAAAAGCTGCAAAAGCTTTTAACGAACTTAATAATAATTTAATAGCACAAGTTGAATTAGTTCAACCAGATTATAACAAAAAATTCACTTTGACAACAGACGCATCAAATGTAGCTATCGGAGCGGTTTTATCACAGGATAATAAACCAATTACTTTCATATTTAAAACTTTAAATAAAACTGAACAATTTTACGCCACATATAAAAAAGAATTGATAGCCATAGTTTGGACTCTTAAAAATCTCAGAAATTATTTATTTGGAGTAACTGGTATAGAAATACAAACAGACCACAAATCTTTATCTTTTACAATCTCGGATAGAAATCCGAACGTAGAATTGAAAAGATGGTATTCTTTCACCCCAAAAATATTATATAGACCCGACACAACAAATGTCGTAGCTGACGCATTATCTCGAATAAAAATAAATAAAATATTACAAACAGCGATATAGAACAATCAAGCTCAGATCAAAATACACAGCATTTTGAAAGTAGTTTCGAAAATGTAATACATGAGACCCGTAAACCGTTAAATCAGTTTCAACAACAACTGTTATTAACAACGGGAAGGTAAACAATACATGAGTCATTAACAACGGGAAGGTATAAAATACATGAGTCATTGAGAGTTTTTGATTAGACACGACATATAATCGAAAATGATACGCCAGAAAATTTAATAGGAATATTAAGAGAATATCTACCACCAAACATAACGGTTGAAATTCATTGCACTTTAGAAGATCTTTATCATATTCAATTACCTTTAAAAAATAATTTTACTAACAAATTTCTTTTTACTAAAATATTTATACAAGACGTGGAGAATAATGAAGATAAAGCTATTATAATAGAAGAAACACATAGTCGAGCTCTTAGAGGACTAGACGAAAATTACAAAAAAAACAAGTGAGAAAAGTTATCTTCGGCTTGCCGAAGATGGTATACCCTTGAAAACAAAAAGTTTTCCATACAAAGACTTGTTTTCATATCGGTCGTTTGTATGGCAGCTATATGATATAGTGATCCGATCCGAATCAAACTTTCAAAAATTATGTATGGCTATGTCAAATGAATAAATGTTGAATTCGGTTGCAATAGATTGGAAAACAAAAAAGTTTTCCATACAAAGACTTGTTTTCATATCGGTCGTTTGTATGGCAGCTATATGATATAGTAGTGCGATCCACACCAAACTTTCACAAATCATGTGTGGCTATGTCAAATTAATAAATGTTGAATTCAGTTGCAATAGCTTGGAAAACTTAAAAAAGTTTCCCATACAAAGACTTGTTTTCATATCGGTCGTTTGTATGGCAGCTATATGATATAGTGGTCCGATCCGACCGATTCTTAAACTTGATCTGCGTGCAACAAAAATAATGATCTGGTAAAAATTTCAAAAAGCTAGCTTTAAAACTACTGTCTATTTTTTGCATAGAAACAGACGGACATGGCTATATCGACTCGGCTGTTGATGCTGATCAAGAATATATATACTTTGTGGGGTCGGAGATGCTTCCTTTAATGCGTTACACATTTCTGGACAAAATTATAATACCCTTTTTCAAGGGTATAAAAAAATATCGGTTGTTTGTATGGCAGCTTATGATATAGTGTTCCAATCCGGACCAAACTTTTACACATCGTGTATTGCTATGTCAAATTAATAAGTGTTGAATTTGGTTGCAATAGCTTGGAAAACAAAAAAGTTTCCATACAAAGACTTGTTATACCCTGTACCCATTAAAAATGGGTGAAAAGGGTATCATAATATGGTGCAAATGTATGTAACACGCAGAAGGAAGCATCTCCGACACCATAAAGTATATATATTCTTGATCAGCATCAACAGCCGAGTCGATATAGCCATGTCCGTCTGTCCGTCCGTCCGTCTGTCCGTATCAACGCCTAGTTCTCAGAAACTACAAGAGCTACAGACATGTGCCATATATCGTTGGATAGGTAATTACCATACGCAGTACAAGTTTGTTATGTTTTATTTTGATATCACCCCCCGTTCCCCCGCAAACAGCAAAAAACTGTCACGACCACGCTCCCCCGCAAACCTCAAAAAACTGCCACGCCCACAATTATTGTCCTAATGCTATGCAATTCGGCATATGCGTTGGTGCTTATAAAAGCTATCTAATTTTTAAATTTGAACCAAATCGGATAAGAAACACGGAAGTTATGCCACATGAAAAATCTATGGCAAGGGAAGCAGAAGCGCAGCAAAACACGCATTGCGCGACGCCGACTGCGACGTTGACAGCGAAATGTGTATGGCTTTATGACACACGAAACTTATTTTCATAACCAAAATCATACCAAATTTAAATTGTTATGGTCCTCTTTTCTAATAGAATATTGTTTCATTTATTTATTGATACTAAATAAATAAATTGTAAGCATGTCTAAGGGTACAGGGTATTTTGCAATCCGGAAACTCGACTGCTGCTACCTTACTTGTTTTCATATCGGTCGTTTGTATGGCAGCAATATGATATAGTGTTCCGATCCGGACCAAACTTTTACAAATCATGTATGGCTATGTCAAATGAATAAATGTTGAATTCGGTTGCAATAGCTTGGCAAACAAAAAGTTTTCCATACAAAGACTTGTTTTCATATCGGTCGTTTGTATGGCAGTTATATGATATAGTGGTCCGATCCGACCGATTCTTAAACTCGATCTGCGTGCAACAAAAATAATGATCTGGTAAAAATTTCAAAACGCTAGCTCTAAAACTACTGTCTATTTTTTGCATAGAAACAGACGGACAGACGGACATGGCTATATCGACTCGGCTGTTGATGCTGATCAAGAACATATATACTTTGTGGGGTCGAAGATGCTTCCTTTAATGCGTTACACATTTCTGGACAAAATTATAATACCCTTTTTCAAGGGTATAAAAAAAATATCGGTTGTTTGTATGGCAGCTTATGATATAGTGTTCCAATCCGGACCAAACTTTTACACATCGTGTATTGCTATGTCGAATTAATAAGTGTTGAATTTGGTTGCAATAGCTTGGAAAACAAAAAAGTTTTCCATACAAAGACTTGTTTTCATATCGGTCGTTTGTATGGCAGCTATATGATATAGTGGTCCGATCCGACCGATTCTTAAACTTGATCTGCGTGCAACAAAAATAATGATCTGGTAAAAATTTTAAAACGCTAGCTTTAAAACTACTGTCTATTTTTTGCATAGAAACAGACGGACAGACGGACATGGCTATATCGACTCGGCTGTTGATGCTGATCAAGAATATATATACTTTGTGGGGTCGGAGATGCTTCTTTTAATGCGTTACACATTTCTGGACAAAATTATAATACCCTTTTTCAAGGGTATAACAATAGATTATATTATTGGATAAATTTATTTATCAAATTAAAGAAATACATAAAAAATTGTACAATTTGCAACGAAAATAAATATAACAGGCATCCAATAAAAATTCCTATTGGGGAAGCTCCTATTCCAACTAAAGAAGGATAAAATGTACACATCGATATTTATTATTAGAAAAGATACGTATTCAACTTCAACCCCGACGGACGTTTTCCTAACAAAGCTCCAGTTAATATTGTAGTCTAAGTGCAAAATTCAAGCCCAAGTGAAACCATTATATAAAAGCGAAAAGACGCTAATACATATTTATATGTGTTTTAAAAACCCTATATATTCCTGTGAATAAAATAAACAAAAAACAAGTGAAAACAATAAACGGAACAATATATGAGCGCACTCAGCAACGAAGACCAGAATGCGCGCCAAATTTACCCGCGCGTATACCAACAACAACTTCCGTCATACCCGCTTCAACAACAATAAACAAAACTCAATCCTCTCTCCCAAACCAACAAAACTTAAAACGTCACCGAGACAACCCGTCTCCAAACGGTTCCAAAGATCTTTTAAATGGCAACAAGAAACAGAAGAATAAAGCTCAAACCGCTACACAAAAAACACTCAAAGAGTACTGGCTAGCCGAGCCAAACTCAAGCAACCGCTTTGAGTTATTAGCACAAGATGATGAAGATGAAAACCAAACTGACAATGGGACAAATGCAACTATAAATACGCAAATGCAAATTGAGCATAAAAAAGCAAAAAAACCACACTGCAAACTATAAAGGTTGTATGGTGTACAAAGCACTGCAAATCCAAAAATACCCAACTCTTCGGAAAAAAGAAATACCGGTAACAGAAACAAATCATCAAACGACACAATACAGTACAACAAATAACGTAGCAAGTTTAAAGACGCCATCTATATATTATTCCGAAGTCTTAAATAGAAACCAAGTAACTAGCCATCAAACCAACTTAGCAATCCAAACTGCTATTGTACCTGATATACAGCCTGCTCCAACTCAATTCAGCCAAACCGCACAAAATGATTTTGACGAACTAAAACAAATGATGAAACAATTAATAGCCCAAATGACAAATATGATGAACATTGTCACGCTTCTATTATCTAAACTTGACAAATAAACACCTAAAAATCGCCATCTGGAATGCTAACGGACTTTCACGCCATTTACTTGAACTAAAAACATTCTTAAATGAAAAGCTAATTGACGTCATGCTCATTTCTGAAACACACTCAACTGAGAAAACCTATATAAACATACCTAACTATAATATTTTCTCTACTAATCACCCGGACGGTAAGGCCCATGGTGGTACTGCAGTAATAATTAAAAAAAGCATAAAGTGCATAGAGCTCGATGGACTCAAAAAGGACTACATACAGGCTACTACTATATCGACCTCAGACACAACGGGTCCAATAAATATATCTGCAGTTTATTGCCTACCTAAATTTAACAATACAAAAGACCAATACCTCGATTTTCTAAAATCACTGGGAAATCGGTATTTGGCAGGAGGTGACTATAATGCCAAACACATAACATGGGGGTCCAGACTTACCACTGCAAAGGGAAGACAACTGCATGAAGCAATAAGAAGCATTAATAGCCGTGCCCTAAGCACAGGCGAGCCGACTTACTGGCCAACTGACACAAACAAACTACCGGATTTAATTGACTTCTGCATTACAGGAAATATAACTTGCGAGAACCTAACAATAAAATCATGCCTAGACCTCTCCTCCGACCATTCCCCAATATTCCCAACATGGACAACGGCAACGCTGAGCTTCCAACACAAATCACCAACTTAAATTGTGCAATTAAAACTATAACAAAGGCAGAAATTAAATCTCACATAAAACAAATTAAAAACAAGAAAGCCCCCGGATATGACTTAATCGGAGGAAAAGTTCTGAAAGAACTACCAGACGCTTTAATCACCTATATTAGAAACCTGTTTAACGGAATCCTTCGATTGCAATACTTTCCCATAACTTGGAAGGTAGGCCAAATTAAAGCAATTCCAAAACCAAATAAAAACGCCAATACTGTAAGTTCGTACAGACCAATCACCTTATTACCTGTCCTCTCAAAAGTATTTGAAAAAGTCCTATTAAATAGAATCGAGCCAACCCTAAAACAAAAAAATATAATACCTCCTCACCAATTCGGCTTTCGGAAGCAGCACTCGACTGTCCAACAGGTCCATCGAGTAATTAACAAAATAACAGAGAACTTCGACAAAAAGAAGTTTTGCTATGCTGTGTACTTGGACATTGCTAAAGCATTTGACAAAGTATGGCACAAAGGACTGCTGCATAAGCTAAGAAATATACTACCAGATAACCTATATACCATCCTATAAAGCTATATAACGGACAGATATTTCTACATTAAATATGAGAATGAATGCTCATATGTTATGCCAATGTCAGCGGGTGTTCCCCAAGGTAGTGTGCTTGGGCCCATCTTATACCTGATTTACACCTCCGATATTCCAGCGCCAACTATCCCTGGATCAATGATTGCTACGTTCGCAGATGATACTGTGTTAATGTCGTCAAGCGCGTGTGAAAAAACAGCTGCAAGTACACTACAACAAATCATGACACAAACAGTATCCTGGTTCGAGAGATGGGGCATCGAGATAAATAAAGACAAAACTCAACAAGTAATATACACAAAACGACAACCCAAAAACTTCGCAATTAAAATCAACGACAATAAAATATTGTTACGCCCATATGCCAAGTACCTTGGACTAACTATTGACTCAAAACTGACATGGAAGCAGCACATTCTAAATAAACGAAATGAAATAAAAAACAAATTTCGACAACTTAACTGGCTAATAGGAAAACACTCAAAACTAGAATTACATTATATAATTGCAATATACAAGGCCATAATAAAACAAATATGGACGTATGGAATAGAAATCTGGGGAACTGCCAGTAAATCTCACTTACAGCTAATTCAGCGAACGCAATCGAAAATGCTCAGAACAATCACAAATGCCGAATGGTATATTAGAAACGAAGATATCCATAAAGATTTAAACATAGAGACAGTCAACGAAACTATTAAAAAAGCAGCAAAAAACACACAAATCAACTACTTAGCCACCAAAACTCAAACTTGAGACAAATACCGATGAGAGAGTTGGAACCGAGAAGATTTAAACGCAGAACTGCAACAGAATTAAATTATTAGTAAATTATTAACGTATTAGCGTATCCTTGCAATGGGAAGGGCCGCTACCTTTTTTCCTTTCTTCAAAACTAGTCAACCATTACTCATTGTTAATTTTTTTTTTTTTTTTAAAAACAGAATGTAATTTAAAGAAAATTAAAAAAAAAAAATAAAATATTTATTACGCGCAAAATCTTATTTTCTTAACTTTCATTGACGCGTATTCAAAATTCCTAGTAGTAAAAGAAATTCAAAATAAACTAAACATCGAGAATAAAGTAGTGAAATTACTTCAACAATTTCACCACGTCAAAGTAATTATGACTGATAATGAACCAAGCTTCACATCTGCTCAATTTAAATCCTTTGCAGAAAGATGAGGTTTAACTCTACATTTCGCAGACCCCAGAAAGGTTACATTCAACATTAACAGAATTACCTCGTTGCATATAGGAAGAATTTAATTTCATTGACTATTCAGAAATAATTATTAGAGCCGCAAAAGAATTCAATCAGACCATTCATTCTACAACAAATCAAAAACCTTTTGATATTCTCCATAATAAAATTGAACACGAAAACATATCAAAAATTCTAAAGAACACTCAAGAAAAAATATTAGAAACACATAATGAAGGTCGTAAGGAACATGGAAAAGAAATAAGCTAAAAACAAGATATAAGAAACAGGTTGTTAAGGAAAACTTACCTAACAAAATAATAATCAATAGTACAAACAGAATTATTCACAAAGACAATATTAAGTTTTAACAAATATTATATTTCTTTTAAAATTACAGAAAATGCATTTCTTATTTCTTCTAATACCATTCGTAATGATAACCACTTCAGAAATAATTGATTACTCCAATCACGAATTTTTCCTGTTCAACGACAAAAAGGATGTTCTTATTTATGAATCATATGCCGACTTATTCCACGTAACTAATTTAAGTTTTTTTAAAGAAATAATCGATCTAGAATCAGGATATATAAAAAAGGATACAAATAAAAGGTCACAATGGGAAAATACTTACGAACTACAAATAATCGAATTAATTTTGTCACATCTGATATCAACTAGATCAAAAAGGGGAATAAATGAGTTAGGCACTGTTTGGAAATGGTTAGCTGGAACTCCCTATCACGATGATTTCATTAAAATACAGAATAAAATAAATGACTTAATAGAAAACAATAACCAACAATTTTTTATCAATTCAAAATGGTTTAACGAGATAAAATCACTTTCCGATCATTTTAAAAACATTTTTATTGATCAAGAATTGCCGTTACGAAAACATCGTTTACGATTATTAACATTCGACTTGCAAAACATAATTGATACTATTACAAAAATTACATTAAAATTACTATTACAAACATTAGCAAAAATTGATGTTTTTAACACAAAAATGTTAAATAATGAAGACATTAAAGAAATATTAAATCACCAACAAAAGCCTGTAATTATTGCAGATTTAATGGATATCTCCGTATTCAAAATAGTACTACATAAAGAAGTCTTGATTATATATATAAAATACCCTGTAATAGCAAATAAATGCGGAATTTATTATGCTAGATCGATTTCACAAAATGATGGAAAATTACTAATAAGTAATCAGGACGCGAAATGCGAAAATACTTTTTATGAAATATCTAATTTTAAGAACGCACTTTTTAATAACTATGGTATTATAAGTAAAGATAAAACTTGTTTTACCCGCTTACTTTTTTTTTTTTTTTTTATAACGTTCTTAATTTGTATTTAAAATCTGTCCAAGTGGACAATCATTAAATGGTTTGGGGGGACCTTGACTTAAGGGAGGTACATGGAATGTAAATCTTATGAGGTTGACTTAGGTGTCTATTGGTTGGGGAGATCAAGCGGGTGTTTCCTTTTCAGGCGTCTTGGGGATTGCCTATTATCTAGGAGGTTGATGGCCAGGTGGTTGGGGTGGTTATCCAGTCTTTTTATGTATCTTCCGCTGAGACGGGTGATCTCCTCTGCTACACATCTAATTCCAAGCTCTTTATGGATTATTGAGTTTTCGTGGTACGGATGGGCGTTCGAAACTATTCTCAGGCATTTATTCTGAAATCGCTGTATTTTGATGCGGTTCGAACAGCTTGCCGTGCCCCACAACTGTATCCCATATGTCCAGATTGGCTTAAGCACTACCTTATAAATAAGTAGCTTGAATTTTACTTTGAGTTTGGACCTCCTTTCCAGGAGCCAATGCAGTTGCTTAAGCCGTAGGTTGGCCTGGTTGCGCTTATTGATTAGGTGCGGACGCCATGTGAGCCTGCGGTCCAGTGTCAGCCCTAGATATTTGGGAGTGTTATTAGTTGGGATGGTTTCCCCGTTGAGTGTGACGGGGGGCATTCTCCCCTGCGTAGTGCGAAGGTTGTTTGTGTAGATTTCTCGGCGTTGACCACGATGTTCCATCGTTTCATCCATGGACCGAGGGCATTCAGTTGCCTCTGGATGATGGCTGAAGCTTCCTGAGGATCTGTGGCGGAGGCTAGGAAGGCGGTGTCATCGGCATAAGTGGCTACTGTGAGGTTCCGGGAGGGGGTGATGGGGAGGTCCGCTGTGTAGAGTGTGTATAAGATGGGTCCAAGAACACTGCCTTGTGGTACTCCTGCTCTTATGGGCCTAGGGGTGCTGATTGATGATCCGCATCTCACTCTGAATTCTCTTCCCTCTGTGTATGACTTGAGGATGGCGAAATGGGAACTTGGGAGGTGGGTTTTAATTTTGAAAAGTAGTCCTGGGTGCCAGACTCTGTCAAACGCCTGTTTGACATCAAGCATAACGGCGCAGCAGTACTTCTTCTTTTCGAAGGCCTCAAGTATAGTCTCAACAATCCGGTGGCATTGCTCAGGTGTTCCGTGAAGGCGTCTGAAGCCAAACTGGTGGTCAGGGATCAGACCCGCCTCCTCCAATACTGGCAGTACTCTACGTAAAAATACTCTTTCAAGTATTTTGGAAAGGATTGCTAGCAAGCTAATCGGTCGATACGATCCTAGGTTGTCTTCAGGTTTCCCAGGTTTGAGGAGGACAATTACTTCCGCTCGCTACCACTCTTTAGGGAAGTACCCTAGACGGAGGCAGCTGTTGAATATGTTGGCCAGCCTTTGGGAACAGATTAGGGGCAACATTTTCAGTGCTGTTGCATCGATTCGGTCAGGACCCGGTGACTTGCCATTATTTAGGGAGGCGATCTCCTGCGCAATCTCCTCTGGTTCGACGGGCTGTATTGGCAGGCCAGGGGCACTTGGGCTGTCTATGAACCTTATGGTTGCAGCTCTCTCTTCGCCAGTGCATCTGTCGAACGGTGCGAATGCACTATGTAGATGATCAGCAAAGGCTTCTGCTCTTTCGACCTCAGTCCGACACCAGGAACCGTCCACTTTTCGCACGGGTGATATCTTCTTTAAAGGTCTTTTTATGTGCCTCGTGACATTCCACAGATTGTGTTGCGGGTCTCCAGGTTCCAGCTCCATAAGGAATCTATGAAACGAGTCCTGCCGTAGGATGCATAGCTTGTCCTTCAAATCTTTGGTGGCACGATTAAGTGCTGTCTTGTCCCTGGGGTTGCGCGAGGAAAACCAGACTCTTCTGAGGCGCCTTTTTTCGGCCACGAGGGCCGCGATTTCCGGAGACCACAAGTGCACGTCTCTTTTAGGTATTCTCGGGGTAGTCGGTGGAGGTGGATTCGCAAACTCAGCGGCATTGTGCATCTCTTTGGTTAGTTTTTCTATGGCCGCATCTATGTTGCTTGGTGTGGAAAGAGGGGTATCTGGATACTGGGAGGAAAGCATCCAAAACGTAAACTTGGGGGCATTTTTGTGTTTTCCGGTGAGTCTTCTAAGCGGGATTTTTCTGAGGACGGGGATGTTCAGGAGCAAGTTTACTGCGCTTTGGTCAGATAGCAGTTTATCATAGCTTGAGCATGTTATCTTAGAGTGTCCTATGCCCTTGGAGACGGCGAAGTCCAGCAGATCCGGCTGTTTTGAAGGGTCGGTAGGCCAGTGTGTGGGTTCTCCAGTGGAATGGCAGTCCAGACTCTTCCGCTGCAGGTACTTATAGAGCTTTATGCCTTTGGGGTTGTTTGTGCGGGACCCCCACCAGGAGTGTTTGGCGTTAAAGTCTCCGGCTGCTATAAACCGAGGACCGAGGGACTCGAAGAAGTCCTGAAGGTGGGTCTCGGTTATCGAGTGTCTGGGTGGGAAGTAAACCGCACCAATGGTGATATCTTCCTGTGGGCTAGAAATCCTGGTAACGCGCACTGAGCCCATTCCTCCTGAAACGCGGGAAGTTCCGTGTACTGAATGCCACTCCTGATAAGCATAGCTGCTCCTCCGCGTGCTCTGCCAGATGGATGGTTGGCATGTAACAGTTCGTACCCGCTAATTTTAAAGTAGGATCTGGGACAAAAGTGGGATTCCGAAACTAGAAGAACATCGATATTGTCTGTTTTGATGAGATGCTCTACTTCGGCTTTGCTCCTCTGCAGGCCGTTTGCGTTCCAAAAAACTATGTTAAGGCTTATTTGCATTATTTTTTGTTGAGGATGGGAGCTATGAACTGCATCATCTGTGAGAACATCTGCGATAACATCTGCGATATCAACTTTTCCATCATCCTTTCAATTGATCCTTCCATGCGGGCAAGCATCGTATCAAACTGGTTGGGTTGTGGGGCTTCGAGAGTGGTATGAGGGGTTTGTTGGGGATTCGTTGGCTGTGTCACTTGGTTTCCTAGGAGTACGTCCCTATAACTTGTACCATTAATGATAGTTGGTATCTGGATGAGAGGTGGTTTGTTGCTACTCTCAACGGGTCTGGCTTTAGGAGATTGCTGCGCTTTTGCCTTTTTGTAGGCAGGGCATCCTCTGAACGACGCAGGGTGATCAGCTTGGCAATGTAAACAGCATGCTTTCTCGTCTTTTTTTTGGTGCATGACCTAGAGTCATGAGAATCACCACATTTCACGCAGCGATGTTCCAGGAAGCAGTAGCGCTGGGTGTGTCCAAACCCTTGGCATCTGAAACATTGTGGAACGTCGTTGAATTTCAGAGGGGGCTCTACGGTGACGACTGATTTGCAAATCCTCTTTATTTTAAAAACCTCTGTGTTGTTGCTTGCTGGTTCTAGATTGACAAAGAAGATCCCCAGTGGTTGTTTGGATTTCCTGCCAATGGGATTGTGCAGATCCCTCACAGTATGGCCGTATTTGTGGAGTTCTTCTTTAATTTCAGTCTGGTCCGTTGAGTGGTGAAGTCCCTTGATGACCGCCCTGTAAGCTCTCTCATCCTTTGGTTGGAAGGTGCGGTGTCTTTTGTTATGTGCCACGAGGTGCTGGCGTAGAGCTGTGTAGGACTCCTTGTCTGGCATCATTACGCGTACGTTATTATTTCTCTCTGTTTTATAGGAGAAATCCTTTTCGGATCCGACTAAATCCGATATCATCTTGACAACCGCTGTAATGTCGGTCACGTCTGGGATGTAGATCGGAGGAGGCTTGAGGGTCTTCGGGATCGGGATTGGTTTCTCTTCTGTTTTAGATGCGACTGCCTCTGAAGCAGTTTTGGGTTCGTCATGATCGTCGTCATCTTCTTTGCTTGAGAGGAGGGCAAAGGAGTTGTTTGCCAGCTTGCTATGCAGATCTGCGCTGGTGCTAGGCGTAACGTCTGGCTCCTCTCCTTGCCTTTTACGCGCGGTCTTACGCTTGATCTCCCCGGGCTCCGAGTAAGAAGAACTCGAGCTTGAGTCGCTGCTCGAGCTGCACTTCCTTGCTTTGAGAGCCTTCTTGCAGGGCGTTGTTTTTCCGCGCGGCCCGCGCGGGGCTTGCCAATCCATGCTCTAGGTTGTGGACGATTGAGCGAGGGGAGGGGGAACTGGGCACCGTTGGCCGGTATGCCAACCGCACTTTGCTTCTGCTTAGTTGTACACAGCTTCTACAGAGAGAATTTGGTAGGCAGCAGATGACACGCACTCTGGAATGTGCGTTAGAGTTTGTAGCAGACCGTTAGGTGCGCAGGTTAAACCAATCAGACACTATGTGACAGTTTCAGAATAGTGGGAGTGAAGGTACGAACTTGCTGTCGATCCGCAGCCACGTCTGCACTCTTTGAGTGTTAGATCGCAACGACTTGCAAAACATAATTGATACTATTACATTAGCAAAAATTGATGTTTTTAACACAAAAATGTTAAATAATAAAGACATTAAAGAAATATTAAATCACCAACAAAAGCCTGTAATTATTGCAGATTTAATGGATATCTCCGTATTATTACTAATCAAGTCGGAAAATGCGAAAATACTTTTTATGAAATATCTAATTTTAAGAACGATCATTTTAATAACTATGGTAGAATAAGTAAAGATAAAACTTGTTTTACCCGCTTACTAAATGGAGAGAAATCAATTTGCACTAAAATACGAGAAAAAAATATGAATATAGATGTCATTCAAGAAGGTGCCATTCTACTAAATGGAAATAATATTGTAAACATAACCACTTACCACTTTAAGAATCTGGAAATATCAGACTATATAAAATCCAACAATTCAGAACTTACTTGACAACATTAATATTTTAAACCCATTTATTGAAATTTACAATTGGAAAATATCAATTTCATTTATATTATTAATTTTAATTATTTTGTATTTGATTACTACATTAATAATAAAATTCAAATATATTATATTTGTAACCAAACAAAAACGGCCAGAACTAGAAAAACCAAATACTGGGGAAGAATTTTTAACAGAATTAAGAGAGCATTTAAACGAAATTCATAATGAAGCGGTGCGAGAGATTTTAGAAGGGGGAGAGTTATCCAACCCGTAAACATAGCACTCTACCCCAGTTTATAAACAAATTTCAAATTCCAATCTCGGCGGCATTTCCTTTGTCTTTGTTTTTGTCATTGCCTTTGCCAGCGCTTAGTAACGAAACTGAAAGTAAACACAGCTTTCGCTTGGAGACCAAGCCATGATCAACTTATTGCGCTTCAATCACACTGCATCAGTCAGCAAATTTCAATTCCACAATGCAGTGAAAAAATTTCAGCATAAAGCTTTTATTCAAAACATAATTGAAAGTTCAAGAAGTTTAAAGAAAAGCTTCTGGCCTATTCTAAACATAATTGAAAGTTCAAGAAGTTTCTAAAAGAAAAGCTTCTGGCCGAGGTTGATTGGATTAGGATTAAGAATTATAAGATCAGTCTGATTCAGGACAAGCTCGACAACGGTTTCCAATTAAGGATAAGCAAAAAACCAGTGTCTTGTAATAGTGTAAGGGAAAAAGTTTATCATCAAAAAATATTAAAATTATATTAAAATTATATTAAAATTATATTCAAATTATATTAAAATTATATTAATATTATATTAAAATTATATTAAAATTGTATTAAAATTATATTAAAATGCCGGTGTATGCCTGTATACCTGTATGCCTGTATGTTTCTAAGCCTGTAAGCCTTTATGCCTGTTTGCCTGTATACCTGTATTCCTGTTTGCATGTACGCCTGTACACATGCATGTCTGTATGCCTAAATGAATGCACGCCTGTATTTTGCAAACTTTTTGTTTTTAATTTTTTTGATCTACTTCATACCTCACATACATGAATTTCAAATGCTTAACTTTACACAGATTTTTAGTTCGGATATCAGCTATCATATTTTCAGTAGGTACATAGTTAATTTCCATAAATTTATTCTTAACCATTTCCCGTACATGGTGATATTTGATGTCAATGTGTTTGCTGCATGCATGGAATTTCGAATCCTTAGCTAGACACTGTGTACTTTGATTATCGCCACCAAATCCCATTTCACGCATCACCTTGCGTATGAACGTTGCTTCTTTTGCAGTCGATAGTGCGACGTACTCCGCCTCAGTGCTGTTCAAGGCTACCACACCTTGTTTGTTGCTTTCCCATGAAAAGGCTGCCCCGGCTGCGATGAAGGTCCAGCCACTGAAAGATTTTCGGTCCGTGCTGTCTCCAGCCCAATCAGCATCGACGAAGCAATATACAGGCTTTCCAGTCTTCTTATACTGTAGACATAATTCGGCAGTGCCCCTCAAGTACCTAAGTATTCTTTTAGCAGCTGCCTCGTGCTCCTGATGTGGATCCGCATTCTGCTGTGCAAGTTTTACGACTGAGTGTAGTATATCCGGCCGTGCTGTTATTGCCAAATACATTAGAGAGTCTATCAGTGATTGATAGCTCGTTTGGACTACACGCTTGCAGTCGTCGTGATCGCATTTCACTTGAATTCCTGCTTCAAAAGGTATAGCATTAGATTTGCAGTTTTGCATACCATACTCACGTAAGAGATTTTCAATATATTGCTTATGGCCAACATTTAGGTTGCCAGTCTCGCCTTCACGATCTATTTCCATTCGAAGAAAATGGTTTAACTGACCGCCATCAGTGACGTCGAATTCGTCAGCAATCGACATCTTTATTCTTTTTAGGTCATCTTTGCTGGTACTGGCCACAATCATGTCATCTATATACACCACTATGATGCCCAATGTTTGACCTTGTCGCCGTATGTATGGACACGGCTCGCTGGCGCAGGGGTTGAAGTCCATCTTCACCAAAACAGAATTTAGCTTCTCATTCCACTCACGCCCACTCTGCTTTAAGCCGTACAAAGATTTGATCAGCTTTAACACACGCTCAGGGAACTTCTGGTCAACAAATCCTTCTGGTTGGCGCATATTCACCAAATCTCGCAGTTCTCTGTTGAGATAAGCAGAAGAAACATCCATTTGATGAACATACATACCATGCTCAACTGACAGAGCAATCACCAGCCTGATTCTACGAATACCTCGCCACTGGTGAGAAAGTTTCACTGTAGTTTATGCCAAAGCTCTGCGCACAGCCTTTAGCCCCTTAACGGGACTTGAATTTATCCACCTCGCCATTTTTGTCACGCTTGACGGCGAACACCCATCTGCTACCAATAGCCTTCTCTCCTTTTGGTAGGTCAGTCAACGTCCACGTTTTGTTGGCTTGTAGACTTGCTATCTCCTTCTGCATCGATGCCTGCCAAAATTTGGCATGATGAGAATTCAAAGCTGCATCCACAGTTCCAGGCACTGATATATCATCAGTTGTCAAAACATTGAGTATGTTATACTGCTTGCGATGGCGTCCGGGTTGCCCAATGTAGATAAGCTTTGGTCGTCCAAGTCCTCTCTTCACGCAATCATCGGCTGTGTTGACTTCCAAATCTTCTTCTCCAATATTAGCTGCTTCTTGTTGCTGTTCATGATGATTCATACCGTCCTGTGACACATCTTCAACATTGTCGTCTATGTTACATGCAGAATTAGACTCGTCCATCACCAACGTGACCTCAGTACTGTTTGTTGATCCCTGATCTCTCATACTGTCGTCTGTAAGGGAATCTTCAAGAAATATTCAAGAAATATTCTCGTGCTTCTGTTACCTTCCTTGTTTTTGGGTCAGAATTTTGGGTTGCAGAATAGCCAATCATCACTCGCTCCTCACCTTTAGGTTGAAACTTCTTGCTGCGCGTCTTGTTAAGTACGATAGCTCTACTTCCAAATATTTGTAGATGACTTACGCCTGGTTTCTTGCCATTCCATGACTCGTAAGGTGTCATATCGGTCAACGTCGAAGTCTCAGAGCGGTTGCAAAGATATGCAGCTGTATTTATGGCCTCTCCCCAAAAACTCTCGTCGAGATCAGCATGAATCAGCATGCTGCGTGCCATCTCCACCAACGTACGGTTCGCTCGTTCTGCCACACCATTTTGCTGCGGTGTATGAGGCACAGTAAGGTGCCTTCTTATACCATTGCTGTTTAGAAATTGTTGAACTGCGCTACTCAAATACTCGCGCCCGTTGTCACTTCTCAGACACTTTATTTTTCTAACAGTTGATGTTTCCGCAATTGCTTTAAATACTTTGAACTTATCAAAAATTTCACTTCGCGTCTTCAAAAAACAGACGCAAACGTAACGTGATTTATCGTCAATAAAAGTAGCAAAGTAACGAGCACCGCCAACCGAACTCTTATGCATTGGTCCACAAATGTCTGTATGGATGAGATCTAATACGTCCATCGCCCGATTATAAGACTGCTTAGGAAATTGCTTCCCACTTATTTTGCACTTTGCGCAAGTCTCACACACATAGTTTTGCATATTTATACATTGTTCGGATTTAAGCCATGAACCATATGATTTTTCAACATTTAATTTATACTGGCAAAATTTAAATGGCCAAAGCGGTAGTGCCATTTAATAAGTCCGTTTTTATCAGTTTGTGCGCTGAAACATTTTTGTTCGCTCGTTTCAAACAAAAACAAATCGTTTTGCTTCTTGGCAACACTAACAACATCGCCCGTGCGATTTTCTATGCGTGCACAGTCATTCGAAATATTCGGTCCAATCAATTGTACAATATTTTTGCACCGTAAACGCACTGTTCCGATACCGATCGCTTCAATATAATTTTGTCCGGTCAAAACAATTCTCTTTTTGCGCTGTTTGATGTGCATAAAAAGCAATTTATCGTTACACAAATGTGCAGTCGCCCACTGTCCAAGCAACAAATATTATCGAAAAACTGTAGTTGTGGTTCGCAGCAGAAAACACAGAATATGACTTCTTATTATCACTCTCTTCATTGTTTCTTTTTTCTTTTGTTTTCTTTGAACTTTTACAGTTAGCCGCGATATGCCCTTGACGACCACAACACCAGCACACTCGCTGCTTAAAGTTTTTATTTTGCGATACTGTACTTTTCTCACGTCGCGACGAAAACATTTTCTGCGATCCGCTTTGTTCTGTATCTATATTTCGGCGCTCACCCTCTTCGAGTAATTTGATTTTTTACGTAGCCAATGTAGGTAACGAATCACGGAATTCAATGGCAACTACAAAATTATCAAAAGATTCCGGCAAACTAGACAATAGCAATATGCACAGACACTCATCGGCCAATGTAAAATCAATTTCAGACAGTTTTTCAATTAAGTCTGAAAATTTAGCTATGTGCGATGCTATATTTTCTGAGTCTGTCAACTTTATATATAAGAGTTGTCTCATCAAGTGGACACGACGCGCGGGACCTGCGGGCATATGTATTTCTTTTAGTTTTTTCCAAGCACTTGCAGAAGTTACACAATTCTTGACATTGTTTATTTGTGATGCCTTAATGCAGAGCATAATGCTCGAGAGAGCCTTCTCATCTTTGGCATAAAAATCCAATTTTTTCTGGGGACTATCACTTTCAAGTTTCACTTTTAGTCCACAAACGTAGCCCCATAACTCGGAATGTATGAGCACGCTTGTCATGTGCACGGCCCACGCAACATAATTATTATCGTCCAATTTCTCTATCGAGTTCATTATTGAATTCATTGTCACAAATAAGAAAGTCCAGAATATTTGCTATTCACTTTCTTTACTAATTCTATATAATAACTTCGCGCACAATTGTATTTATTGAGCTCCTTGGGCCCATAACCTGATGAATTTATTATATATAGTTCTTCATGTGATGAATGTTCAACTTAGACTAAGACAATATTGCTGACAATGATAATGACTTATACTTATACAAATGTGTAGAAACAATGAAGAGTTCGTATAAGAGTGCGTTGCCAATAGCAATATGTATATTTCTCACAATATACTTCAATCACATCAACTTCGCAGTTGAGCATGGTTCAAGCCATGATGGTTTTCAAAAGCGTCTCGCCAACACCACTAGCATTTTCGAGCTGACGTCCTTTTTTACAAATGGCTTCCGAAATAACCCTTATACAAATGTTATCCACACTGACTTTCGCAAAGCGTTTAATTGTGATAATCAGTCTCGATCTTGTCCCGAATCAGACTGATCGTATAGTTCTTAATCCTAATCCAATCAACCTCGGCCAGAAGCTTTTCTTTTAGAAACTTCTTGAACTTTCAATTATGTTTTGAATAAAAGCTTTATGCTGAAATTATTTTACTGCATTGTGAAATTCAAATTTGCTGACTGATGGAGTTTGATTGAAACGCAATGAGTTGACCATGGCTTGTCTCCAAGCGAAAGCTGTGTTTACTTACAGTTTGGTTACTAAGCGCTGGCAAAGGCAATGACAAAAACAAAGACAAAGGAAATGCCGCCGAGATTGGAATTTAAAATTTGTTTATAAACTGGGGCAGAGTTCTATGTTTACGGGTTGGATAACTATCCCCCTTTTAAAATGACGCGCCACGCTTCATTATGAATTTCGATTAAACGCTCTTTTAATTCTGTTATAAATTTTTCCTCAGAATTTGGTTTTTCTAGTTCTGGCCGTTT
Organism: Drosophila ercepeae; assembly: GCA_018150545.1. NCBI lineage: Eukaryota > Metazoa > Arthropoda > Insecta > Diptera > Drosophilidae > Drosophila > Drosophila ercepeae. The sequence continues at coordinate 16,557 of JAECWL010000183.1, read as the reverse complement.
TTGTTTGGTTACAAATATAATATAATATATATTATTATACATTTTGTATAATAATACAAAATTATTAAACTTAATAATATAAATGAAATTGATATTTTCCAATTGTAAATTTCAATAAATGGGTTTAAAATATTAATGTTGTCAAGAGTAAGTTCTGAATTGTTGGATTTTATATAATCTGATATTTCCAGATTGTTAAAGTAGTTAGTGGTTATGTACTCAAGTATTTTGTTTTCCAAATTGGTGTATGAAATATTATTTATTGTAGTTGTGCTGTTGAATGTTATTCAATATGACCCGTCTAATTGACAATTGTTTACAATATTATTTCCATTTAGTAGAATGGCACCTTCTTGAATGATATCTATATTCATATTTTTATACCCTTGAAAAAGGGTATTATAATTTTGTCCAGATATGCGTAACGCATTAAAGGAAGCATCTCCGACCCCACAAAGTATTTATATTCTTGATCAGCATCAACAGCTGAGTCAATATAGCCATGTCCGTTTGTCCGTCTGTCCGTCTGTCCTTCTGTCCGTCTGTTTCTATGCAAAAAATAGACAGTAGTTTTAAAGCTAGCGTTTTGAAATTTTTACCAGATCATTATTTTCGTTGCACGCTGATCAAGTTTAAAAATCGGTCGGATCGGACCACTATATCATATAGCTGCCATACAAACGATCAATCAGATTTCAAGTCTTTGTATGGAAAAATTTTTTTTTCTCCAAGCTATCGCAACCGAATTCAACATGTATTTATTTAACATAGCCATACACGATTTGTGAAACTTTAATCCGGAGCCGGAGCTATATCAAATAGCTGCAATACAAACGTTTTGAACGTTTTGAAATTTTTACCAGATCATTATTTTTGTTGCACGCAGATCAAGCTTAAAAATCGGTCGGATCGGACCACTATATCATATAGCTGTTATACAAATGATCAATCAGATTTAAAGTCTTTGTATGGAAAACTTTTTTGTTTTCTAAACTATCGCAACCGAATTAAACAGTTAATAATTTGACATAGCCATACATGAGTTGTAAAAGTTTGTTCCGGATCGGAGCACTTTATCATATAGCTGCCATACAAACGACCGATATGAAAACAAGTCTTTGTATGGAAAACTTTTTTGTTTTCCAAATTACTGCAACTGAATTCAACATATATTCATTTGACATAGTCATACATGATTTGTAAAAGTTTAGTCGGGATCGGACCACTATATCATATAGCTGCCATACAAAAGACCGATATGAAAAAAAGTCTTTGTATGGAAAACTTTTTTGTTTTCCAAGCTATCGCAACCGCATTCAACATTTTTTTATTTGACATAGCCATACACGATTTGTAAAACTTTGGTCCGGATCAGACTACTTCATCATAAAGCTGCCATACAAACGACCGATATGAAAACAAGTCTTTGTATGAAAAACTTGTTTGTTCTCCAAGCTATTGCAACCGAATTCAACATTCATTCATTCCACATAGCCATACATGATTTTTTAAAGTTAAGTCCGGATCGGACCACTATATCATATAGCTGCCATACAAACGACCGACATGAAAACAAGGCTTCGTATGGAAAACTTTTTTATTCCCTTGAAAAGCTTATTATATTTTTGTCCAGAAATTTATAACGCATTAAAAGAAGCATCTCCGACTTCACAAAGTATATATATTCGTGATCAGCATCAACAGCTGAGTCAATATAGCCATGTCCGTTTGTCCGTCTGTCCGTCTGTCCTTCTGTCCGTCTGTTTCTATGCAAAAAATAGACAGTAGTTTTAAAGCTAGCGTTTTGAAATTTTTACCAGATCATTATTTTCGTTGCACGCTGATCAAGTTTAAAAATCGGTCGGATCGGACCACTATATCATATAGCTGCCATACAAACGATCAATCAGATTTCAAGTCTTTGTATGGAAAAATATTTTTTTCTCCAAGGTATCGCAACCGAATTCAACATTTATTTATTTAACATAGCCATACACGATTTGTGAAACTTCGGTCCGGATCGGCAAACTATATCATATAGGTGCCATACAAACGACCGATATGAAAACCAGTCTTTGTATGGAAAACTTTTTTGTTTTCAAAGCTATTGCAACCGAATTCAATATTTATTTATTTGACATACACATACATGATTTGTGAAAGTTTGGTCCGGACCGGACCACTATATCATATAGCTGCCATACAAACGACCGATTTGAAAACAAGGCTTTGTATGCAAAACTTTTTTGTTTCCAAGGGTATACCATCTTCGGCAAGCCGAAGATAACTTTTATCACTTGTTCATACCCTTGAAAAGGGTATTAGAAATTTGTCCAGAGATTTATAACGCATTAAAGGAAGCATCTCCGACCTCACAAGGTATATATATTCGTGATCAGCATCAACAGCTGAGTCGATATAGCCATGTCCGTTTGTCCGTCTGTCCTTCTGCCCGTCTGTTTCTATGCAAAAAATAGTCAGTAGTTTTAACGCTAGCGTTTTGAAATTTTTACCAGATCATTATTTTTGTTGCATGCAGATTAAGTTTAAGAATCGGTCGGATCGGATCAATATATCATATAGCTGCCATACAAACGACCGATATGAAAACAAGTCTTTGTATGGAAAACTTTTTTGTTTTCCAGGCTATTGCAACTGAATTCAACATTTATTCATTTGACATAGCCATACATGATTTGTGAAAGTTTGGTCCGGATCGGCCCACTATATCATATAGGTGCCATACAAACGACCGATATGAAAACAAGTCTTTGTATGGAAAACTTTTTTGTTTTCATTTGACATAGCCGATCATGAGTAGTAAAAGTTTGGTCTGGATCGAGCCACTATGTCATATAGCTGCCATACAAACGACCGATATGAAAACAAGTCTTTGTATGGAAAACTTATTTGTTTTCCAAGCTATTGCAACCGAATTCAACATTTATTTATTTGACATAGCCATACACGATTTGTGATAGTTTGGTCCGGATCGGACATCTATATCACATAGCTGCCATACAAACGACCGATATGAAAACAAGACTTTACTATGGAAAACTTTTTTGTTTTCCAAGCTATCGTAACCGCATTCAACATTTATTCATTTGACATAGCCATACACGATTTGTGAAACTTTTGTCCGGAGCGGACCAATAGATCATATAGCTGCCATACAAACGACCGATATGAAAACAAGTCTTTGTATGGAAAACTTTTTTGTTTTCCAAGCTATTGCAACCGAATTCAACATTTATTTATTTGACATAGCCATACACGATTTGTGAAACTTTTGTCCGGAGCGGACCACTATATCATATAGCTGCAATACAAACGATCGATATGAAAACAAGTCTTGGTATGGAAAACTTTTTTGTTTTCCAAGCTTTTGCAACCGCATTCAAAATTTATTTATTTTACATACATGATTTGTGATAGTTTGGTCCGGATCGGACATCTATATCACATAGCTGCCATACAAACGACCGATATGAAAACAAGTCTTTTCAATGGAAAACTTTTTTGTTTTCCAAGCTATCGCAACCGCATTCAACATTTATTCATTTGACATAGCCATACATGATTTGTGAAACTTTTGTCCGGATCGGACCACTATATCATATAGCTGCTATACAAACGACCGATATGAAAACAAGGCTTCGTATGGTAAACTTTTTATACCCTTGAAAAGGGTATTATAATTTTGTCCAGCAATGTATAACGCATAAAAGGAAGCATCTCCGACCTCACAAAGTATATATATTCGTGATCAGCATCAACAGCTGAGTCGATTTCGCCATGTCCGTTTGACCGTCTGTCCTTCTGTCCGTCTGTTTCTATGCAAAAAATAGACAGTACTTTTAAAGCTAGCGTTTTGAAATTGAACAGATCAATATTTTTGTTGCATGCAGATTAAGTTTAAGAATCGGTCGGATCAGATAACTATATCATATAGCTGCCATACAAACGACCGATATGAAAACAAGTCTTTGTATGGAAAACTTTTTTGTTTTCCAAGCTATTGCAACCAAATTCAACACTTATTAATTTGACATAGCAATACACGATGTGTAAAAGTTTGGTCCGGATTGGAACACTATATCATAAGCTGCCATACAAACAACCGATATTTTTTTTATACCCTTGAAAAAGGGTATTATAATTTTGTCCAGAAATGTGTAACGCATTAAAGGAAGCATCTCCGACCCCACAAAGTATATATGTTCTTGATCAGCATCAACAGCCGAGTCGATATAGCCATGTCCGTCTGTCCGTCTGTCCGTCTGTTTCTATGCAAAAAATAGACAGTAGTTTTAAAGCTAGCTTTTTGAAATTTTTACCAGATCATTATTTTTGTTGCACGCAGATCAAGTTTAAGAATCGGTCGGATCGGACCACTATATCATATAGCTGCCATACAAACGACCGATATGAAAACAAGTCTTTGTATGGAAAACTTTTTGTTTTCCAAGCTATTGCAACCAAATTCAACACTTATTAATTTGACATAGCAATACACGATGTGTAAAAGTTTGGTCCGGATTGGAACACTATATCATAAGCTGCCATACAAACAACCGATATTTTTTTATACCCTTGAAAAAGGGTATTATAATTTTGTCCAGAAATGTGTAACGCATTAAAGGAAGCATCTTCGACCCCACAAAGTATATATGTTCTTGATCAGCATCAACAGCCGAGTCGATATAGCCATGTCCGTCTGTCCGTCTGTTTCTATGCAAAAAATAGACAGTAGTTTTAGAGCTAGCGTTTTGAAATTTTTACCAGATCATTATTTTTGTTGCACGCAGATCGAGTTTAAGAATCGGTCGGATCGGACCACTATATCATATAACTGCCATACAAACGACCGATATGAAAACAAGTCTTTGTATGGAAAACTTTTTTGTTTGCCAAGCTATTGCAACCGAATTCAACATTTATTCATTTGACATAGCCATACATGATTTGTAAAAGTTTGGTCCGGATCGGAACACTATATCATATAGCTGCCATACAAACGACCGATATGAAAACAAGTAAGGTAGCAGCAGTCGAGTTTCCGGATTGCAAAATACCCTGTACCCTTAGACATGCTTACAATTTATTTATTTAGTATCAATAAATAAATGAAACAATATTCTATTAGAAAAGAGGACCATAACAATTTAAATTTGGTATGATTTTGGTTATGAAAATAAGTTTCGTGTGTCATAAAGCCATACACATTTCGCTGTCAACGTCGCAGTCGGCGTCGCGCAATGCGTGTTTTGCTGCGCTTCTGCTTCCCTTGCCATAGATTTTTCATGTGGCATAACTTCCGTGTTTCTTATCCGATTTGGTTCAAATTTAAAAATTAGATAGCTTTTATAAGCACCAACGCATATGCCGAATTGCATAGCATTAGGACAATAATTGTGGGCGTGGCAGTTTTTTGAGGTTTGCGGGGGAGCGTGGTCGTGACAGTTTTTTGCTGTTTGCGGGGGAACGGGGGGTGATATCAAAATAAAACATAACAAACTTGTACTGCGTATGGTAATTACCTATCCAACGATATATGGCACATGTCTGTAGCTCTTGTAGTTTCTGAGAACTAGGCGTTGATACGGACAGACGGACGGACGGACAGACGGACATGGCTATATCGACTCGGCTGTTGATGCTGATCAAGAATATATATACTTTATGGTGTCGGAGATGCTTCCTTCTGCGTGTTACATACATTTGCACCATATTATGATACCCTTTTCACCCATTTTTAATGGGTACAGGGTATAACAAGTCTTTGTATGGAAACTTTTTTGTTTTCCAAGCTATTGCAACCAAATTCAACACTTATTAATTTGACATAGCAATACACGATGTGTAAAAGTTTGGTCCGGATTGGAACACTATATCATAAGCTGCCATACAAACAACCGATATTTTTTTTATACCCTTGAAAAAGGTTATTATAATTTTGTCCAGAAATGTGTAACGCATTAAAGGAAGCATCTCCGACCCCACAAAGTATATATATTCTTGATCAGCATCAACAGCCGAGTCGATATAGCCATGTCCGTCTGTTTCTATGCAAAAAATAGACAGTAGTTTTAAAGCTAGCGTTTTGAAATTTTTACCAGATCATTATTTTTGTTGCACGCAGATCAAGTTTAAGAATCGGTCGGATCGGACCACTATATCATATAGCTGCCATACAAACGACCGATATGAAAACAAGTCTTTGTATGGGAAACTTTTTTAAGTTTTCCAAGCTATTGCAACTGAATTCAACATTTATTCATTTGACATAGCCACACATGATTTGTGAAAGTTTGGTGTGGATCGCACTACTATATCATATAGCTGCCATACAAAGGACCGATATGAAAACAAGTCTTTGTATGGAAAACTTTTTTGTTTTCCAATCTATTGCAACCGAATTCAACATTTATTCATTTGACATAGCCATACATAATTTTTGAAAGTTTGATTCGGATCGGATCACTATATCATATAGCTGCCATACAAACGACCGATATGAAAACAGGTCTTTGTATGGAAAACTTTTGTTTTCAAGGGTATACCATCTTCGGCAAGCCGAAGATAACCTTTCTCACTTGTTTTTGTATATAGTGGGGGATGTTTACTTTTTGTCGGTTGTCGTACAGATTTCATACGAATTACAATTTTTCTTGGTTTTTGTAGTTTTTTATAAAGAAAGTACACATAAAATACTATTACAATAAGGAAATAAAAATTATTTCTTAAACATAAAAATTATATACTTTTGCGATTTTTTTGTGGTTTTTATACCCTTGAAAAAGGGAAAAAATTTTGTCCAGAAATGTGTAACGCATTTAAGGAAGCATCTCCGACCCCACAAAGTATATATATTCTTGATCAGCATCAACAGCCGAGTCGATATAGCCATGTCCGTCTGTCCGTCTGTTGCTATGCAAAAAATAGACAGTAGTTTTAACGCTAGCGTTTTGAAATTTTTACCAGATCATTATATTTGTTGCACGCAGATCAAGTTTAAAAATCGGTCGGATCGGACCACTATATCATATAGCTGCCATACAAATGACCGATATGAAAACAAGTCTTTGTATGGAAAACTTTTTTCTTTTCCAAGATATTGCAACCGAATTCAACATTTATTTATTTAACATAGCCATACATGATTTGTGATAGTTTGGTCCAACTCGGCCTACTATATCATATAGGTGCCATACAAACGACCGATATGAAAACAAGTCTTTGTATGGAAAACTTTTTTGTTTTCAAAGGTATACCATCTTCGGCAAGCCGAAGATATCTTTTCTCACTTGTTTTCTCGTATTTTAGTGCAAATTGATTGCTCTCCATTTAGTAAGCGGGTAAAACAAGTTTTATCTTTACTTATTCTACCATAGTTATTAAAATGATCGTTCTTAAAATTAGATATTTCATAAAAAGTATTTTCGCATTTTCCGACTTGATTAGTAATAATACGGAGATATCCATTAAATCTGCAATAATTACAGGCTTTTGTTGGTGATTTAATATTTCTTTAATGTCTTTATTATTTAACATTTTTGTGTTAAAAACATCAATTTTTGCTAATGTAATAGTATCAATTATGTTTTGCAAGTCGAATGTTAATAATCGTAAACGATGTTTTCGTAACGGCAATTCTTGATCAATAAAAATGTTTTTAAAATGATCGGAAAGTGATTTTATGTCGTTAAACAATTTTGAATTGATAAATGGTTGGATATTGTTTTCTATTAAGTCATTTATTTTATTCTGTATTTTAATGAAATCATCGTGATCCGAAGTTCCAGCTAACCATTTCCAAACAGTGCCCAACTCATTTATTCCCCTTTTTGATCTAGTTGATATCAGATGTGACAAAATTAATTCGATTATTTGTAGTTCGTAAGTATTTTCCCATTGTGACCTTTTATTTGTATCCTTTTTTATATATCCTGATTCTAGATTGATTATTTCTTTATAAAAACTTAAATTAGTTACGTGGAATAAGTCGGCATATGATTCATAAATAAGAACATATTTTTTGTCCTTGAACAGGAAAAATTCTTGATTGGAGTAATCAATTATTTCTGAAGTGGTTATCATTACGAATGGTATTAGAAGAAATAAGAAATGCATTTTCTGTAATTTTAAAAGAAATATAATATTTGTTAAAACTTAATATTGTCTTTGTGAATAATTCTGTTTCTGCTATTGATTTGTATTTTATTTGGTAAGTTTGGTTTAACAACCTGTTTTTTATATCTTGTTTTTAGCTTATTTCTTTCTCCATGTTTCTTTTTATAAACAACTTTCCCTACATAAATTTCTTTTTCCTTACGACCTTCATTATGTGTTTCTAACATTTTTTCTTGAGTGTTCTTTAGAATTTTTGAAATGTTTTCGTGTTCAATTTTATTATAGAGAATATCAAAAGGTTTTTGATTTGTTGTAGAGTGAATGCGCTGATTAAATTCTTTTGCGGCTCTAATAATTATTTCTGAATAGTCAAGGAGATTAAATTTTTCCTTTATGCAAGGAGCTAATTCTGTTAATGTTGAATGTGCCCTTTCAACTTGTCCGTTCGAGGCACTGTGTCTGGGGTCTGCGAAATGTGGAGTTAAACCACATCTTTGTGCAAAGGATTTAAATTAAGCAGAGGTGAAACTTGGTTCATTATCAGTCATAATTACTTTGGCGTAGGGAAATTGTTGAAGTAATTCCATTACTTTATTGTCGATGTTTAGTTTGTTTTGAATTTCTTTTACTACTAGGAATTTTGAATACGCGTCAATGAAAGTTAAGAAAATAAGATTTTGCTGATTGAATATGATAAAGATCTTCTAAAGTGCAATGAATTCCAACCGTTATGTTTGGTGGTAGATATTCTCTTAATATTCCTATTAAATTTTCTGGCGTATCATATTCGATTATATGTCGTGTCTTATCAAAAACTCTCAATGACTCATGTATTGTATACCTTCCCGTTGTTAATGACTCATGTATTGTTTACCTTCCCGTTGTTAATAACAGTTGTTGTTGAAACTGATTTAACGGTTTACGGGTCTCATGTATTACATTTTCAAAACTACTTTCAGCAGAATGCTGTGTATTTTGATCTGAGCTTGATTGTTCTATATCGCTGTTTGTAATATTATTTATTTTTATTCGAGATAATGCCTCAGCTACGACATTTGTTGTGTCGGGTCTATATAATATTTTTGGGGTGAAACTTTCTATGGAAGAATACCATCTTTTCAATTCTACGTTCGGATTTTTATCCGAGATTGTAAAAGATAAAGATTTGTGGTCTGTTTGTATTTCTATACCAGTTACTCCAAATAAATAATTTCTGAGATTTTTAAGAGTCCAAACTATGGCTATCAATTCTTTTTTATATGTGGCGTAAAATTGTTCGGTTTTATTTAAAGTTTTAAATATGAAAGTAATTGGTTTATTATCCTGTGATAAAACCGCTCCGATAGCTACATTTGATGCGTCTGTTGTCAAAGTGAATTTTTATACCCTGTACCCATTAAAAATGGGTGAAAAGGGTATCATAATATGGTGCAAATGTATGTAACAGGCAGAAGGAAGCATCTCTGACCCCATAAAGTATATATATTCTTGATCAGCATCAACAGCCGAGTCGATATAGCCATGTCCGTCCGTCCGTCCGTCCGTCTGTCCGTATCAACGCCTAGATCTCAGAAACTACAAGAGCTACAGACATGTGCCATATATCGTTGGATAGGTAATTACCATACGCAGTACAAGTTTGTTTTGTTTTATTTTGATATCACCCCCCGTTCCCCCGCAAACAGCAAAAAACTGTCACGACCACGCTCCCCCGCAAACCTCAAAAAACTGCCACGCCCACAATTATTGTCCTAATGCTATGCAATTCGGCATATGCGTTGGTGCTTATAGAAGCTATCTAATTTTTAAATTTGACCAAATCGGATAAGAAACACGGAAGTTATGCCACATGCAAAATCTATGGCAAGGGAAGCAGAGCGCAGCCAAACGCGCATTGCGCGACTCCGACTGCGACGTTGACAGCGAAATGTGTATGGTTTTATGACACACGAAACTTATTTTCATAACCAAAATCATACCAAATTTATATTGTTATGGTCCTCTTTTCTAATAGAATATTGTTTCATTTATTTATTGATACTAAATAAATAAATTGTAAGCATGTCTAAGGGTACAGGGTATTTTGCAATCGGGAAACTCGACTGCTGCTACCTTACTTGTTTGTTATAATCTGGTTGAACTAATTCAACTTGTGCTATTAAATTATTATTAAATTCGTTAAAGGCTTTTACAGCTGGGTCATCTAACTGTATTTTTATCTCCTCCTAAGTATTTGGTTAAAGGTTTGGCAATTTTTGCATAATTTCGGACAAATTTTCGGTAATAGCCAGTGAGGCCTAAAAAACTTCGAAGCTCTCTAATGTTTTGTGGAATCGGATACTTCATAATTGTGGAAATGTTTTCAGGATCTGTTTTAATTAAATTGTGAGAAACAATATAACCAAGAAATGCTGTTTCTAAATTTTAAGAATTTAGATTTTTCAAGAGAGATTTTCATATTTGCTTGTTGTAAAATATTAATTATTTCAATTAGATCAGTATAATGTTGTTCAATTGTATTTGAAAAGATCATATCATATTATATCAAGTTTATCCGACTTGTTCTCTCAATATTATCCATTGCTCTTTGAAATATTCTAGGGGCGTTTGTTAACCCAAATGGCATACGTAGGAATTCAAATTACCCATTGTTAATAGAAAAGGCTGTTTTTTCAATATCTGAATCTTTCATTAAAATTTGGTGGAATTCTGAATCCAAATCAATTGTTGAGAAATATTTTGACTTTCCTAAGTTAGATAATATAACAGAGGGGTCTTGCATCGGATATCTGTCTGGTATTGTATTTTCGTTTAATTTTTTATAGTCTATAACTAGTCGATGTTTTAGAGTTCCATCTTCGTTTTGACCCTTTTTGGGTACTACTAGGACTGGTGAATTATAAGGGCTTCTACTTGGTCTTATAATTTGTTCCTTTAGCATTCTATCGATTTCATTATTAACGAAATCTGAGACTGACATAGCATAAGGATATTGTTTGCTATAAATTGCCCTATCATTGTCAGTATTTATTTCTCCTCGAATATCGGTTCGAAAAGGAAGTTGCATATTTATTTTAGAATCCTTTTCAATTTTATTCATAATCTTATTTTCGAAATCTTTTACTTGATTTGAAATTATTATTAGATTATGAATTTTTTCTTTGTCGGAAAATTCAACGACGGCGTGTTCAGGATTCTTTGATCCCAAGATATATAAACTTCCCTTACCAATATTACCGTTTCGGTTTTAAATACTTTTTGATCATCAAACTATTTTTATACCCTTGAAAAAGGGTATTATAATTTTGTCCAGATATATGTAACGCATTAAAGGAAGCATCTCCGACCCCACAAAGTATATATATTCTTGATCAGCATCAACAGCCGAGTCGATATAGCCATGTCCGTCTGTCCGTCTGTTTCTATGCAAAAAATAGACAGTAGTTTTAAAGCTAGCGTTTTGAAATTTTTACCTGATCAATATTTTTGTTGCACGCAACTTGCACGCAAGTTTAAAAATCGGTTGGATCGGACCACTATATCATATAGCTGCCATACAAACGACCGATATGAAAACAAGTCTTTGTATGGAACACTTTTTTGTTTTCAAGGGTATACCATCTTCGGCAAGCCGAAGATAACTTTTCTCACTTGTTTTATAATATATTCTCTTAATGGAAGGGCATTTTTTTCCCAGTTAAACACATCTTTTTTTTCTCATTTTCATAATATTCGAGTTTTTCTTTTTTTCCACCATATTCCATAATATCTTTTTCAGCAAGATACAGCAAGATGAGGCTTCTGTGTCAACTAATATTTTTAATTGTTTTTTTGTATATCTGTCTATTCTTGTTATATGAGGCATTCCCCTGTAGGGTTCTGATCTAAAAAATGATCTTCATCCATGTTATTTATTCTCATACCTTTCTGGGCTGGTTGACTTACGGTCCCAGTTGCTTCCCTTTTTAATGGGATTTGCGGTTCAGTTTCTTGTGCTTGGTATTGATTAAAAATATTTCTTTGTGTAAAATTATTATAATTCTGTCTTTTATTATTATACCCCCTTCTACAATTATTGCTATGACGATAGTAATTATTATTTGGACGATTTTGATATCTTATGGTACTATCTACCTCCATTAGTTCTGGTGGGGGTGGTACCTTAGAATTGTTATTAGAATTCCAATTATTAAGTTGTCCGAAGTTCCCGTTTTTTTAGCTAATTATTATTCACTCTATTTGATGTATTATTATTCTGTCTGGAATCTACTCGATTAAATCTTATGTTGTTTCCCTGATTTTTATTTTCATTCCTAAATCCATAATACCTATTTTCAAATTGGGCTCGAAGGTTGTTAGATTCAAGTTCCTGACACATGATTTTATTACGTAGAATTGTTAAAGCGATAAAATATTGTTCGCTTTGAATTTTATATAGACTTATAGCAGTTTCTGCCGCTTCTCTCCAGCCTACATATTGAGTTGTTTCACCTGTGAACCTTGGTAAAGATTTAACTACTTCTAGGGTAGTTTCGCATTTTATAGTTGGGTCAATTGTTTGGATTTTATAATCTACCACTTCATTTCTGCTAGCGTTTAACTGCCCTTCTATCCCTTCAAATTTATTGGTCACTTCACCTAATTGTACATTTATCAATCGGTTAACTAATTCTATTGTCAGATTGGTGGCGCTGGAAATACTGCCCGCAGAATAGGTTAGTGCTGAACCTCCGGTTGCCATTGTTAAAGATAAATCTTCAAAACTATTTATTAAATTTTTCAGATTGTTTTCTTTAATTAATTATTTAAATTAATTTTGTTATGTTTAATTTTAAACTTTATAGTATTCCCTGTATCTTGCTCTTATTTTATTAATTTCTTAATATAATTAACTTAATATTATTTTCTGCTTACGATACTTTCCATTGGAGTCTTCATTCCGTTTAGTTGTCCTGATTACTTTCTGTTTGGGTCCTCCAATTTTTTGTATTTAGCTGTGGTGGGGGATTGCCCTCAGCTCTTCATTCTTTCTTGGTGTTGATTTTTTTTATTTTTGGAATATTTTGGTTATAGTTTTTGGTTTGGTTTTAATTGTGTTTGTTGTTGAGTCTGATTCTTGTGTTCTTGTAATTTTTATTAAGTATTCAGTCCACCTTTTTGAATTTAAATTCTTAATTGGATTAATGCATTAATTAATTTCCAAATAAGTTTTTACGATCACTGTCACAGTAGTTAATTGTCGTTATATTATGGTGGATGTTTTGATTTTTCACTAAAAATATGAGTTGGCGGCGCCAGTTCCGTTTAATATTTAACTTATTATCGTTAATTTTTATTTAGAACTTTGGGCGCCAATAAAAGTTGTTATTGTTAATTATTTTAAACAAATAATTTTTATTTCAATATATTTTAATATTTTTTTGGTGATACACTTTTAAACTAACAATATTACAACACACTGCGTTATGGGTTTTTCCTAATTGGAAACCGTTCTCGATCTTATCCCGAATCAGACTGATCTTATAATTCTTATTCTTAATCCACTCAACCTCGGCCAGAAGCTTTTCTTTTAGAAACTTCTTTAACTTTCAATTATGTTTAGAAAAGCTTTACGCTAAAATTATTTTACTGAATTGTGAAATTCAAATTTGCTGACTGGGGCAGTTTGATTGAAGCGCAATGAGTTGACCATGGCTTGTCTCTAAGCGGGAGCTGTGTTTACTTTAAGTTTGGTTACTTAGCGTTGGCAAAGGCAATGACAAAAAACATAGACAAAGGAAATGCCGCCGAGATTGGAAATTAAAATTTGTTTATAAACTGGGGTAGAGTGCTATGTTTACGGGTTTGATAACTTGCATACATGCATACATGCATGCAGGCATACACGGTCATACACAAACATACACACGCATGAACAGGCATACACAGGCATACACAGGCATAGACAGGCATACACAGGCATACACAGGCATACACAGACATACACAGGCATACACAGGCATACACAATCATATACAGGCACACACAGGCATACACAGGCATACACAGGCATACACAATCATATACAGGCACACACAGGCATACACAGGCATACACAGGCATACACAGGCATACACAGGCATACACTGGCATACACAGGCATACACAGGCATACGCAGTCATACACAGCCATACACAGGCATACACAGGCATACACAGGCATACACAGGCATACACAGGCACACACAAGCATACACAGGCATACACAGGAATACACAGGCATACACAAGCATTCACAGGCATACGCAAGCATACACAGGCATAAACAGGCATACACAGGCATACACGGGCATTCACAGGCATCCACAGCCATACACTGGCATACACTGGCATACACAGGCATACACAGGCATACACAGGCATACACAGGCATACACAGGCATACACAGGCATACACAGGCATACACAGGCATACACAGGCATACACAAGCATACACAGGCATACACAGCCATACACAGGCATACACAGGCATACACAGGCATACACAGGCATACACAGGCATACACAGGCATACACAGTCATACACAGGCATACACAGGCATACACAGGCATACACAGGCATACACAGGCATACACAGGCACACACAAGCATACACAGGCATACACAGGCATACACAGGCATACACAAGCATTCACAGGCATACGCAAGCATACACAGGCATAAACAGGCATACACAGGCATACACGGGCATTCACAGGCATCCACAGCCATTCACTGGCATACACTGGCATACACAGGCATACACAGGCATACACAGGCATACACAGGCATACACAGGCATACACAGGCATACACAGGCATACACAGGCATACACAGGCATACACAGGCATACACAAGCATACACAGGCATACACAGCCATACACAGGCATACACAGGCATACACAGGCTTACACAGGCATACACAGGCATACACAGGCATACACAGTCATACACAGGCATACACAGGCATACGCAGTCATACACAGCCATACACAGGCATACACAGGCATACACAGGCATACACAGGCATACACAGGCACACGCAAGCATACACAGGCATACACAGGCATACACAGGTATACACAGGCATACACAGGCATACACAGGCATACACATGCATAAACTGGCATACACAGGCATACACAGCCATACACAGGCAAACACAGGCATACACAGGCATACTCAAGCATACACAGACATATACAGGCATACACAAGCATACACAGACATATACAGGCATACAAAGGCATACACAGGCATACACAGGCATACACTGGCATACACAGGCATACACAGGCATACACTGGCATACACAAGCATACACAGACATATACAGGCATACAAAGGCATACACAAGCATACACAGACATATACAGGCATACAAAGGCATACACAGGCATACACAGGCATACACAGGCATACACGGGCATACACAGGCATACACAGGCATACACAGAAATACACAGGCATACGCAGGCATACACAGGCATGCACAGGCATACACAGGCATACGCAGGTATACACAGGCATACACAGGCATACACTTGCATAATCTGGCATACAAAAGAACACAGGCATACACAGGCATACACAGGCATACACAGGCATACACAGGCATACACTGGCATACACAAGTATACACGTTCATAAACAGGCATACACAGACATGCACAGACATACACTGGCATACACAGGCATACACAGACATACACATGCATACACATGCATACACAGGCATACACAGGCATACACAGGCATACACAGGAATACACAGGCATACACAGGCATACACAGGCAAACACAGGCATACACAGGCATACACAGGCTTACACAGGCATACACAGGCACACACAGGCATACACAGGCATACACAGGCATAGACAGGCATACACAGGCATACACAGGCATACACAGGCATACACAGGCATACACAGGCATACACAGGCATACACCAGGCATACACAGGCATACACAGACATACACAGACATACACAGGCATACACAGGCATACACAGGCATACACAGGCATACACAGGCATACACAGGCATACACAGGCATACACAGGCATACACAGGCATACACAGGCATACACAGGCATACACAGGCATACACAGGCATACACAGGCCTACACAGGCATACACAGGCATACACTTGCATAAACTGGCATACAAAGGCGAACACAGGCATACACAGGCATACACTGGCATACACAGGCATACACAGGCATACACAGGCATACACTGGCATACACAGGCATACACAGGCATACACAGGCATACACAGGCATACACAGGCATACACAGGCATACACAGGCATACACAGGCATACACAGGCATACACAGGCATACACAGGCATACACAGGCATACACAGGCATACACAGGCATACACAGGCAT